>VIRR01000552.1:0-404120 GCA_008638375.1 Nyssa sinensis | reverse complement strand
TATTAGCTAGTGGGGGGAATAAGGAGGGGAAGATGTCCCTCAAAGTTTGAGAACTTGTGACTCAGAGAAGAAGGTTTCCAATATCTAGTTGGATATTGGTGGTAGCAGTTTGTTGTACAGGCAGCCTACTCCCATCTCAGAAAAGGATGCCCTAGTCTACACTCATAAAGGAGGGGACTTCTCAGTTAAGTCCTTTTGCTTTTAATAGGAAACACGGGACAACAATTTCTTTGGAAACAATGAAGGTGGTTTTTTTTTTTTTTTTTTGCGTGGACAATTTTGGGGAAAGTTCTAACGATGGACAATTTACAAAAGAGAGGTCAAATTTTGATGAATTGGTCCTCTTTTGGCAAATGTCAAGAGGAAATAGTGAAGCATTTCTTAATTCATTGCCCGTTACTTGGGAATATGGATTCTCATTATTGGCGTGTTTGGAGTTGCTTGGGTAATGCCTCGGACTACATTGAATGTCCTAGAGTCTTGGTGGGGGGGGGGGGGGGATTCGTAGGAGGATGAGGAGAGCTTGGAATATGACCCCTTTGCATTTGGTGGAGCATTTGGAGGGAAAGGAACAACATGGTTTTTGAGTGGATTGAGACCCCTTTATGGACTGTAAAAGCTAGAGTATTGAGCACCCTCTTTTTTCAGTTGTCTAGGGGTTCAACAATTTCTGTAGATACTTATATTTCTTTTGCACTTTTGTATGTAGATCCATCGAGGGTCGTAAATATTTATTGTATATGGGTGCACCCCCTTGGTGCTTCTTTGTACATGGGTGTGCCCTCCTTGGGCACTCTTTCAATATTATTTACTTATCCAAAAAAAAAAAGACTGCAAGAACTAATAACTGAATGTTAAAAAAAAAATAGAATCCAACCAGAGTTTCCATGGAAGAAGTCCAAGGCGTGAACAAAGAATCGATCAGTTGTGAAAACAAATGTGTAGGAAATAAAGAAAATAAAAAACCTGACACTGTGCGGCTTCAGTGATCTTCCTCACAGATTTTGAGTTCCTGGCAATAAGTGTGTCAAATGAATGTTGGTAACATTTATTGTATCAAAAAAACGAATGTTGGTTACATTTATTTATTAATTTGTATTCTAAGAAGTTATTGAACCCATTCTCTTCCATTTGAACATAGAGGTTTATAAATTGCTAGTATCATCCTTAGTCATACTGAATAGAATTATATTCCATTTTACAAGGAGCATAGCATCAAACTTTGTTTTTTTCTCTTTCTGATAATAATGTACTGTTTGAGTGGCATTATATACATTCTAAAAAAAATTGAGTATACTTGAATATAACTTGCTTATATTAAATGCACAGAGGCAACTCTGCTTTGACATGTTGAGTAATGGAAAACTTAATTGAAACAATAGTGTTTGGCATACATTTTTATTCACATTTATGTGTAATTAATAATGGATGCCAACAGCACCACCCCCCCCCCCCCCCAAAAAAAAAAAAAAAAAAAAAAACAAAGAGAGAGAGAGAGAGAGGGTGGGGGACATTGATATCATTATATATATATATATATATCCTCTTTTACCCATTTCATGCCTTCTCTTCTCCCACCTTCCGTCCTTTTCAGCATGCTTTTTCCATTCATTTCTGCAAAGTTGTCCTAAACTGTCACTTTTATTATGCTATGTTAGTATCAATTTGTGTTGTGATAATAGCACCACCAATTACTACTACCCCTACTGCTTTTTTATTACTTCTGAAGATAGTGATTCTAGCGTAATGTGAGTATTGTTTGAATATACTGTCATTACAGGGGACCAACTAGAGAGGCAGCGTTATCTGAAATTATCGAGGCTTTTACCAATAACTTGCAACATGAATTTGCAGAAAAACTGTACACCCTTTTCCTTCACCAATTTATCTGTTTGATCATATTTTATCCATTCAATTATGGACTAGGTTACTTAGTTGGCTGACACTGTGTATACATGTATAGAGTGTGAATGTATATTTAATATCTACCCTCTTGGAAGTTGGACATTGAATTCATGATATAACTGTTTTTTTTCAGATTTGCTACTTTACTACACCGATGTGAGAATTCTATTAAACGAGGATCTGCTAAGGAGATATGTTTGGCATCTCAAGTCATTGGTTTGTTCTCCTTTCATAGTAGCACATTTTTTTTCCCTTTTCTATCTTATATTCAATTTGACGAATTTGTAGGTTTTTTTTTTTTATGTCTATTTATAGGATTGTTGGCGATGACCATTGGCTATGGGGATGATGCCCATGAAATATATAGAGAGTCCGTTCCCACACTTTCTCAAGCCCTTAAATTTGGACCTCAAACTATAAAGGTATCATCTATATATATATGTGTGTGTGTGTATAATGCTTTAAATTTATCATTAAGTTCCACTGTTCTTTGGTAATAGCATGCATTCTTTAGAAAATTTTTGAGGGTGCCAATTTTTCGATGCAGATATTGGAGTGTTTTATTGTCACTTTGTTGGTGCAAAAGATTTTGAGGACACTGAAAGATCAATGAAAATAATATGGCAATTTATTCATCCAGAATCAGGCTCCATTGTATGTATTTTATCCTATCTCTTAGTTGTTTCGTTTCTTCCGCGTTGTGACAGTTATCTAAATTTGGACAAGAAATGAAAAAATTGTCACCTATTGATTAATTATCAGAAATTTAGTTTGTCCAAGTGATTCAATAATCTAGAAGTATTCGCAGTGAGGATACTGCAAATAATTACAGATTTTTTTAGCAAAATTCTTTCAATAATTGAGTTAATTCCGAGCAAAAATATTCTAAATTCGTTCTGGATTATCCCTAGCTACTTCTTAATAACTTTCAAATATTGATTTACAAGCTAGTTCCTGAAATATAAACTACTTTTATGGCTAATACTTCTGGAACCTTAGAATATCACTAGTATTTTTTACATTGCTCTCAATTGCCCTAAATTGATTAAATGATGCTTATGGTATTTTGGAACCTAAGAGGTCTGTTGTTTACCTTTCAGGAAGTTACAAATAAACATTCAGCACCTGTCCTTGCTGCGGCGGTATCTGCTTGGTCATTTCTTCTTACGACCATGGATGGATGGAGGCTTGATCACAAATATTGGAAAGGGTAAATTAGAAACTCAATTCTAGTCATAGGCACTCATTCTAACAAAAAATAAGCTAATTTCAGATAACTTTGAAGAATGTGGCATTCTCATCAAATTGCACACAACTTCATTGGAGCCATTTCAAGTCTTGCTAAGATTGCACATGATTTCTACTTGTAGAAATTCACAGCTAAAAAAATATATGTTTTCCTACTCATAGTGTGCATTGGTCTTTCTTTAGTCAATTCCATTTTAGCCTTTTTTAATACAAAATCTCACCAAACTCATAGTTTCCCAGTGTTGTCTAACCTGTAAATTTATCTTCTCATTCAAGAGCTCTTAAACTCAAATTTGTCACTATTACATGCTTGTCCTTTTATCAAGTGTTTTATGGTATAAAAAATAACATATAAATGGTTTTGAAAATGATACAGGGTGATTCCTTATTTTTCAAAACTGTTAGAGGAGAATGAATCCACTCGTGATATAGCCATTGAAGCGTTGGCTCTTATATTCGAAATTGGCTTTCTTGAGAAGTTCACAAGTCAAGCTATAGATTCCATTCATAAGGATGTTTCTAATTTGTTCGAGGTACTTCATTTTTCCCCCAGTATGGCTGTATATATGGGAGCGACATATTTGACCTTTGCATTTGAGCTGTCATGATAAAATCATAAAGGATTGATCCAAAATTATTTGTTTTAGGATGAATGCAGACTTGAAAAGTCTATAAACATTTGTGGGAATATGCTTACATTTTCGACACGGTCTCAGTTGAAAAAGGTAATTTAGTTATATCTCTTTCTGCTTATGGGGTTTGAATTGGCACCTCCTACAAACATTTTTTGCTAATTCAATTTTCATGACAGATTGACTTTTTGAAGTGTTTTCTAGGAGATGGATTTGTGAAACATATGCTGGTTGGTTTCCTTCCTTTTAACCATTTTTCCAATCTTTTTGGGATAGATTTTATCTTTTAGACTGTAAATAAAATCTTTGATTTGTCAAATAGGAAAATGAACTCCTTCACAGTGTTTTTGACTTTACACCAGAAAGTAATCATCAGTCAGGCTCTGAATTGTATATACCCGAGAATGAAGAGGTTAGTTTGTTAAGCTTCTTAATGTATACTATATGTGACTCAAAAAAAATGTACACTACACGTGACTTAGAGACAGACTGAGAAAGAGGTGGATTTTCAGTCCAAACTATTCTTAAGGAAATAATCTTTACTTTTATCTTATTTCCTTTTGTGGCATTTTCACACAATTGAGGTTCTTTTCAACATTATGAATATATTCATGATTACTACTATCTTTTTAATTCACTAGTGTCTAATGTGCGTTTAACTTTGTAGGTTACTGTACGAATTTTTTTACCTGAAGTAAGAAATACAAAGTCCTTTCAGGTACCTCTCATTTTGAAACGTGTTCCAACAACAATATAAATGTTGTGCGTGGTGGTTCTTTATCAATATTTGCAGCCTAAAAACTTTATCATCTTGATATCTTAAAGTTCCTTGATATTAATTACATTCATTCATTTTTAATTTTATTTTTATTGCCTAATTAAACTGAAAATATTCCCTATCTAACCCTTGGGGAAGAGGCTTGGGTATTATCTCCAAGGTTCTGAGGTTCAACTCCCACCCCAAGGATCACTTACCTATCAAAAAAAAATAATTCCCTAAGCATCAAGCAACAGTTTAATTGTGCTTTTGAGGTTATCTTAATTGTCAAATGGTCCAATCTCTTTGCAGAGAATGTACAAGTCTCCAAACTCAATAACAAGCAAGGCGAGGACACAATTATTAAAGAAGAAGCGCATGTTAGCACAGGTAGGTCCTTCTTGTCTTACTTTCGGATTCAATAATTTGTAATTCCCTATCCAAAAGAAAAGATCCAATGGTCTTGTGACTGCTTAAGATGTACCAAATCACAGCTGTACGAATTGTTGTTTATCGCTAAATGATTTAATTATTAATGAGTTGGTAAAGGTCTATACCAAACCCGCCACCAGCTATGGTAGTTGTTAACATTCCCTACAATCATTCTTTCATTTACTTTAATTTAAAATTGCCTTATTATTATTTTTGTTTGGAGTGGTTTCTGGAATCTTAACAGGTTAAAGAATGGGAAGGATCATCGGTAGGATCTTCCTTTCCCTTTTTTTTCCCCAAAAATGTACGTAGATTAGGATAGTCCCATTATTGTGTTGCACTAAGTTAAGGTGAAAGAAAATTGAAGAGAGTAAATTGCAATGTGTAATTTGTTGTTGGAGTGGATTTATTTTTTACCATGAGAAGTAAATAATTTGTAGAAAGAAGAATGATTATACCGTGAATTGCAATGTTGACGACACTTGAAGATGTAAAAGAATTGGTAAGGTTTAAGTTAATTAATTATTCTATTTTCCTTAATCTTGGTAGTGAAAATATGTTGATTGCAATCTTGTACATTTAAATTTAAATTTAAACATTTTTTTTAATAATTTTAATCAAATTTATGTGAAGTGGAATTAATAATAAATGGTAAGATAAATTTATAATATAATATATGAGTTAGCTTATGAAAAAATTAATTACAGTACTTTAGCCTTGTAAAATCATATTGATTTGTAAGATAGTGATCTATTGAAGAAGACTCATTAAATGGTAAGTTTAAATCTATGAAGTTGGTCTCAAATTTTTTGTTGCTTAGGGGAAATATATCTGTTACTTATAGGTTTTCAGATGTTATATATGTGTGTGTGTGTGGTGTGTGTATATATATATATATATATATGTTTGTATGTTTGTAGCATGTCATTGGCATTGCTAATATGAACTGGTGTGATCCACTGCTAACTGTCAAAGATAGATGATCTAGCATTTTCAAGTCTTCCCTTATTCCTTTAAAAGCTGAAAGCTGTGTTATAGTTCACAAAGATATGTCACAAGGGCTAGCCCAGTGCACGAGGCTCCCGCCATTGCAGGGTCAAGGGTTACAGGTGTTAAATTGGAGAATCCAGCTATTCTTGGTGATCTTAGGACCTCCGGATAATCATTCTTGGATAACTACTCGGTTTACTGTACTCATAAAAAAATAACTAGGTTTTGCTGCACCCAAATCTCCTCTAAACTGATTATTCATTTATCAGAATTCAGAAAGTGAGGTATATAATAGGTAGAAAGCACCCTGTGGAGGTATGTGTGACAGAAGCCACATGTTGACAGTATCAGCACATAATAGCAGGTCATGGTGACCTTGTACGACCATAAGCAGGTGAAACTTGAAGCTGTCCTGAGCAGACCCCCTATGTGCTATTATTTTCTCTATATTTCACATCCTCCCGTCCATGTGACTTGTACCACCTAATTCATCAAGTAAAATCACGCGCTTCACTTAACGTGTGATTTTAACGTACACCGATACCCTGAGCTGATACTAATACGGAGAGGATGAGACTCGACACATGCTTGGTCTTTGGAAAGATGATCACTTTCAGAAAAAGTCTCAGCTGGAAATGACAGATTGATAGTTGTTGGATCAATGTGTTTGTGTAAATGAAGAACCAGAGTAGTCTGGAGGGGACACCATGAAGTGCTTGGGGCTCCATGTTACATGGATCGTCTGAAGAGGATGAGACTGGATACTACCTGGTCTTTGGAAAGATGATCGCTTTCAGAAAAGTCTCAGCTGGAAAATGACAGATTTACAGTCGTTGAATCAATGTGCTGTGTAAATGAAGAACCAGAGTCGTCGAAGGGACACCGTGAAGTTCTTAGGGCTTCATCTTTACATGGATCTCGGAAACAGACCAAGGATATGGAGGTAATGATGCAAGTGGAGGAGAAAAAGAATCAGTAACTGAAGGGACAGCAACAGAGATGTGTGATTGTCTGTGTGAGACAGTGTGTATAAAGTGAAGAAAGATTTTCTTGAATACAACGATTTAAGCCAAAACTGCCTAAATGAACACCACACTACACTACTCACTGGCATGGCGTGTAGCCTACCTGCCTAAAATCGTGGACCAGTCCAATTAAAACCAGCCATGTGATAGATTTATGGCCAGGTAGGAGTAGTGGCAGACACCAATAACAGAGGGATAAACATATTGATGTCATTTAACATCCATAGGGCACATCAATCTTTGGTTTAAACCCATTTCAATCTAATTACAATAGTGAATCTAATTATTAGATTTTTTTATTCTTGTTAATGGTGATATACATTATCGCAATGGAAGAGATCTCATTGTATTTTGTCTTTGTCAACTGGATGGATTCATCTGTGTGCTATATAAGCATTATATGCACACTTTTTGTGCTTGTGTTTGTTAGGATGTGTTTTCTTTTCTTTCTTTTGATTGGGTGTTTTTTTTTTTTGGGTTCTATCACTTGAAATGTTTAGTTCATGGTTTGGAATATTTTGAAAGACAATGTGTCTTGCATTTTGTTATAAACAGTTGTTTGTTTGTTTGCTTTGTTTTTTTGTGCCTATATCTACATAACAAATCATTGTGCATTTTGATGCTTAATTTTTCCAATATAGTGGCAACTGAGAATTGAAGTCTTTATCTTTAGTACAAATTTTCACTTTTGTTAGATAACTGCACTCTTGTTTCTTTAAGATGTGCCATATTCTAACAAGTTAGAAATGGAATTATTTGATCTCTTTTGGTTGATAACTAACATTCATACTTAATGTATTTGTAACCAGTGCAGTGCAATCTACCTAAACAAACTTATTTTATTCTCTTATTTTCTATTAGTTAGAGATGTTTATCACAGAAACTTTTAGTATTTTTCTTTGGATGTAAAACTTTTCTCATTTCTTATGTCAATATTTTACTATTTTATCCCATTTAAATTGTGGAATAGATATACTTGGCCTTTGTCTTCTTAAGTTCTTACCTCTTTTTTTGGTTTGAATGCGTTTATAGGGACATGGATATCTTAGATATATTTTGGTCACGATGATGGGAGCATTCAATTGCCTGATACAGTTTTCTGATAAATAATGTTTACTTGTTACAGGGCCTTGCAATGGACAGTGCAGAAGAGAATTGAACTGCATCACTATCTAGATGGAAGCTCAGGTTATATAGGAGAAGGACAGAAGGGAATGTATTAGATCTAGGAATGGTATCTAGTGGTAATGTAGGATATCTCAAGTTAGTAATGGGCAGAGTCAGTTTTCTTGTGAGCGAGCAGTGTCCAGGTGGATACTGGGAAGCACTCACAATAGGACAGGTAAGAACTTGCAATCTGGAGGGGCAGCAACTGAAGCAGCAGGGAGAAATGGACAAGGATACTAAAGCAACTATGTGATATTGGAAAACTTATTCTTTTTTATTTTTATTTTTTATTTATACGTTTAAGGTTAGAACTATTGTTAATGCAGCTCATTATGGTATTGTAACCGCCAGGAAAGTATATTTGGTAACCGTTTGGAATAATTACGTCTCCTCTTAATTAATTTGATGCTCTTCGTTTTCCCCAAAAATAAATTTCTAGAATCTAGACCTTATTGATTGCAACAAACGATTATGCTAGGCTACATTCAAGGCAAATACTCTACTGATGTAATCAATGCTTTAAGAGGCCTAAATCTAGATAACTCTATTGAGACTAATTCTGAAATAGAAAACTCTGTAATTTGGACCCTTAACAGCAATGGGAAGTACAGATCTCAATCTCCTTGGCAATGCGTTAAAGAGAAGCCGACTCAGGTGGATTATGTTCCAACTTTATAACTCCCATATTCTCCTTTCTTCTTCTGGCTTCTTTGTAAGGATAGGCTGCCTACTTGATATATAATTATCAGATGCTATCCTTCCTCTCAGTATGACTGTTTGCTAATTGTGTTCTTTTGTTGTCGTCTCTCTACTGAGGTGGTGGAAGCAGGTCATGGTGAAGTGTCTTCTGTGTAGGCAGGTGTTAGCTTGGCATGGTGAAATTGAATGGGCCTGCCCAATTCTTGAAGGGCAATAGTTTTCTTATGAATTGAGGAGAAAGGAACAGCAGGTGTTGGAAGAACAGAGCACAGGGTCCTGATCAAGTCCTCCTTAAGATTAGTCATGCATTCCAAATAAAGGTAACTTCTTGGAGGAAGGTTCCTAAAACTTCCCAGAATTGAGTGGAATCTACTTCATTCATCAGGAATAGGTTTTTAATATTTTTTTCCCCTTTAAGTAGCATCTGTAGACTTATTTGCTGACAAGGAAATAAGACTATTGACAGGTGTTAAATTATCTTGCATTGTAAAAACAAATATAGAAAAATAACAATAATGCTTGCCATCACCAAGAAACTTTCTGTTCAGAAATGCTTGTTTCATAGTATTTAAATTATTAATTTTAGGGTTTTATTTAATTTGCCATATTAATTAATTTTTGTAATTTCTCTTAATGTTTCATAACCTAATAAATGTTTTCCTTTTTGACTGTATTTCATATTTCTAGGTTTTAGATAAATATTTTAGCCCATATATACCAAAAACCAAGAAATGAACATTCTGATATTTCATGTAGCAACTCTTTTATGACGTCTTCATATTATTATAGAATATACATACAACATGCGAATGGTCCTTTTGTTTTATTGGTTACAACCTTACAGAAAATTGCAAATATCTTCTGAATTATGCTGATTACATAATCAAAACACAGTTACATGCCTAATTGTCTTTGGTCTGTTTAGAAAATGCTGCTGACAGGCATTCTGGTGGAAGTCCTTCTGGGAAGCGCTTTGTGTCTGTGCAGTAATTATATATCATGTAATTCTTCTGTACTTGTTTCAGTCTCTCTTGACTCACTGAGTCCAACTCTTGAGAGAACCATGAGTTCTTGGTTGAATTTGAAGTTGAATTACATGAAGATTTACCAGAAGACCAAATACAAGCATTTTTGGCATTGTAGTTCCTGAAAGAAGCTGTGAAGGGTGCTTGGGTCCAGTTTGTCTTGACAAGGCCACCTCTTGTTGCCCAGTCATCAGCATTCCAGAGACTAGCATAGACCCCCATGGGCTGCCTATATGGGTATGGAACACCGCGTGATTCCAAGTTCTTGAACTGTCTAATGGGTTGTGCCATCAACGTAGAAGCTTCAAGATAAAAACCCATAACATGTCAATTCAAAGTTGAGAAAATAACTTAAGGGTTCATAATATATATATATATATATATATATATATATTTGGTATATGAAACGTGTTTTTAAAAATGTGGGACATAAAAAATGGAATCCATAGCAGTATTGTAAACAATTAAATAATTAAGTCTCTTGATTTACAAATGTATTTCAATTAAGTCTAGTTACAATTGTACATCCGAAATTCTTACATAAACTATTAATCCAATTTATTTTTGTATACTTAAATTAGATTAATAGCACCTTATGGCTTTTAATGTTCATGAAATTTGAGTATAATAGTATCACTTTTATCGATATTTGCATTACATAATATAGACATTTTTGGAAAGATGTTTGCAATTAGATTAAATTGAAATATATTTATAAATTAAGGAACTTAATTATTTAAAAATTAATTTTACTTGAAACTTGTATGAAATTATAGGATGCAAAAATATAATTAACCCGTAATTCAAATTGTAGCTTTGGAGTATATGATAGAATGATGAATACTTACACAATGGTTTGGGGATTCCAAAGGATTGAATAAGTGTGAAAATCAACAGTTGGGTCAAACCACAGGTAGAACTGCTGTTCCTTGTTTCCCTCTCCTTGGGTATATACATTGGTGCGAAGAACATAAGGATCACCACTCAAATTTCCCAAGAATTCTAAATCTATCTCGTCATGAGCTGACCCTTGTGAGGAAAGCTGCATCACAAACACAGCATAATACAAGCTCATCTTAGTAAACTGATAAAAAAAATAAAGAAAAAAGAGCTGGCCAGTACATGAGACTTCACCGGGTTTAGAAAAGAATAAATGTACACAGTGTTAACCTGTTGCTCATATCATAATAAAGCAACCTTATCATTGTGTCAAGATCGCTGTCAAGAAACAAGTAATATGAAGAAATAAAATTTGTTTTGAAAAAAACATGAGAAAAAAAAGGTGACTTACATAGTAGGCTGTGACAGTACCAGCAGAGTTTCCGGGGACAAGCTTCAGCTGCATATCTATTTGTCCAAAGAGATACTCATTCTTGGACTGAAAGCCTGATCCGGAGGCTTTGTCGAGGGAAAGGGTAAGAACCTCTCCATTGTTGAGTATTTTTGCACGACCATCACCCCAAGTGATATCAAAATCTTGATAGAAGTTACTGGCTGAGGTGGGTATCAAAGAGCTGATCACAATAGACATTAACAATAGCACTGCAGTTGCATACATTTGGATAATTGAATAGATGTACTAGGAATATTGTTATTTGTCACAGACACACCTATATGTAATACACACACACACACATATATATAGAGAGAGAGACAGAGAGAAGTGATTGGTTGTGGAAGGTTAATCATGGCTCAGAAGGTTGATTAATTAGCAATGTGAGGTTGGTTGGTGGCAGCACTCGGGTATGAACAGCAGGACACGGCTCATCTCCACTAAACAAGTGGGGTGGGCCAGAAAAAGGCTACATGGCAAAATCTGGGTGGGTTATCATCCTCATCATTATAGATCCATCACAAAAAAAGATAGTGCCCAAGGTTGGCACTTCATACGGTTTTAGTTGGTGGATTAATGTTGGATGGGGACGCAGCTTCTGATCAGCTGCTTCACGGGGGCTTGTTTGACTTCTATCTTGTGCATAGCTGTGGCGCGCAAAGAAAGCTAGTCTAGTAACTTCTATTGACCAATCCATGCTGATATATCTAGTAACTTGTGGTTTGACCAATCACTGTCGGCCATTTCAGAAAAAGGAAGAAGAGAAAAGTGGCTTGCGTATGTAGTACTTTCTAGAGAGATCTCTTTAAACTAATTAACAAACGTTGAAAGTGTTTCCTACCCAGGGAAAGTAACATTGCAAAGTCAGCCAAAAAGCCACAGGAATTATAAAAAAAAAAATGGTGAGAAAATACAATTGTATTAACAGTATTCATTTGGTTGTGTTTTTCTATACGTTTCATATTTCTCTTCTTTTTTTTTTTTTTCAAAATATGTAACTTTGTCCTTTCATATGTAAAATGTATGTGTAATATATGGTTAATTAAGGGTTACTCATGAGTATATATTGTTAACTCGTGTGTTTTAAAGATATTATAATCGATCGAATAATGTTATGTATATCTAAAAAAGTTATTCACTTGCTAACATGGAATGCTATAATTTTATTTTTAGATTTAAATTTTAAAAATAAATTTATCCATTAATTTAAAAAAAATAAACTCAACACACCAGTAGATGAATTATAACAGATGACTAAATCCAATATACCAAGCGTTTCTTTAATTCATATCTTGGAGGGACTTTATACTGACGTATACATTTATATAATTCATGTGTTACCAAAAGCAAACGAATTAGAATTCATAATTCACTAGATCATATTTGATAGAAAAGACTTTGAATTTACAAATGTTTTCAATAAAAGATATATATATATATATATATATATATATATATATATACACAAATACATACAAAGAGAGAGAGAGAGAGAGAGAGACTTGTGATCTCAAGCATTGTGTATAATAACTGCTCTATTCAATAAAAGAATGATGATCTATATCAGTTTCAGTAATAACTACAATGACAAAGAACAAAGGATTTTACTTGAAAAGTTACATACAAAAAAATATTAAAAAATTGAATTAACAAAAAGGAAAAAAAAAAAAAAAAAGCTGATATATGGGTTTTGTTTGACTTGTCTAGGACATTCTGCACTCAGGTGGGGGCTTTGGAAATCTCCATGTATCAATACAGTAATTGTACACCATGTGGTTCTTCTGCACCCATCTCAACCTCTGGCGGGCTTTTGAGTCTAACTTTTGGGTGAGCCAAGCATTATTGGTGCTAGAGTTTGAAGATGCAGAAATTGAATCACAAGAAGATTCTCCTTGAAACCAAATGCAAGCATTGGCACTGAAGTTCCTATATGAAGCAATGAAGGGAGCTTGAGTCCAGTCAGTCTTGATACGCCCACCTCTTGTTGCCCAATCATCAGCATTCCATACACTAGAATATATCCGCATTGCCTGATTCTTTGGAAATGGGACACCAATTGACTCCGCATTTTTAAACTCTCTAATGGGTGTGCCATCCACAGACCAGCTGAACACGCGCGCGCACACACACACACACACACATATACACACACACACAGATATAAAGTCAATAAGACTTGAACAAGATTTGTAGTATTACACTGTTGGTTGACTTGAAAATTGAGTTTAGTGGACTTACATGATGCGTTCGGGGTTCCAAAGGATGGAATAGGTGTGGAAATCGGCAGTTGGGTCGAACCATAGGTGGAATTGCTGCTCTCTGTCACCCTTGCCTTGGCTGTACACATTGGTGTGAAGAGTGTAAGGATCACCACTTATATTCCCCAAGAATTCAAAATCTATCTCGTCATGGTGGTCACCTTCTGACGACAACTACAATTCACAGAACAAGAGGAATAAAGTACTTAAGAAAAAACTACAGCGATATTATGCATAATGAATTTTTTCATTCTTAGATGCAAAAAGCGAGACCTACTGTAATAAAAATATGTGAGTCCGGTTATCTTAAATATTTAGTATTTTTTTTGAAAAAAAAGAATGATAAAAAGAAAAGATAAAAGGTTTTGAAGAAAATGCTATATAGTAATATATAATATATATGGGACTTACATAGTAGGTAGTAGCAGTGCCAGCAGAGTTTCCAGAGATAAGCTTGAGCTGCATGTCGATGTTTGCAAATAGATATTGTTTCCTAGATTGGAAGCCCGAGCCAGATTTTTTGTCAAGCGAGAGGGTAAGAAGCTCACCATCATTAAGTATATTGGCATGGTCTTCCCCCCATGTCACCAGAATGCTTTGGTGAAAGCTACCCCTAAGTTACCCACAACAGATTTCATAAGCAACGCAGTGACTTGCGGTGCATGCACATAAATTAGAGTTTGGCATCGTATGGCTACTAAAAACACACACACACACACACACACACTCTCTCTCTCTCTCTCAAATCACATTTTGTGTGGGCTTAGGCTCTGACCCATAATATAAGACCATGGGGTTAGGTTGACTAAAGATTTAGTGCCCAATCACATTTTGTGTGGGCTTGGGCTCAATAGATTAAGCGCAGCTCAGTCCACCTATATTTATTTTACAATATTTCAATTGTTATTTGATTTAAATATAAAATAAGGATCCGTTTGAAAAGGATTGGAACTTTGGAACTAATTTTGTAAAATTAAGAATAGTTCAATTTTAAGTTTTTTATTATTTGTTAAATACTTTTAAGAATACAATGATTCATATTTATTTTTGAAAAATATTTTAAAATCTGAACAAAAATAGACAAGAAAGAATTGATTTATTAAAAAATAAATAACTTAAAAGAAATAATTCTGAATAATCTATTTCTTTCATTACCCTAAACCTTATATACAAGCCAACAAAATTCATATTAATAAATGCATGTGGCTAAAAATAAGAATAATAATTCCAAAAAAAAAGTGCAATTTCTTTTTTGATTGTAATTGAATATGAAAAATGTAATACATTATTTGATGAGATTATTTTCATAAGCGCAAGCGTACCGTTTTTCTTCGATGATCTTTGTTTCTGTGTCGTGATGCTCAACAGTTCTCGTTTGCATGATTATGACGTCCAACTGTTCGACCAAATACCCACATGAATAAAATCAAATTAAAAGGAGAGGTACGACAAATCCTCCAACTGTTCGACGCCCCACTGATATGAATGGAAAGGACATATACACATGCATATACATATATATATATACATATACATATACATATACATGTATGTATTATAGAGAGAGAGAGAGAGACGGACATTAAAGATGACGATTACAGCAATGAGAGCCAAGAAAACCAATAAATGGACGCAGCGAAGGGCGTAGCGGGACCGGCCGCTGTGGCTGATGTTCCTCGTCGGCAGACCCATTGCAGGTTGCTTGTTTGATGCCCAACATTGTCTCGCCCATCATATTTCTCTCTTGCTCTCTTTTTCTCTCTCTGATTACATCTATTCTCTCTGTTATTGTTGAGTCCCAACCACGTGGAAAGGCTTCCACATTGCCGGTTCCGTCTCCAACTGCCCCGAACGATTGTCCTAACGCAAATGTAGTTGAAATAGATATTTTGGATTACCCATCTAAGTAAGAGTAGTCAATTTAAGTTCTTCCTTTTTTTTTTTAAATTAATTTAAATTGTGGTTTGGATTTTCTTCTAATTATTTGTGGTTTTTTTTTTCCACCAGCATACAGAAACATTTAAAAAGAAAAAAAACTTATTACGAAATTCTCAATACCAAGTGTTATTCCAATGTTCCTGCATAGATGCATGTATGATGTTGAGTTTGTGGATCTTGATAACTATTACTCTCTCGTTCGGGGATTATATTATTTTTTATGAGTATTTTTTATATTTTATATTATTTTTTCTGTAACTTGTAACTTGTTATACTTTTTTTTGTATAGTTATAGTTAAGCAACCGCATCTCATTGTAACTTGTAATATTTTTATCATAGTAAAATTATAATAACTATGGACGTAACCATATTTTAAAGTGAATCTTTGTATTATCTTACGTGCATGTGATTTTATATTTGTTTTTTTATATATTTTTGTGTCTTACTACCGATCCTAGTGGGTGATTATATTCTTAACATATGACTCTCTCTCTCTCTATATATAATGAGACTTGGTTGGAATTTGAGGTAGTTTATTTAAATTTTTGAGCTAACCTATCTTCAAATCTAATCAGTATTTAAACAAAAACATTGGTTTTGGTCAAATCTCAAATTAAAAAATGATGATCTCTTTTATTCATTTCAGTAATAACAATTTTAAAGAATAAAATAATTCAATCGTAGAAGTTACATACAAAAGAATGTAATAATATGAATCGTTATGGTAGTGAATATGGCCATTTAGGTTTTTCTCTAAGCTAGGAAATGTTGCATTCTGGAGGTAGTCCTTGAGGAAACCTCTTTGTGTCTGAGCAGAAATTGTATATCATGTAGTTTTTCTGCACCCATTTAAGTCTTTCTTGGCTGGTAGAGTCTAACTCTTCCGAAAGCCATGCACCGTTGCTAGAGGTTGAAGAAGGAGAACTTGAACTGCAGGAAGATGACCCGGAAGACCAAATGCAAGCATCGGCATTGAAGTTCCTATAAGAAGCAGTGAAGGGTGCTTGTGTCCAATCTGTCTTGACAAGACCGCCCCTTGTAGCCCAATCATCAGCATTCCATAAACTGGAGTATACTCTCATTGGTTGATTCTTTGGGTATGAAACACCAATTGACTCGGCATTCTTGAATTCTCTAATGGGTGTGCCATCCACAGAAAAGCTGAAAAGGGGACAAAAATTAGTAAGAAAAAATGGAATTTTATTTTGTTGTAATTTTAAGCTTAGCATTTTTTTTGGGTACTCACATAATGCGATGGGGATTCCAAAGGATGGAGTAAGTGTGAAAATCTGCAGTTGGGTCGAACCATAAGTAGAATTGTTGCTCTCTGTTGCCCTTGCCTTGGCTGAACACGTTGGTGTGCAGAATGTAAGGGTCACCACTGAGGTTCCCCAAGAACTCAAAGTCTATTTCATCATGGGTTGAGCCTTGTGATGACAACTGCAGAACATAAAACAGAATTATTAGACATTAATTTAAGGAGTTATTCAAAGATTAGTAAAGATTCAGGTAAAAATATGAGAATGTTATTCAAAGCAACTTACGTAGTAGGCGGTGACAGTGCCAGCAGAGTTTCCTGCAACAAGTTTGAGCTGCATATCAATCTTTCCGAATAGATATTCATTTCTAGATTGGAAGCCTGAACCCGAGGCTTTGTCAAGAGAGAGAGTAAGAAGCTCCCCATTGTTGAGTATCTTAGCACGCCCATCGCCCCATGTAATATCAAAGTCTTGGTTGAAGTTACCACCTAAGACAACCAAGATTAAACTACCCAGAAAAGACACCATTAGCCACATTTCCGAGACTCTTGAAGAAGAAATTGTTTGATTTTTTGTGACTGGTAAACAGGGGTGAGAGAGGGAGGGATCTTTTTTGTGCCACTTGTGAGAGATATTGTGATTTCTTGGAGTGAGATTCATGAGCTCTCTGGGTAGTTATTTATACAGTGGTGACTGTAAAGTGGGAGCAAAATATTTTGAAGAGGGAAGCAATGGAGGAAAGTGGGAAATGGGGTGACGTTGGAGTGTGGTTGTAAAACATCTGGTTGGTTGGCATAAACAAGGAATTTACATATATTAGAGCAACTCCAAGGGGGAGTTGCATTTTGGGGTGCCAAATCACTCATTTACAACCTTGAACAGTGTTTTGGCACCCCTGAATTATAAATCTACTCCAATGGCAGGTGCTAAAATGGGGTGCCATTTCAATATTTTAATATTTTTTATTAAAAAATATAATTAAACATAACGATCACAATTTAACGGATATATTTTTATAGTCAAAATTTCAAATTTCAAATTTCAAATTTCAATTTCAAATTCAAATTTCAAATTTCAAATTTCAAATTTCAAATTCTAAATTGCCAATTTCGAATTTCGAATTTCGAATTCAAAATTCAAATTTCAAATTTTGAATTTCAAATTTCAATTTTTGGCTGCCGAAATTCAAATTTCAAATTTCAAAATTCAACTGTTGAAATTCAAATTTGAAAATTTAACCGCCAAAATAAAAATTCAAAAAAGTAAAATTCGTCTATAAATATGATCATTTTTCTCATGTTTTCATCCATCTATATTACATTCTCTCTATAAATTCAATATCTCCTTTCTCTTTGACTATTTATCCTTTCATATTTTCATTCATCAATCAGAATGAATCGCTATCCTAATATTTTAGGAGAGATCCTCAATATTGAGGAAGAAGATAATGATGATTTGGATATGTTGTATGCTGCAACCAGAAGGTCAGAAGGGTCTAGTCAGGGACGGATAAGAAGGCATCGTGGTTCCGTTCCAGGCCACAGAATAGTTAATCGTGGTAGAATTGAAGGTCACGAAAGACTCTACCGTGACTATTTTGCTACCCCTTGTATATATGAAGGTTTTTTCCGAAGGAGGTTCCGAATGAGTCGTACTCTTTTTCTCCGAATTGTAAATGAGGTTGAACAACACGATCCATACTTCATCCAAACAACAGATGCTGTTGGAGTTCTCGGTTTGTCATCCTTTCAGAAGATAACAGCTGCTTATAGAATTCTTGCTTACGGAACACCGGCAGATTCTGTGGATGAATACATCAGAATTGGAGAAAGCACTGCCATACAGAGTCTGAGAAGGTTTGTGAAAGCTATTATTGCAGTGTTTGGCGACCATTACCTGAGGTCACCAAATTCTGTGGATATTGCTCGATTGCTACAGATGGGGGAACAACGTGGCTTTCCCGGCATGTTAGGAAGTATTGATTGCATGCATTGGAAGTGGAAAAATTGTCCAACCGCATGGCAAGGTATGTATACTGGTCATTGTCACGAACCAACAATCATTTTGGAAGCTGTGGCTTCTCAAGATCTTTGGATATGGCATGCATTCTTTGGGCTTCCTGGTTCGCTGAATGACATAAATGTTCTAGATAGGTCCCCTGTTTTTGCATTATTAGCAAATGGTCATGCTCCTCCAGTAAACTATACAATTAATGGCCATGAGTATACAATGGGATATTATCTAGCCGATGGTATTTATCCTAATTGGTCGACATTTGTAAAAACAATTCCCTGTCCACAAGGTCTGAAAAAAAAACATTTTGCTAAAGCACAAGAGTCGGCAAGAAAAGATGTAGAGCGGGCATTTGGGGTACTTCAAGCCCGTTTTGCAATTGTGTGTGGACCAGCACGCTTTTGGGATGAAGAAACACTTGCAAATATTATGAAAGCGTGCATAATAATGCATAATATGGTCATTGAGGATGAAGGAGATATTGGTAACAATGACTTTGATGGAAGTGATGCAAATCCGCCTGTAGAAGTGTCGCATGCGTATACACCAGAATTGGAAGACTTCATGCAAACCCATTGTCAGATCAGGGACAGTGCAACTCATTCTCAACTGCAGTCAGATCTTATCGAGCATTTGTGGGAACGACATGGTGAAGAATAATTTTTTCAATTTCAATTTCAAAGTGGAATTTTCAATTCCAATTTCAATTTCAAGTTGTATTTTCAATTCCAATTTCAATTTCAAGTTGTATTTTCAATTTCAATTTCAAGTTGTATTTTCATTTTCAATTTCAATTTCAATTTCAATTTCAATTTCAAGTTGTATTTTCAATTTCACAAGTACTTTCATAGCAATCAAACTTAATACATAGATTTTCATAAATAATAGCAAACTCATTAAATAATGACTAAAAAGTAAAAAATAATAGCAACATAATAAATAACGACTAAAAATTAAAACTCCGCTTGTTCATAATCTCTATCTTAAGGTTATTCCAATATGATGCAGAAATTGGGTCCATGCCAGTAGTGTCAGTTTCCATGATTTTCATTTCTTTCTGCCATTTATTCTGCTTTTCTTCAATTTCATTCTGCCTTTCTTCAATTTTTAACTGTTTACGATGTTGCTCCAATGCTATCTCCTTTTGAGCAACTTTTTGTCGTTCCACTTCCATTCTTTGATTCCAGTGGTGATGATCTAGTGATGCTTCAAAACCGGTTTGCTTCTCTTTGTTTTTAAGTTGTTTCTTCGAAGCCTTTCTGCCTAATGGCCTATCAAGGTTGGGAGTGGACGAGGGTTCAGTGTCATCCCCTAAATATGGAGTTGAATAGCAAGATTCAACATGATTTGATTCAGCAGGACTATCAGTTGAATGAGTTTTTGCTCTCTTATTGCTGGTGAGATTATCAGTCCATTTTCGCTCCATTTTCAATATATTCCAACAATGCTCGTATTGAAATGGTCTTCCAATGATCTTAGCAAACATTTCTTTTGCTTCGTCAATCTGAAAAACATATGAAATCATTTAGTCGATAGTTCAAATATCAAATCATAGTAGCGTCTATCTAAAAAAAATTCAATCATTTCATTATTTTGCTCGGTGTGTCCACTTTGTCGCAATCTTTCAATTTGACTATAAAAACCAACAAATTTGCCGCATTTTGCATTTATATCAGTCCAACGGCTTTTAATAGAAGCTTGCGAACGGTCTTCTTGATTGCCTCCATGAAGTTCAAAGTATTTCAATATTCTATGTCAGAAAGCACCACCTTGTTGTTCATTCCCAGTAATTGCATCTTTACTCGTGTTAAGCCACGTAGACACAATTAATTTATCTTCTTCTTGAGAGAAGTTTTTTGTCCTTTGCGATTTTTTCACTTTTGAAACGGCTTCATTTTGTACTGGCGCCAATACTGTAGGATTGGTCTGTATAGCATCATCATATACATCGGTGTCATTCATAAGCAAATCAGTGAAATAAGCGTCAAATTGCGAATCCATCTACAAAAAAATAATTATAATCAATTTAAAGAATGAGCATAAAATAATCAATTACAAAATAAATAAATTCACCCTTAATTAAAAAACCAATTTTAATTCTAAATAACAATTAACTAAAATATTTCAACCTTCTACAATTATAAAAATTAGCTAAATAAATAAATTCACCCTAAATTAACAAAAAGAAATAAATAAACTAAAATTAAAACATTCAATTTAAATTACAAAAATTAATTTAATTAAAAAACCAATTTAAATTCTAAATAACAATTAACTAAAATATTTCAACCCTCTACAATTATAAAAATTAGCTAAATAAATAAATTCACCCTAAATTAACAAAAATAAATAAATAAACTAAAATTAAAACATTCAATTTAAATTACAAAAATTAATTTAATTAAAAAACCAATTTAAATTCTAAATAACAATTAACTAAAATATTTCAACCCTCTACAATTATAAAAATTAGCTAAATAAATAAATTCACCCTAAATTAACAAAAATAAATAAATAAACTAAAATTAAAACATTCAATTTAAATTACAAAAATTAATTTAATTAAAAAACCAATTTAAATTCTAAATAACAATTAACTAAAATATTTCAACCTTCTTCAATTATAAAAATTAACTAAATAAATAAATTCACCCTAAATTAACCAAAAAAAAAAAAAACTAAAATTAAAACATTCAATTTAAATTACAAAAATTAATTTAATTTAAATTCTAACAATTAACTAAAATAAAAACATTTATTTTAAATTAAAATCAATAATATATATATATATATATATATATATATATATATATATAGGGAAAGAAGCCTTCAATATATGTACAGGGAAAAAAGGCACAGAGAACTTCTCTGGTTTTTCCCCTGCCTTCTCCTTCGTTCTCCCTCTTGCAACTCCTCCTTATCAGATCTGCCATTATCGCTTACCTCCTTTTTTAGATCTGCCATTATCAAGCATTAAGGTTTGAAGAAAAATCAAGAGGAGCAGAAAATTTACAGTATTTCAATATTCACGGCAATTGAAGACAACCGATTTTACGGCAAAATTTTTCGGCAAAATTTGTAAGTTTCTCTTTCAAAATCTTTGTATTTATTAAGAATTTTTGGGTTGAATATGGGTTGAATAGAGCCGTTGGGATGAATAGTGAAATCGGAACTTTGTGCCAGAACGGCTCTTTGTGCCAGAACGGCTCTTTGCAAACTCATCTTTTCTCTCTCCAGGGTTTGGAAAATTGCCACTCCAAGACCAGAGTTTGCATTTTTCAACCCCTGATCCAACCTCCGTTGGAGTGAAAGATTTTTGAATTTGGGGTGGCATTTTAGCCGTTACCGGCAGTTAAACGTTTGCCATCCCGGATGCAACTTCCCGTTGGAGTTGCTCTTATATATCTGTCTACTGAGTACTGAACCAAGCCGCGGCACCGTCGTGAATGAATGGCATAATGATAATAGTGGGTTAGCCACCCAACGCGGTTCTTTAGGATAGTCTTTAAAAGAAGCTGCATAGCTGCTTCTTACTAGGTGGCATCCATATCCTCGGCTGGGTCAGTCCCCACTTATAGCTCGCACCCTGTTTAGAATTCTCTCTCTCTCTCTCTCTCTCTCTCTCTCTCTCTCTCTCTCTCTCTCTCTCTCTCTCTCTCTCTCTCTATCTATATATATATATATATATATATAATGGTTGTTCAAATATATAAAGGGGGAACTAACCTCCTAGCAACGTAGGCAAACTTCAATTTTATTTTGTTAGAAATTTTTTTACACTTTTTTTTTTAATTATTTTTTTTTTACACATACCATTTTAATTTATATTTCTGTTCACTAATCTAAGTTATTTCACGTCTTACCCTTATTTTAATTTCATTACAATCTTTCAATAAAACTTTTATGGGACTTTTGAAATTTTTTTGTATAACCTAATTTTTTTTTTTTAAGAATCTCCTTATTTAATTAGACTTTTTGTATAATTGGCAAATCCATTTATATCAATGAATTTAATTATTTATAAAAACTATTATCAATTAATGTCAAATTTTTGTCCTTCTTTAATTTTAAATTGTAATTGAATATTTTGTAAAATAAAATTGTCATAGTCTCGTCCCTACTTACTTGGAGTAGTCATGTTTACAAAATATAAATTAACTTTTTTTTTTTTTTTTTTCTATTTATTCTTGTTTAGAGATGTCAAATGAGCTTGTCTAGCGTGCCACAACCATTGAAAGAGAAGTCCATTCATTCCAATAGGTTAGGCCCACACAACACTAATGGATGACAGGCTAGCCCAAGGAGGAAAAAAAAGGATCACTCCTAAAATATTCATGAAAGAAATGAAAATTATCACTAGGTTCACTCCTAAAAACATTAATCCACGAGGTTCTTTAATTATTTAATGTTGAAAATATTCCTAAAAAAGTGAAAGTTAGAACAAACCCAAACAAAAATTTGCAAAACTTTAAAATGCAATAACTTGTATTTTATAATTCTATCTTTAATCAAATTTATATATTTGGATTCCAAAAATTCAAATCTATCAAAAAAGATTCATATTAAATATGAAATTTAAAAAAAAAAACTCAAAAACTGTAAAATTTCATCATAGCGAGAAAGTGAAATAAACGAAAAAAATCTCAATTGTTATTAATTTTTTTGAGATTTTGATTCACATGTTGGATGGTCAAAAGATACTTCCATGGTAGTATAAGTTTATAAAAAATATATATCAAAATCTCAATCATGGTGATTAAAAAATTAAGCAGTTGTGAAGTTGCAAAGTTTTATAGTCTGTAAAATTTTACAATTTCTCTGTTTTATCATTGAAAATCGATGATTCAAAAAATTGATTTTTTTTTAGTCAAGCCTGATAGGAATTGGAGTAAAATTTTAGACAATAATTGGCGTGGGTCTAACAATGTCCAAAAAAGAGGGAGAACACCTTCAACTTTAGTTAGGTAAGTTGATTTTCTCCTTTAATTTATGTCATTCTAATTCTTCTATCTTTCCTTCTTCCAGGATGCTCTTTGCTTCTTCTTTAAATGTAGAATAATCAAAAAGGCACTGCTAAATGAGTTGAAAAATAAGGCATAAGTTATATAAATACTGACATACCATAAAGTGATAGATTTATTTAAGGCATGACACGTGTATATACAGAGTTCTTTAGAGTACAGATCACAGAAGATTGTTGTATCTAGATCAAACAGACACGGGGGGTTTAGTGGTATATTATTCAGAATAGTGTGCCACCTCCAGCCCTGCCTCCAGAATAGATGGGGTACCGATCTGTTCTTTATAAACTTTGTGGTAAGGAAACCAAAGTATCTACAAAAAGGGGTTTTGAATTGGTCACCGTCTTCCATATCCTACCGACTTCAGAATAAGGAAACAAAGTTCAATATGCCAACTGCTATCTTCAGATATCTACGAATCCCTACTCTTATGGTTCCTAATCCTACTCAATTTAGGATATTTGCAACTTATAAATAAGATTATAAGTTACGCTTTCAATTTATGTTCAATTATTCTTTTCAATTACAGTCTCTTTCTATTTACTGACTTTATCATCGGAGCGGCTACCATCGGAGCCTACCCGATGACTCTCTGATCCTGAGTTCTTGACAAGTAGCGAAAGACGGGAGGCCCCTCTGATAAAAAATAGTAACATCAGTTTGACGCCGTTTGTAGAAATGACAATCGTTCTTGCTATCTTTTCTTTAAAACAACAAACATTTTTATCTTTTTCTTCCAAAAAGTAATGACTCCCAACCTCTGCAGCCTCTTCTTGAAGAGGAGAGACGGAGATGAGAATCAACATTCTGGAAGAGAGAGATTGATAGAGAGAGAGAGGTCGAACTTGGAACACGATAGACACAATCCAGAAAGTGGCGGAGGCAAATGGTTCACGGTCAGTTCATATTAATGATATCAGAGTAATATTTTAAAATTAGTTCGTGTCAACTCGTTAAAAACATTTCAGGTCAAAAAATAAAATAACTCTACTCTAAAATAAATTAAGCATGAACTTTATTTCAGGTCAAAAAATAAAATAACTCTACTCTAAAATAAATCAAGCATGAACTCTAAAATAATTTACAATTTGTTTCAAATAACTCAGAAAAGCAAAAAAAAACTACTGTAACCCATTGACACACCACACAACTCCTTTTATTTAAATTTCTTTTTAGTTTTCTTTTCAATATAATCTAATTTTGGTTATTTATTTAAACTAGTACGACTTATGATTGTTATATAATTTTATTTACTTTTTTGCAAACATAGTTTTCATTGATTTTATTTTGTTATTTGCTTTGTTTGTTTTGTAATTTTTTTAGTTGTAGTTTTTTTGTTGTTGAGTTTTTACGACTTGTAGTTTTCTTTATTTTTTGTTCATTTTTTATATTATTATTATTAGTCAGTTGGTTGTTAGTTTATCTTTATGTTCTTTTTTGGGGTTACTTTGTGCTCTTTTTATTTATTTATTTATATTTTTAATGAAATATAAATGATGCCTTTGAATACAACAAAAAATTACATAATTACTGATAGGAAATAAAATTAAAAATTTTCAAGAATAATTTAAAATGCAATGAAATTAAAGTAAATACAATTACAAAAAAAATAAAAATAAAAAATTACAATAGACATAAATATAAATGAAGGACAATGTAAATATAGAAAGGTCATTTGGCTATTGTAAATACAAAGTAAAATATACAATGGAAATAAAAATGAATATACAAAGTAAATTCAATTAGGTTTTTTTGACTAATCATTTGATACATTAGTGACGACATATGGTCATATATTTAAGTTTGCAAAATCTTAAACCATTTCATCACTGTAATTTTAGCATCAGATTGATCCTTCAAGCACATTATGCAGTCCAATTTTTCCGAAGCTAGCATACTCTTTTTATCCAGTATCCTGTTACGGTGTTACGTACAATCTGGACCAATTATGTCATTAAACAAGAAAAATAATCGCTTTAGGCCTAACTTGTAAGAGAAGGTACTAAATTTTGTACAACTCTATAATCTAGTGAAGAGTCTAAATCACATAAAATTCTAAGATAAAAAGTCTCATAAATGACTAAGTTCAAGAAAAATAAATTAGGAAAAATATTAAAAGTTCCTAAAATAAAACTTTCAATCCAAAAAATCTATGATACGTTTTTTTTGTAATCTAGAAAGACAAAAAAAGAAACTTTTAATACAAAAAAAATTCAATTGTTAACTTTCATCTAAACACCGTTAAAAAATACTACTGATTATAATAAAATAACCTTCAAGATATATTTTTTTTAAAAAATATATAAAATGAATTTTTCAATAAAAAAAAAATCATAATATTTTATAAAGTAAAAATTTATTTTTAGGCATTCTAGATAAATAAAAAAATGTTATGTTTTTTTTTTTTTGGATTGAAAAATTTGTTGCATCTATTATTTAGTATTTTTTGGTCTATTTTATAATATTTTTTCACGGTGTTAAGATGGAAGTTAACAATTGGATTTTTTTTTGTATTAAAAATTTCTTTTTGGGATCTTTTCAATAGAAAAAATATATTATCGACTTTTTGGATTAAAAAATTTATTTTATAGACTTTTTAGTATTTTTCCAAAAAAAATTATAAATCTGACCATTTATATCTTATATCAAATACCGTATTTGATAATATAATTTTTTTAATTTAATTAATAATTTTTATATATATTAAAAATTGAATAGAAAAAAAGAATAAATTATATTGACTTCTCATGAGGTTTTTAATGAGTTTTAATATTAGATTTTAATTTTTATGCTTACATAAATTAAAAAATTCTTATTGCCTGCACGAGATGAAAAAACAATATAGAATTAAATTCCTAAATTTTTGGGTATATACGAAAAAGAAAGCAAAACACAAGACCGGCGGGCAAGTTGCTCAAATACAGTTGCCCTGGGTCAGCAGCACAGAGCATGGCCATGCCGCCGGAGGTTGGTACAAAATGACTGACCTTTCTGGTTGACTCACTCAAATGCTGCTTGTTAATCCAGTAGACAGGCCCCCTTCTTTAGGCCAAACTTTAAAGAATGTCTAGAATTTTATATATTAATAGTATAATGAAATTAGAAGTATAATATTAATAAAATTCTTATTTTACAAAAACACTTTAAATTTTATGTATTTATAATATAATCAAATTAGAATTATAAGATTAATAAAAATTTAATTTTACAAAATAAAGAATCCAAGAAAAAAAATTTAATTCGTATTAGATTCTTAATATTTTATTATTATCTATTTAGATTAAAAAAACATATAAACATTTTATTATTAGTGTTTTATTCAATATACACCTTTATCTTGTTGGAAAAAATTAGGTATTATATAACAAAAATAAATATAATATATATGAAATAAAATAAAATTGGAAAAAATACTAAAAAGTAGCTAAAATAAAATTTTCAATCCAAAAAGTTCATGATTAATTTTTCATATCTAAAAGACCCAAATAAAAAATTTCTGCTACAAAAAAGTCAAACGGTAAACTTTTATTGTTAACACCATTAAAAAATAATACTGATGAGACTAAAATAACATTCAAATATATTTTAGAAAAAAAAATACTAAAAAGTATATAAAAAAATTCTTCAATCCAAAAAAAATCATAATATTTCATGAAGTGAAAATTTATTTTTTAGGCATTCTAGATAAATAAAAAAATGTTATGTTTTTTTTTTGGATTGCATAAATGAATTATTTAGTATTTTTTAAATATATTTTGAAGGCTGTTTTAATCTAATCAGTAAAATTTTTTAACGGTTTTAAGATAAAAGTTTTTCGTTTGACTTTTTTATAATAAAAGTTTTTAATTTGGGTATTGTAGATTGAAAAAATTAATCATGAATTTTTTGGATTGAAAAATTTATTTTAATTACTTTTTAATATTTTTCTCAAAATTATATTAATACTTTTTTTTTAAAAAAATGTTTCATTTAAAATTGTCACTTTATGCGACCTTGCCAGCAGAGCACATAATGCACACCTAAGGTTTAGTGTGTTCCTAGTCATTCAATTTGGAACAACAACAATGGTCGTGGCCAAATATCAAATTAAAAAAATGATGATCTCTTGTATTCATTTTAGTAACAATTACAATGGTAAAAAATGAAGTAATTGAATTGTGGAATTAAGATATAAAAGAATGTAATACAACTTGAATCGCTAAGGCATTGAATATGGGTATTTGTCTAGTTAGGACATGTTGCATTCTGGGGGTAGTCCTTGAGGAAATCTCTTTGTGTCCGTGCAGTAATTGTATATCATGTAATTCTTCTGCACCCATTGAAGCCTTTCTTGGCTGGTAGAGTCTAACGCTTCGGAAAGCCATGCATTATTGCTGGAGGTTGATGATGGAGAACTTGAACTGCAGGAAGATGCCCCAGATGACCAAATACAAGCATCAGCATTGAAGTTCCTATAGGAAGCAGTGAAGGGTGCTTTTGTCCAATCTGTCTTGACAAGACCACCCCTTGTAGCCCAATCATCAGCATTCCATAAACTCGAGTATATTCTCATTGGTTGATTCTTTGGGTATGGAACACCAATTGACTCGGTATTCTTGAATTCTCTAATGGGTGTGCCATCTACAGAAAATCTGAATTTGGGACAAAAAGCAGTCAGTAAAAAATTGAAAGAAGAATGTGATTTAAGCTTAGTTTTTTTTTTGGATACTCACATAATGCGTTCGGGATTCCAAAGGATCGAGTAGGTATGAAAATCTGTAGTTGGGTCGAACCATAGGTAGAATTGTTGCTCTCTGTTGCCCTTGCCTTGGCTGAACACATTGGTGTGAAGAATGTAAGGGTCACCACTGAGGTTCCCCAAGAACTCGAAGTCTATTTCATCATGGGTTGAGCCTTGCGATGACAACTGCAGAACAAAAAACACAATGATTAGACATTAATTTAAGGAGTTATTCAAAGCTTGGAAAAAATTTAGGCTGAAATATGATGATGTTATTCAAAGCAACTTACATAATATGCAGTGACAGTGCCAGCAGAGTTTCCTGCAACAAGCTTGAGCTGCATATCAATCTTTCCAAATAGATATTCATTTTTAGATTGGAAGCCTGAGCCGGAGGTTTTGTCAAGGGAGAGAGTAAGAAGCTCCCCATTGTTGAGTATCTTAGCACGGCCATCGCCCCATGTAATGTCAATGTCTTGGTACAAATTAGCACCTGAGACAACCATGATTAAACTACCCAGAAAAGATATCATTAGCAATACTGTTGAGACACTGGAAGAAGAAGCCATGATTTTTTTTTGGCTGGTAAACAAGGGTGAGAGAGGGAGAGATTTTCTTTGTGCGGACTTGTGAGTGATGTGATTTTTTCTTGGAGTGAGATTGATGAGATGTGGTGGTAGTACTTATATAGCTGGTGAATGTAATGTGGGGACAAAATATACTGAAGAGGGAAGGTACGCACGAAAGTGGGAAAATGGTTGATGTCGGTGAATGTGTCGGCAAAACAGCTGGCTCTGGATGGCATAAACAATAAATTTCAAATAACGCCTTTTATATATCCATCTACTGAACCATGCCGCGGCACCGTCTTGAATGAATGGCACAAACACGAAAGTGGGTTAGCCACCCCACGCGGTTTTTTAGGATAGTCTTTTAAAACGAAAACGCATAGGTGCTTCCATAGTTACCCCGTCCCCACTTATAGCTTCCACCCAGTTTATTTATTTTATTTGAAATTATATATATATATATATCTATATATTATTTTTCAAATGTATTATTTTAATATATACTTTTGTTCCCCCTTTCAAACTTTCCACAATTTACTCTGATTTTTATATCAATTCAACCCCAATAGATCTTTTATTGACCTCCGAGATTTTTTTTATAGCCTAAAGTTTTTTAAGAATATCTTTATTTAATTGGACTTATTGTATATGATGCTGCACTTTTCTGACTAGTCAAGGCTCAGCTCTTCGTTGATGTGGAATCTAAGAAGGAATGAAGTTAGGATGCCATTGGGGATGGCTCTGACGGTAGCCACTCCAAGCTGATGTTGCACTTTTTTGACTCGTCAAGACTCAGCTCTTCGTTGATGTAGAATTTGAGAAGGAATGAAGTTAGGATGTCGCCGGGGATGGCTCCGGCAGTAGCAACTCCGATGATTAAGTTAGATAGAGTAAAAGTAAAACTCAAATTAATAATTCAAGGAGTGATCTTCCGGAACGTACCTCAAGGGTTGTAATTACAGGCTGATTGCCTGCCAAAGTGGGTAGGAGTTGGTGCTGTCAAGGCATGGGTTCACTGTTACCTGACAGTGGCAATCTCATCATGATCACCAGTCTTATTGTCACCACCTGCCTTACTGTCGCCACCTACCTCCTTATTCCGCAGAGCTACCTGCTTCACTGAGTGTTGCACGTCGCCATCTGTCCCGTCATTCCGAGGTCGGTAGGGCAAGATAATGACGACGATCTGTTCGGTAGTCCGATATGTTGATAAAGAGATCGGTACCCCGAGAATCAATGTCTCTGAGCCTGCCAGTCCGACGTCAGGTCGGTATATCTAATTACTTTATGACCTACACACAGCAAAGCTAGACACGTGTCAAATTTTGGTTAGTTAGCATATTTTTGGCGTATCAGCTACTTCCCCCATCCGAGCCTTAGTTCTGAGAACGTGTACAGAACTTAGGCTAGGGTTCTCGAAGGGTCACGCGTACAGCAATGAATGCATCATTTCGTATTTTGAGGGGATAAGAGCTGCATCGGTATAATTACTACGCGTGTTGTCATTTGGGTAATCGAGGCTATTTATTATTCAGCCATCATTTGATTTTTGAGACATTAAATGATGTCTCTACAGCCTCTTATAAATAGTGGGGGTGGCCATTTGATATCTGTTTACATCATTCAAGCATTTTCAAGGTATTCACAAGCGCTTTTTGGCAACCCAGTGCGATTTTCGGCCATCATCACCTGATTTCCTTTCCCTCCAGTAATTTCTCATCCCTTCTATTTTACCTTCTCCTTCTCCGTCCTGTTCTACGCATTTTTCTCCATCTTTTGTTCGTCGGTCATGTCGGATTCTGATATCCATTCCGACAGTATGGAGGTCAGGGTAGATACAGAAATGGATAGTGATAGGCGTCCTTCCTCTTCTTCTTCTTCTTTTTCTTCTTCTGAGTCGAGTCAAAGGTCTAGTGATGGGGAGGCCTATACATCTGGCCAATCCCAGAGGGGGGAGGGAGAGAGAGAGTGCTATCACCAAAAGGGTACTAAAAGCCATCAAGAAACAGTACATGTTCCCAAAGAATGTGTCCTGTAGAGTTCCTAGAAGGTCTAATCGTCCCTCCGATATTGAGCAAGGGGAGATCTATGTCTATCTCGAATGGTTCGAGATAGGTGTACGTTTTCCACTACATCCCTTCCTCAGAGAATTCTTCACCTGGTTCAATATTTGCCCTGCCGAGCTAAACATAAACAGCTGGAGGCAACTTATGGCCTTTTTAGTATTAGGCCATAGGAATGGGGTCCAGGTAGATCTGGACCTTATCCGGAGTCAGATGGACATGAAGTACCTCAACTCGGAGGGACTTTACTACATGTCCTTTAACCAAAGGTTCAGACCTCTAACTTCGGTACCCACTTCCAACAAGACATGGAAGAAGTGGTATTTCTTTGTCGGGGGAGGTTGGGAGCACGAAGACTTTGAGAACCAGCTGAGTTTCTTCCCTCGGCACACCAGCGTCAAGGGTGAGTCCCCAGATCTATATGTGGTAGTTTTTTCTTTATTCATTTTTCTTGCGTTGATCATCTTATTTCCCTCTGTTTTACAGATAAGAGAGCTTGGAGGAGGCCGACCTTCACTCTCGAGCTCCAGGAGAGATATCGGCGTTTGCTGCAGCCCATCCACCATCCTCATTATTAGATCCTGTCTCTAGAGAATCTGATGGAGGCAAATCTAACAAAGAACGAGGCTGTCGCGCTAAAAAAGTTTGTGCTAGCCGGATATGTTCCGAGCACCAAGAAAAAGGCTGGGGGCCCGTCTTCTTCAACAGCCGCCCCTCCAGCTCAGAAAAAGAGGAGGATGGTAGCTAGGGCCTCCCATCCTGCCGAAGCCTCCCAACCTGCCGAGGCCTTACAGCCTGCCGAGGCGGACGATACCCATGCCGCACAGACCTCTGCCTCCTCCTGTCCAGCTTCTCCTCAAGGGGGACCGAACTCTGTCCCTTTTAGCTTGGCTAAGGCGTCCTCGGGGTCAAAGGTCGTGAAGTTGGCCTTCGAGGCGTCATTTTCCTCGTCCTTTCAGGGCAAGAGCTCGCGGCATATATTACCGACCTTATGTTGGGTCATGCAAGGGTAAGAATTCATTGTAACAGGATTTTTGTCGTCTCTTATTTGTTTCAGCTTTACTGACTCTTCTGCTTTATCACTTGCAGGCTGCTCAGGCAATCACTATCATCTTGGATCATCCTGACCATTCTGAAAGGGTCAACAACCTTCAGGCTGAACTGAAGGCAGCCCGTTCTAAACTTGCGGCTACCCGCTCCGAGCTGAAGGCATCCCGAGCGGCCGGTAGTTCCATGGAGGCCAAATGCGAAGCCCTTAAAGGACAAATATAGACGCAAGGTAGGGAATGGAGTCCATGCTCGCTCAGAGGAATAAGTTTGCCCAAAGCTTGGAAATATTGAAGAAAAAGTTCAAGGAGGCTGAGGCAGCAGAGGCTCAAAAGATAGAGAAGGCATGAGTAGCTGCCAAGGCGGAGCTGATAGCCCAGGTCAACGCGCTGAGGCGTGAATTTGTGGACACTAGGTATCTTCTTTTTTGAAAGAGGATCCAGAAGCTCTACCCTGACTTGGACATCTCTGGAGTGGATGATGTTGAGGTGGATGACATGTTGCCAACCTCTCTAGAGCTCCCCTCGATCCAGCCAATTAAGGGTGTTGTTATTGAGGATGCAGTACCCATCTCCTCCATTCCTCTAGTCAATTCAGATTATATTTTAATTTGGTTATTTTCTTTTTGTTGTAATCTCCAGCCTTTTCATTCAATAGAAGTAATTGTTCTGCTATTGTTTTGTTGTAAGGATCTGAAGTTCTTGTATTTTAACCAACCCAATTAATCATATTTCAGACCTAAATGAATGATCCCTCAGTAGGGGATCTAGAAGTAAAATACTTGGCTAATAAACAAGTAACTTAATAAAACTTCAGACCTGATGATTGGCAATCACTCAGATGAAATCACTGTCCTTCATTAGGGATCCAAGAATAGAACTCTTTAGAGAACTGTCCCATAGGTGAAGTACTCGTAACAAAACAAGCTGCTCAATAAAAGTCAATCCTGATAATTAATTAGAATTCAGACCTCGAAGCATTATCCCCAAGCTGGGGATCCAGAGGTGGAACACTTGTAACAAAACAAGTTACTTAATGAAGTTCAAGCCTGATATATTTGAGATCTTGATGTTTGATATGGCATCCCGAAGTGAGACACTTGTGCAATCAAGATGATGAATGATACTCTAGACCTGGTATACTTGAAACCACGTTGGTAAATGGACTTGGTCTAGAGACCAGTGCATTGACTTGAGACCATGCCTACAACATTCTTGCACCTAGGGGCCTTCTTAAATGGACTAGGTCTGGGGACCTGTGCTTTGAGACTCTGCCTATTGCACTCTCACTCGTAGGGGCTTTTTTAAATGGACCAGGTCTAGGGACCTGTGCATTGAGACCATGCCTACAGTATTCTCGCTCGTAGGGGCCTTTTTAAATGGACCAGGCCTGGGGACCGGTGCATTGAGACCATGCCTACAACACTCTCGCTCGTAGGGGCCTTTTTAAATGGACCAAGTTTAGAGACTTGTGCATTGAGACCATGCCTACAACACTCTCGCTCGTAGGGGCCTTTTTAAATGGACCAGGTCTGGGGACCTGTGTATTGAGACCATGCCTACAGCACTCTCGCTCGTAGAGGCCTTTTTAAATGGACCAGGTCTGGAGACCTGTACATTAAGACCAGGCCTGCAGCACTCTCGCTCGTAGAGGCCTTTTTAAATGGACCAGGTATGGGGATCTGTGCATTGAGACCCTGCCTACAACACTCTCACCCATAGGGGCCTTTTTAAATGGACCAGGTCTTGGGACCTGTGCATTGATACCATGCTTACAACACTCTCGCTTATAGGGACCTTTTTAAATGAACCAAGTTTGGGGACCTGTACATTGAGAAACACTTTCACAACTGGGGGAAGCTTTATTGATAATATTTTCTCAGGTGCTCAATATTCCAGGGCCTAGGGGCTGGCTTACCAGACATATCTTCTAACCAATAGGTCGTCGGTTTGATAATTTTGACAACTTTGTAGGGCCCCTCCTAGTTCGGGGATAGCTTTCCCATGGTGGGATCCTTGGTATTAGATAAGACCCTCCCCAGAACCAGGTCGTCGAGCTGGAAGGCTACGTGCTTCACCCTCTGATTAAAGCCCATGTCTATCCTTCGTCGATATTCCTCAGCTCTGATTCCTGCTTGCTCTTTCTTTTCCTCCAACAGGTTGAGATTCTCTGCCGGTTAGAGATCGTTGGTTTCTTGGTTGAAGGTTTCCGTCCTTAGTGTGGGCATGCCGATCTCGACAGGAATGACTGCCTCAGTATTGTATGAGAGTAAGAATGGTGTTTCGGCGTTTGACGTCCTCCTTGTGGTTCGGTATGCCCATAGCACTCCAGGAAGCTCTTCGACCCATCTTCCTTTAGCCTATTCCAACCTCTTTTTGATGGCGTCAAGGATCATCCGATTGGTGACCTCGACTTACCCATTTTCCTAGGGGTGCCTTAGTGAGGAGAAGTGATGGCTAATATGCAGGTTGCTACAAAATTTTGCGAATACCTTTCTAGCGAATTGAGTGCCGTTGTTAGAGATGATAACACGAGGCACACCAAACCTGTAAACTATATTCTTCCATGTGAAATTCCTTACCTCTGCCTCGGTAATGTGAGTTAGGGGTGCCGCCTCCGCCTACTTGAAAAAATAATCAATGGTGACTAGCAGATATCTTCTGTTCTAGGGGGTCTTTGGTAGTGGTCCCACAATGTCCATCCCCTATTAAACGAAGGGCCATGGACTGGTAATTGGGGTGAGCTCGTGGTGTGGCTAATGCTGGTACGAGGCAAAGCGTTGGCAGTTATCGCACATTTTCACGTATCCTTTGGCGTGCCTGAGTATGCTAGGCCAGTAGTAGCCATGAATCAGAACTCGGTGGGCAATTGTTTTGCCGCCGTTGTGATTTCCACATATCCCTTCATGAATTTCAGCCAAGACGTACTCGGACTCTTCTGGGGATAAGCACCTAAAGAGAGGCTAGGAATATGACCTACGGTAGAGCTTCTCATTTACGATAAGGTACCGTGTTTCTCTGGTTCATATATTTCAAGCCTGGTTCTTGTCCTCTAGAAGCTGTCCGTCTTTCAAGTACTAGAGGATTAAAGTTTTCCATTCCTGACTTTGCTTTGTTGAGTGGGCAGACTGAACCTCCTCGATACTTGGCCTATTTTGGCAAGAGATACTTACTTCGGAGTCCTCGCCTGGTTTGAGGTGAGAGGCTATGTTTGCCAGGGCGTCGGCTTGGACGTTCTGACTTCTGTCAACTTTGTGGATTGTTATAACATGAAAATTTTTTTTTTTTATTATTATTATATATTCTTGCAATTGTTGATTAATTATTTTTATTATTATTATTATTATTACAATAACAATTATTGGATGTATGTATGTATATATATATGTGTATATATATATATGTATAAATTTAAGGTATTTATTTAGTATATGTGTATACATGTGAGTGTATATTTAAAAGTGAATATATATATATATATGGGTGTAGAACAGTGTGTGTATGTGTGTGTGCCGGTTGTGTGTGTGTGTGACTTTGAGTGTTACACACTCAAAGGGGTATGGGGTAAGGTTGAGTGTGTGAGTAGGATTCAGGGAGTGGGAGAGTGCAGAAGTGGGCAGAGAGTAGGTTGGTCTTGGGGAGAGAGAGAGAGAGAGAGAGAGAGAGAGAGAGAGAGAGAGAGAGAGAGATATAGAAAGAGAGATATAGAAAGAGAGAAAATAAAGAGAAAAAGAGAGTGGTCTCGGGTAGGAAAGAAGAGAAGGAAAGAAGCAGAAAAGAGGGAGAGAAACAGAGCTCTGAAGGAGAGTTAGAGACCTGGTTCGAGCTCGGAGCAAGAGGGAGAAGGAGGGCACGGCTAGAGAGAGAAACGGCCGAGAAAAAAATTTGTAAGTGGGTCACTTCTGTTTCGATTTGTTTTAGAGCATTTCAATCGGTTTAAATTGTAGAACCTTGTAGAGCATCATGTAAGGATTAAAACGCAACAAAAATGATAGAAAACGGTTGAAAAATGAGGGAGAAAGAAGGAGGTGCAGGTCACGGCCATAGGGGGGAAGATCTGGTTTTTCGTTGTGATTGGAAGCTTCAAAACAGTATTAAAAAGCTCCAAAAATGTTTTAGAACAAGTTGGGATCGAAAGGGGCTTCGAAAACACGAAGAAAATCAAGTTTAAAAACTTGATTTTCTGAAAATCCGGTCACCGGCGCCGGAGAGGGTGACCGGAGCTCCGCCGAAAAAACGGGGGGGAGAAGGGGGTCTGTCCGGGTCCGGGTCGGGTCCGGGTCGGGCTTGGGCCGAACCACCCTGCCACGTGTCAGCCATTGTTTTTAAAAAAAAAAAAAAAAAAATAGAATTTGAACCTTTTGAATTTGAACCCTTTGAATTTGAACCTTTTGAATTTGAACCTTAACCCTGAACTTTCAGAAATTACGAATTGACCCCCCAACTGTTAGAAATTACACTTGGACCCACCTGATTAAATTATTAATAAAATATTAATTAAATTAATTAATTAATTATTTAATTAAATTAATTTAATTAATTAAATATTCAAAAACATCCCGGAGTCCAAATGGGACAAGTCATTAGTGTATTTTGACTATCTCGACCATTTCGAGACCAATGGTGAGGTCCGTTTTACGAGACGGGGTCCCAAAAAATAAAAGACCCGTAGTAACCCTTAAAATTACCAAAATGCCCCTGACTCGAAACACTGTCAGACGAACTCCGAATTAGGTAAACAAATAGTGAAATTTTATTATCTCGAACATTCCGGACTCAACCGTGGAGTCCGAATTGTGAAAAGAGGTCACGAAATGTAAGGACACGTGTAAAGTGCAAAATGACTGTTTTGCCCTTTTCAACCCTGGTGTCCGAATTGAGTTCTACGAAAACCTAGACTTACTTTCTTAAACGTTCTAAAACCAATGGTAGAGTTTAATTTAGCAGAATAGGAACCTATGAATTTAAAGACATAAAATTTGATGAATAGCATAAATTCAAACAACAATGGACTGAGTTGTAATTTCTACTTTTAGGGACACTGACAGGACAGGAGAGGGCGATCTGATCCTCTACATTTTCATCCGTCAGTTCAGTTACATATAGCGCACGATCTTCTAGGGTTGATACCAACCCATCAGGTATGGTGTTTTGCTAGTGTTAGAAATGAAGTTAAGTTAGGAATATTTGTGAATGACTAGAATGCTGTATGTGTTTATCTGTAATGTGTTTACCTGTTCATTTGGAATTGGTTGTTCACATGTTATGTGTTACTTGCAAATTAATAAAGTGAAGAACTTGAATCATGATGTACGAACATATGAGATATGCATGTATATGAAACTGATTAGTGATTTATTTCTTATTGTCCGAGCATGTTATATTATTGAGATTCATGCTCATTGAGATTGCATTGGCATATTGGCATATGATGAATTCCTTGAGAACATGGCGTGGGTAAGCACATGGTGCTTTGCATTATGAGGGTGTAGATCCTGTGGTGAAAAACCCAAAATCGGCCATTGCATTGGTACTTCGTGCCATCGGGGAGTACCCGTAAATGAGACATGGGTGTGGCATAGAGTTGTGCATGGGTGTGTCATGCATACCATTCATATATATTACTGAGATGTTTGAATGTCATTTAGAAATAAATGTACACTTTGCACATGCCACGCCTTAGCTTTATTTCTGGCATTAGCATTTCATCATACCAGCAGTTGTGCTGACCCATTCGTGGGCAACATTTTCAGATGAGGATCCTCCAGCCACGTGAGACTTAGTGATGCCCTGAGAGGGCGAAGCACGTGATGTATTTGTGATCCATGAGACTTGTATTTTGTTATGTAAGGGCTTAAGCCCGAATGACTGATGAACAATGTACTCGATGTTATATGATGTATGGATGATGATGGACGCATGTTTAGTGAATCTAATTACTTTTGTCCTTTTATTTATTTTACTTTCTGTCTCGTCAGTCGCGCCCCGGGTTCGTCGGAAATTCGGGGCGTGACATGGATGGTGAAGTCCGAGAATAATTTCTTTAATGAGTTCACTGATTCTGCATATCTGATCATTCTGTTGTCTTTGGCTGTGAACTTACCCAAGACTTCGCCTACCACTAGTTGGGAATCAGAGAATGCTTCGAGGCTCCGAGCTTCACATTCTAGGGCTAATCTCATGCCAAGGATCAGTGCTTTATATTCAGCTTCGTTGTTCGAGGCTCTGAACTTCAGGGTGACCACTTTCTCTATTGCGATCCCTTCTGGAGATCGGAGTACAATGCCGACTCCGGAGCCTTTATCGGTAGAGGAGCCATCGATGTGGAGCTACCATGCTGCTGTGCCTGTATTTACCCCGGCATCTTCTTGTAGAGCTGGAGTAAAATTTTCCACGAAATCAGCCAGAGCTTGGGACTTGATGGAGGTTCTGGGCACGTATGATATATCAAATTCCCCTAGTTCCACAAACCATTTTTCTAATCGTCTCGAGGTGTTTGGTTTGTGCAAAACTCCTTTCAAGGGGTAGGACGTTGGGATCACCATCGAGTGGGCCTGGAAATAAGGCCGGAGCTTTCGAGTTGATATAATCAAGGCAAATGCCAACTTTTCGACCTCGGGATATCTTTCCTCGGAGCCTAGGAGTGCCTTGCTGACATAGAATACTGGCTTCTGAATCCTCATTTCTTCTTGGATAAGCGCAGAGCTCACTGCGTTTTCCGATACCGCGAGGTATAGAAAGAGCTTTTCCCTTTGTACTGGTTTGGATAAGAGCTCTGGGGATGCCATATATTGCTTGAGTTCTTGGAAGGCCTTATCGCACTCAGGGGTCCCTTTTAGTGCTTTGAAGAACGGGAGGCAGCGATCGGTGGACCTAGAAATGAATCTGTTTAGAGATGCTTTTGGACCTCGGTGGCTTCAATTTTGTCAATGCTTTTGATCTGTGAGGGGTCTGCCTCTATCCCTTTCTGCAAAATCAAGAAGTCGAGAAATTTCCCTTTGTTGACCCCAAATGTGCATTTTGAGGGATTCAACTTCATTTTGTGCTGTTTTAGTATGGCAAAAGTCTACCTCAAATGCTGAATATGCTCATCATTCTTCTGGATTTTAACTAGCATATCGTCTATATAGACCTCTATCGTGCTACCGATCAGGGGCTCGAACATTTTGTTGACCAAACATTGGTACGTAGCTCCGGTATTCTTCAGCCCAAATGGCATTACCCTATAACAATAGAGACCTCGCTTAGAGATGAAGGACGTATTTTCCTGGTCTGGGGGGTACATCTAGATTTGGTTGTATCCAGAGTATACATCCATGAAACTCATTAGCTCGTGACCTGCTGTTGCGTTAACCAGCTGGTCGATCCTCGGGAGGGGAAAGCTGTCCTTGGGGCATGCTTTATTGAGATTGGTATAGTTGACACAGACTCACCACTTGCCATTCTTTTTCTTAAACAAGACGGTGTTAGCGAGCCATTCTAGATAGAATACCTCTCTGATCATCTTTGCATCCAACAACCTTTGGACTTCATCATTGATGATCTCGTGTCTCTCAGGGGCAAAAGTTCTTCCCTTTTGTCTGATCGGGAGGTGGCTAGGGTGAGTCATCAGTTTATGAAAGATGAGACTCGGGTCTATTCCTTCCATGTCCTTGGATTCCCAGGCAAAGACCGATAGGTTGTCTTTTAGGAACCTGATCATTTCTTCCTGCTTGGACTGGGACAGTTCTGCCCTGAGTTGTAAATGACGTCCCACTCTTTCAGTACTTACCAGCACTCTGATAGGCTCTTAGATTGGTGTTTCCATGCTCTCTGTCCCTCTGGGGCTCAGTGGCTTATCAATCTCGACAGGAAATTCCGTGCTCTCGTGCGGCTCAAAAGGCATAAGGCTTCGGCCCTTTTGAGACATCTGTAGTTGCTATTTCTGAGCTTTTCCTTTTAATGCCATGACGTGGCATTCCTGAGCTGTCGATTGGGAACCTCTGACCGTGCAGATCTTCTCGTTTTGAATATATTTTAGGCACTGATGGAGGGTGGAAGTGATGGCTTCCATCTGGTGGAGCCATGGTCTTCCAATGATGATATTGTAGGGAGATATGGAATTTATGACCATATATTCCGAGATCAGCGTCTTCTAATCGTCCCTCTTTCCCACCGTGGTCAGCAGATCGATACTTCCTATCGGCGAGCTAAGGCTCCCATCAAAACCTGCCATCATGGCAGTGGTGGCCTTAAGTCAGTGGTGCTGAGCTTCATGTGTCGGAAAGGCTCATAAAATAGTACGTTAGCGGAGCTCCCAATATCTACCAACACTCTCCTGATATCAAAGTTTGCCACCTTGAGCGAGATGACGAGGGCGTCACTGTGGGGGCGATGCACCCCAGCAAGGTCTAGCTCGAAAAACTGAATGTACGATAAGGGCTTCGACCTCTTCTCAATCGCAGAGATTTGGAGGGTGCTTGGTCCTGCCCTTGCCTCTTGAGCATCTCGTTTTCTTGCTTGATTGGACATTCCAGCTAATAAGCCATCTGCATGGAGGACGAAAATGACTTGATTATTCGGGTGGGGTTGCTCATTTCGAGCCTCCTGTTGCTCAGGCCTCTATTATTGGGGCCTTTGATCTTACCTTTGGTCCTGCCTTTGTTGAGGCCTGTTGTTTCGAGGATCTTGTCCTCCATCGTATTGGATAAATTCTCTCAGACGTCATCGCCAGATTAGTTGTTTAATCTACTGTTTGAGGTTTTTGCATGCCTTAGTGGTGTGTCCGTGATCCTTGTGGAAATCATAGTACTTGATTCGATCCCGGGAGTCCGGATGGCTGTGCAGGGGTTTTGGCCACCTCAGATTCTCACGCGCTCGGATCTGTTGGAAGACATGAGTAAGGGAGGTATTCAGTGGTGTGAGTGCACCGAAATTTTTGGAGCTGAAATTGTTTTGAGTTCTGGGTGCCATCCTTTTGTCGGGACTTTTTCCCCTTTTCTAGGAGTTATTGGAGGTCCGCTTTTGGGTGTTGTCAACCTTTTGAGCTTGCTCCTTGGCTTTGCGAAAAGATGTCCTCGTATCTTCTAGATTTATATATTTCCTTGCCTACTCTATGAGCGACGCCATGTCATTGAGAGGATTTTTTGTCAAGGAATCGTGGAATCGCCTGGGCCCTAGTCCTGCGTGGAGGGCTGCTGCTAGGAATCTCAGACTACAGTCTGTAACCTCCGTGAGCTTTGAATTGAATCGGGCAATGTACTCTCGAAGTGACTCTTCCTTTTGCTGCTTTATTGAAAGGAGAAATTCAGGTCCTTTTCTGAGCCTCTAGCTAGTTAAAACCCGATCAAGGAACCGTCTGCTGAGCTCATAAAAGCTTGGGATTAATTCCTGTGGGAGACTATGGAACCATCTCAGAGCTGCACCTTTGAGGCTCGTCACGAACGTGCGACACAGGAAGGCGTCGATGGCCCCATGCAGGGCCATTGTGTGTTGGTAGTGGGAGAGATGGTCCCTCGGGTCTTCTAACCCGTCATATGGGGTGAACTTCAGGATAATGAACTTCCGGGGGCGTTCTTCCGCCAATATGGCTGAGGTAAATGGAGTGTTGAACCTGTCGAGCAACTTTACTATTTCGTCCTACCTTGGGGGGAGATTCCTTGGCTAGGGCCACTTGTCCAACTGAATCCGGCACCTCTTCCGCCCTCGAAGGTACTCTAGATGGGGCTAAATGATGTTGCCCTAGCACGACGACCTCAGGTCCCGTATATAGGGGATGCTCTCAGCTGGGGATAGCATGATTTGGTTGCCTCTAGAGTGGGATTGATACCTACCACGGATAGAGATCTGACTGCATTGGGTTAGCCCCCGAATTCGTAGGGCTTAGGATCCTTGTCCTATTGTGGTGATGGATAGTGGGACGAAAGTTCGACATCCCTTCACCAAGGACGTTTGACGGATGAAGGTCATCTCCAATATGAGCGGCGCCCTAGGGATGGGGCGGACGTGCCATGGGATCTCCCTCTTCGTGATGCCTTTCACCAGAAGTGGGAGGGATTTGATTTCCTCCTTCAAGGATGCCTGATGGAAGGTAGATAGGGCGACCTGACAGGTTCTAGGCTAGAGAAGCCAGGACCTAAGACATGGCCAAGAGCTGTTCCTACATCTGGTCAGATTGTTGCCGGATCTGATCAAGCTGCTGTTGTACAGGATTAGAGGTTTCTCCTTCCTCATTCTCAATTGAAGGTTGATTTTGAGAAACTGGCCTTGAACAAAGGTTTGGAGCCATGACGAAGGAATTGATTTTGAGATAATGGAATTAGCAAGAACGATTGTCGTTCTCACAGACGGCACCAAGCTGATGCTACACTTTTCTGACTCGTCAAGGCTCAGCTCTTCGTTGATGTGGAATCTGAGAAGGAACGAAGTTAGGATTCTGTTGGGGATGGCTCTGACGGTAGCCACTCCAAGCTGATGCTGCACTTTTCTGACTCGTCAAGGCTCAACTCTTCGTTGATGTGGAATCTGAGAAGGAATGAAGTTCGGATGGCGTCAGGGATGGCTCCGGCGGTAGCCACTCCGATGATTAAGTTAGATAGAGTAAAAGTAAAACTCAAATTAATAATTCAAGGAGTGATCCTCCGGAACGTACCTCAAGGGTTGTAATTATAGGCTGATTGCCTGCCAAAGTGGGTAGGAGTTAGTGCTGTCAAGGCATGGGTTCACTATTACCTGACGGTGGCAATTTCATCATGATCACCAGTCTTAGTGTCACCACCTGCCTTATTGTTGCTACCTACCTCCCTGTTCCACAGAGCTACCTGCTTCACTAACTGTTGCACGTCGCCGTCTGTCCCTTCATTCCGAGGTCGGTAGGACAAGATGATGACGACGATCTGTTCGGTAGTCTAATATGTTGATAAAGAGATCGGTATCTCGAGAATCAATATCTCTGAGCCTGCCAGTCCGACGTCAGGTCGGTATATCTAATTACTTTATGACCTGCACATAACAAAGCTAGACACGTGTCAGATTCTAGTTAGTTAGCATATTTTCGGCGTATCAGTATAATTTATAATTTCTTTTATATCAATAAGTTTAGTTACATATCAAAAATATTATCATCAATATTAAATTCTTATATTTCTTTCATTTTTTAAATATATGATTGAACATTTATAAAAAAAAATGTCTGGCACAACACATTTTTGATATGTAACTAAATTTTTATATTTATTATCTGCTTTTTTTCTTTTGTTTTTATATTTTATTTAAAAGTAAATAAATCCTTTGAATACAATTATAAGTGAAATAAAAAATGATAGTAAATGAAAATAAACATTCGAATTATTTTCAATAATAATTTGAAATACAGTGGAAACTAAATATAATTACAAGATAAATAAAAAAATAAATTATAGTAGAAATAGATATAAGTACAGTACAATGTAAATATCTAGGCCTTTGACTATTGTAATTGATGTACCTACTTTTTTCCACATCGGTTAGGAGTTGAGAACTAGTGTCGCTTATAAGTCCCAGGCTGCTCTCTTCCTAGCACAAGTTATTTTCCTCCCTGGAAGAACAAAGCCGTGCGAGCCCAGGCCCAGAGCGGACAATATTGGGTTAGGGAGCCTACGGTGCGCGAAAAAGTGCAGCATCAGTTTGGCGCCGTCTGTGGGAACAAGGCCTGCTCTTCCCTTGCTCCACTAGTCCCGATTGGGGGAGTAGCTGATGTGCCCATTTTCTCCCACATCGGTTAGGAGTCAAGAACTGGTGTCGCTTATAAGCCCTAGGCTGCCTTTTTCTCTCTGGAAGAACAAAGCCGTGCGGGCCCAGGCCTAGAGCGAACAATGTTGGGCTGGCGCCGTCTGTGGGAACGAGGCTTGCTCTTTCCTTGCTCTACCAGTCTCGATTGGGGGAGCAGTTGATGTGCTCACTTTCTCCCACATCGATTAGGAGTCGAGAACTAGTGTCGCTTATAAGCCCCAGACTGCCTTTTCCTCCCTGGCATAACAAAGCCGTGCGGGCCCAGGCCCAGAGCAGACAATATTAGGCTAGGGAACCTACGGTGCGCGAAAAAGTGCAGCATCAGTAATAAAGTTTTCATTTATATTTCAATAAATAAGAAAAAATATATTAAAATAAAAAAAGAACATAAAGTAAAATATAAAGAAAAAAATAATAACTAACTAAAGCAAAATAATAATAATAATAATAATAATAACAACTAACGGACAAACATAAAGTAAAAAAAAAAAAACCACAAATCGTGAAAACTAAAAAAAATAATACAACTAATAAATTACAAAACAGAGAAATCAAATAACCAAAAAATCAATGAAAATTATATTTGCAAAAAAGAAAATAAAATCATATAAAAAATCCCAAACAGTACTCGTTTAAATAAATAACCAAATGTAGATTATATAATATTAAGTTAAAAATTAAAAAAAATAACCTAAATGAAATTTTGAAAACAAAAAAGAGTTGTGTTGTGCCAACGAGTTGGACTGTGCTTTTTTTTGCCGAAGGCTGGACTGAGTTGGGAAGTCGCTCTTTGAGTGTATTATTTTTTGAGCTCTCGATGAATAAAATCTTTATAGATAACGATTCCTATTAATAGGAGGAGGAATATTCAGAATGATGAGGAATATTCAGAAGGGCCAGGGTCTGTAGGTATGTGTATATTTCTATTTAGGAATGCTTGTTCCTTATTTTTAGTACGAGGGAAACGTGTTTGGCCAAGTTGGTTTTAAGTGGGAAGCCATTAGATTATGTCATGGGCCTGTTCATGCGACGGATTGGACATTTGTTGATTTCTATAAGTTAACCGGTTTTTTGATTTTTATTAATGTTAGTAATGATATCTGTTTTCAAGTCAGACCATAGTGTTTGTCACGTTAAATAAGGAGTGAGTTATGATCACATTCTCATTTAACGTTAAGCATCGATGAAGTATCTCTATACCTAAACTATCATGTCATTAGATCCCTATTATCCCGTGAGGTGTTTGCCTTCCCTCCCAAGAGTGCTTCGTGGTTCTGTCCCTAAACCGCTTAGGGTCTCTTGAGTGGGTGCACACCCACCGCTTCTTGTGTAAGGTCATGCCTTTTTCCAGTTGAAAACTTCGTTTGTTTGGAGTGGTCTTCAACCGGGTTGGATACCTTTGTCTGTTTGCTATGGGTTTTGACCGGATTGCAAAATGCTTCAATCCTGCGATGGTGTGTCTATTTTGACCCATAATATTTCTGAATTCTCTACATGTGTCCCAACATGATTTGGACAGGTAATTTTGTGCCCTTACAAAAATGAAATTAAAGGGACAATTGTAAACAGGTTGGCAGCTAAGTGGGGGATCATATGGATGCCACCGAGTAAGAAGCAGCTATGCGGCTTCGTTTGAAGGCTATCCCAAAAAAAAAAAAAACCGCGTGTAGTGGCTAGCGCCACTATTATGCCATCCATTCGAGAGAGACAGTGCCGCGGCATGGGTCAGTACATAGATATAGAAAAGGCGTTTTGTAAAATTCATTGTTTATGCCAGCCAGCTGTTTTACAACCACTCTCTCACCAACATCGACTAGTTCCCACTTTCCTACATACCTTCCCTTTTCATAACATTTTGCCCCTCCACATTCACAACTATATAAATACTACCAACAGAGCTCAATCAATCTCACTCCAAGAAATCACATCTCTCACCAGTTACACAAACAAAATCCCTCTCTCTCTCTCTCTCTCTCTCTCTCCAGTTTACCAACCAAAAAACAAATCAAACAATGGCTTCTTCTTCAATAGTCTCAGCAGTGTTGCTAATAGTGTCTTTTCTGGGTAGTTTAATCATGGTTGTCTCAGGTGGCAACTTCTAGCAAGACTTTGACATTACATGGGGCGATGGCCGTGCTAAGATACTCAACAATGGCGAGCTTCTTACTCTCTCCCTTGACAAAACCTCTGGCTCAGGCTTCCAATCGAAAAATGAATATCTATTTGGAAAGATTGATATGCAGCTCAAGCTTGTTGCAGGAAACTCTGCTGGCACTGTCACCGCCTACTATGTGAGTTGCTTTGAATAATATCATTGATCATGTTTTTTCCTGAATCTTTTCTAAACCACAAACTCTTTAAATAAATGTCTAATCATTGTGTTGTGTGTTTTGCAGTTGTCATCGCAAGGATCAACCCATGATGAAATAGACTTTGAGTTCTTGGGAAACCTCAGCGGTGACCCTTATATTCTTCACACCAATGTATTCAGCCAAGGCAAGGGCAATAGAGAGCAACAATTCTACCTATGGTTCGATCCAACTGCAGATTTCCACACTTACTCCATCCTTTGGAATCCCCAACGCATTATGTGAGTACCCAGAATAAATATATAAAACTGAGCTTTAAATCATTTCTTTTTGAATTTTTTACTAACTGATTTTTGTCCCCATTTCAGCTTTTCTGTTGATGGCACACCCATCAGAGAATTCAAGAATGCTGAGTCAATTGGTGTTTCATACCCAAAGAATCAACCAATGAGAATATACTCGAGTCTATGGAATGCTGATGATTGGGCTACAAGGGGTGGTCTTGTCAAGACAGATTGGACGAAAGCACCCTTCACTGCTTCCTATAGGAACTTCAATGCTGATGCTTGTATTTGGTCATCTGGGGCATCTTCCTGCGGTTCAAGTTCTCCATCTTCAACCTCCAGCAATAGTGCATGGCTTTCTGAAGAGTTAGACTCTACCAGCCAAGAAAGGCTTAAATGGGTGCAGAAGAACTACATGATATACAATTACTGCGCGGACACAAAGAGATTTCCTCAAGGACTACCTCCCGAATGCAACATGTCTTGCTAGACAAAAACGCAAATTGGCCATAGCCATTTTTGTTATTATATTCATTTGTATATAACTTCCCACAAGTCAATTATTTCATTCCTTATCATTGTAATTGTTACAGAAATGAATAAAAGAAATCATCATTTTTAAATTTGAAATTTTGACCAAAACCAATGGTTGTTGAATTTGAAAGACTAATAATAACCTAAACCTTACGCGTGCATTATGTGCTCTGCTGGGTTAGACCAGTCTTCGGCCGCATTGGCTATGCTCTATTTTTGTTATGATAAAATATTTTACAAAATATTACTATAATGTATTTATTAGTTTTTTTTTTTTTATAACTCAAGAAGATTGAGACTTGGCTTTTAATTTTATTGAAATTTTAAAAATTCTTCATAATGCAACAAATATTTGTTCTGTATTTATTATCATATTTCTTGTGTTGTTCTTATCAATTGTATAAAATTTCTAATACTTTAGCTTAATCTAAGTAATATGATTTATTTGTATATATTTGTCAAATAAAAAAAATGTTACATATGTTTTTAATAATGCATCAAACAACTTTTGTTCCCTAGAAAAGTGATAAAACAAAAAAAATTAAATAAAAAAAAAGAATGCACAACTGAAAAAAAATTATGTTCAGTACTGTTGTTGCTTATGCTGTCTTTCGGCCTATATATATTAGAGTTGTTGAAAAACCCCTTCCCTGCGATTCTCATTCCAGCAATCATTAAGTGAAAATAATGCCAGTATGTATTTTTTCATTTAAAGAGATTGAAATTAGATGTCTTCTATAAAGCCCTGGAAATAAGAGAAGGTTAATGTACTCAAATGATGACCATGTCCATGTCATTTTTCTCAACTTCTTGTTAAAAGCTGTTGAAAACTAAACCTTAGGGTTGAGGAAACTGAGTATTTAAAATGAATATTTATAATTACAAATCAAATAAACGTATAATTTTGAAGCATCAACAATTTTGAAGTAGCAACAAGAACCATTAGTGGCTGGACTAGCGTGTTTAAATGAGAAAGTAAAGATTCCTCTTCAAGATCAACCAGTAGAAATATATTGCACTAATTCAAAAGCCATTAAAGAATGAACACCCCAAATGCATAGATAAGATAACTAGTAATAGTCAATCAAAATAAATTTAAATTGTTGGGCAAAAGCGATCAAATAAATAATAAATCAATCTCAAACGTACAAAAACAAAATAAAACGAACAGAAAAGACACAAGATTTACGTGGTTCGGCAAGATGCCTACATCCACGGGTAATGATGATCAGCTCACTATGTATCGAAGATATTACAAAAAGCAAAAACTCCAAAAACCCAAAACTCCTTATTCGATCCCCAACGACGGCTCTCCTCTCTTCCTCTTAAAAATCTTAGAAGATAATACTTTTATATAGGTGGATTATAACATAAGAGAAAAATGGACCTAAAAATAAAAGCAGGTCAAAATTCTTTTTCTCCTGTGCCAATGGTGGAAAACCCACACATTGCCTATTTTTTGGATCGTTTCGGGTCATAAACAGGTCATCAAGCATTTAAGTACATTCATGACAACCACCCAACACAAACATCCACTTTATTCAACCTTATTGATTCTGTGCCTTTTGGCTTGACCAATAGGCTTCATGCCAGATTAAATCCTGACCCAAATGATGTAGGTTGCATCGTCAAAGAAGAAATTTTCGCGAAAAGCAAAATAAGACGCCGACAATAATAGCAAAGGAAGAAAATGACGATGAAATTGGTTGTATCGATGTAGAGCTTTAAGCCTGTCAGGAGACAAAAATGGTGATTCTTCGAAACCCATGAACCCTTGCGACAAGCAGATTTGAGATGGAGACGACAAGTTCTTGGTGACAAACATCTTGATCCAGAAAAAAAAATATAAAAGCTAAAAATGGGGTAAATTTCTCATTAAGGAAAAAATAATAATGGCACATTAGTAGTATTAGATTTAAACTCAAATAATTTAAAAGACAAGAACTTTTAGAGTTATAATGTTTTGTCTTGAATCTTAACTTGTAAACACTTATTTTATGTGAACTTATACTAATTAATTCTAATTAAAAATGAATATACAACGTTAATTTAATACTTTTTTGACTACTCATTAATCCTATATTTAAGTTTGCAAAATCTTAGGTCGTTTCATCTCTTATATAACCCTACCAATCTTTCAAGCACATTACAAAGTCCAATATTTTTTAAGTTAGCATTTTCCTCCTTTTGTCCAGTATCTTGTTATATATAAATTATAATTAATAGAAGTAGACTTTGATGTCACCGTTCACACCAGAGATGTTAAGTAGACCATTAGTCATAATGAGTATAAGTAAATTCCTTGCATATATTCTCCGTCATAACAAAATATAGATAAGAAAAGTTTTAAAATTTAATTTGTGAAGAAGAAATTAAGATTGATTACACTTTAATATCTTGAAATTTTGTCATAATTTCAAATAAGATTTTCAATTATCAATTGTAACAATTCATTTCTTCAATTTTTAGTTTTATTTTAATCAAAACCAAGTATAAACGGCCATCTCAAATTTTTAACGACAATTGTTTATGCATTAAAATTATAGGGCCTCATTTTAAATCCGTATAAAATTATAGGGTCTTATTTGAAACTCATATATAATTACATGATATTATTTTGAAACCTATATGAAATTATAAGGTACTAAAATGTGATTAATTTGAGACGATTGTCTGTAATTGATATCAATTGAAATAAAATTAAAAATCAAGGGATTGAATTGTTACAATTGATAATAAAAAATTTTATTTAAAATTGAAACAAAATTTTAAGATATTAAAGTGTAATTAACTTAAAAAAATTATAATATTTCCTTGTCTTCTAGTAACAGGAATAGACCCAGATGTGTAAATGCTTGATGAAGAAAATGATACAAAAGAAGAAATAACTACATCATTTTATATTTACTAGTAGGGAGGCACGTGCGTTGCACGTGGCTAGGTAACACAATAATTTAAGCAATAAAATATGATAATTTGAAGAAATATGATAATTTGTCAAATAACACCAATTATAAACTTCGTGGAATAATGGGGAATTAAATATAATTAATTAAGTAAAGTCTTGGCACTCTTCTGAGCTTCTCATAGTTCTTCGAGGATCAACTAAATAATCTGTCATTGAATTCTCCAACAACACAAATATTGCAGGTGGATTTCACTCATTTTCCTCTCTAAATCAACTTAGTTAGCACAATTACTTCATCAGTTCTTATGTCAAAACAAACTATTTCCAGTTGTAACATAAGATGTACAACTATATATAACAGAAGCCGAACGAGCTCTTTGGGATTAAAAAATGGTGGGGAAGAAATAAGACTGGCTTCACAGCAACAGCAACAGCAATGGTTGTCACTCCATCTCTCATTGTATCAACAACGGTCCCAGATGCATTTTCTACTGCCACATATATTGCTGTAAGTTTTTTTTTTTGTGTGTGTGTGTGTTTTATCTTTTTTATTTTCTTTGGGGAAGGTGGGGAGGGGGGGGGGGGAGACAAAGAAAATTAAGTTTTGAAAACATGAAAAGTGCTTCCAAATAAGTTTTTTGGCTTTTAGGATGGTTTAGCTTGAAGGAACATACACTTTTCATCTTCAGTATTTTTCGTCATACTTTTGATGTTCATCATATCGAAAAATTTTCTAACAAACATATGTTTCTAAATAATTTGAAATTTAAGTGCAAGATTGTGTTAACGTGGAATATATTACGTTGTCCATCATTGTGGATCAAACTTACACATGCTTTTCATTATTGAACTTTTTCAATCCTATGTTTTTTTTACAAACAATCATTTAAAAATGTGATCTCTGCAAAAATCATATCCTGGGCAAAAACCCGTGACCTAGATGTAACGGGTTCAAGTCATGGAAACAGTCTTTATACTTGCAAGGGTAAGGCCATAGACAAGGCCAAGTGGGGATTAGAGGCTTCTATATCGTTCTTATGGCATAAAACTCGTATTAATGTGTGAGCATCTCCCAAGCACCTCTGACCATGTTTATACAAATCCAATCCTGTTGATATGTGCTTACTTGCTGTCATCAACATTTGGATTACAGATTGTGTCTACAAAAAGGAGGGTGTCAAGGTAACGCCAATTTCAACCAACTGATTTTGGTATAAAGTTCTCAATGATAGGAAAACCTGCAAGGAAAAGAGGCTTAAGATTTGATGAGCAAATTTTGCTTCGGCCTCAAACAAAGAACGGGGAAGGCCTTTTTTATCCGCCACAAAGATATCCTAGAACGTAGAGGAGCATAATTCTATAAGGTGAGGACCCAATTGATAACAAATTGATAGCACAAAGCCAGCAAATATGTAACAAGCAAGCAATATCCAAGCAATTAGTAGCAAACCACATCAGAAGCTTTCATACTTCTGTTATATGACACAATTAGCAGCCACCAAAAACTTTCATCCTTCTTACAATCATTTTATGAAAATCAAAAGTAATTATGGTTCAAAAGAGGTTTTTAGTGCATGCATTTCACTGTTATAAAGAAGATACTAATATAACTGAAAATATTATATGTTATTCATATAGACTCATAAAGGTAAATGTATAGAATCAATAATTACGCAATCATCAATGGTTATATCTACCACCAAGGACAAGATCAAAGTTACTGACATGGTTTAGTAGTCAAGTGCAATGAGGAATAAAAATTGCACATAATTGGAGGTGCAATAGGGGAAAAAAATGGATGCCAAAGAGAATTTCCATCGAGGCTGCTAGAAAACCCATTATGGCTCTTTTTCTTTTTGGTGCTGTGTAAACCACATTGTGGCTTATAACTGAAAGATAACCTAAATGTCACGGGTTCGAGTCATGGAAACAGTCTTTATACTTGCAAGGGTAAGGCCATACACTCTCAATAGAGGGTTTGGTTGGAGGATGATAGCTTGGATTGCCTCAGTGATTGCAGTAATCTTTGGTCCATATTGGGACCTTGTTATGGACTAGGGCTTATCCAACGGAATTCTAAGAACTGGTGATTGAGATACAAGCTTCTTATCCAACATAAAAGTGTCTATTTTGGAGCAATGATGAGTAAGAAGAATAAATATTCATGACATTTACTATTTTTTTTGCTATTAATTGGCTTCCAAGTTCAATAACTAACAACAAGGTTATATGAAATTTGTAGGCCTTGATGTATTGTTGAGATTTTACTTGGCTGCAAACAGTATTCAATTTCAAGTTCTCTTTTTTACATAGATGAACCATGATTGCACTTGTTGCTGTGCTAGAGATCATTCATTGTGGCATATAAAATTTCTTTCTTTAGGTAAATTTGTGTTATAACCTGGATTTCATTATTGAATAAGTATTGCTCCGGGTTTACATAATTTGTTAGGGGGTTCTATTTTCTAAAAACATTTATTTGGGGTCTTTTTTCTATTCTTTTATTTTATTTTTATTTTTGTAAATTTTACTGGTTGCAATGTTATGGAATTACTTGTGATTATGTTTTGAGCATGAAATCAAAATGACATGGCATTGGCAAAAATTAGGGGTTGTTGGAGGTCTGGTAATGGACTCTACTATATGACTAAATATACTAAAATATATATTTTTCCACTTATTCAATGAATTTTTATGATCAGATTTTAATTGCAATTGTCATTTTATTTTGGGTATGATTGATCAGTTATTTATTTTATTTATTTTTACAAGTTTGTATTTTTTAAAAAATTTTCAACCAACCAAATGGTACATGAGCTTTTGATAGATTTGTTTGACTTCTTGAATTAATGTTGTCATAATTTTAGTTAATAATTTTTGGATGGATCATAAAAAAGTCTAATGTGATTGAATTTTTTCATACTTGATTCATTTTTTCATGGTAGTAGCTCATAAATATTTGTTAGAAAGTTGATCTTGACACAAAATTTCACCTCCTAATGAATGCCTAAATAAAATTTCTATCAATATATGCATGTATGTGTCTAGGTCCATGCACAGATATATCTCACACATGCAAGAAATTTATTCTATGAAAAATCGATAAAACAATCTTCATAATGTTATTCTAGTTTTCCTTCATTGCCATGAGATTGGGATCATCTAGGCCTGAATCAGCCTTAAAGATGTCACAATATTAAAAATGTAATATGTTGATATCTTAAACAACATGTTTGTCATATGATTCATATTGTCAAGGGGTTTGGGTTGAAAAAATCACAATGATTTTTTTTTTTTTTTTTTGCTATATATACATGTCTTGTCGATTTTGGGTTTCACAACTTTGTTAAGTATTTGCTTGGTTTGATTTGTAAAATCATGTCTACGGATATGATAACGATCATTCACTTAATAGTATCATTGAATAGGTATACATTATATTTGATTTTATAAATTAAACAAAGCAGAACATTAGTATAGGTGATATAGTCCAACACTAATTAATGGACCGTAAACAACCTTTTAGCTAGATTGCATGCGTTTGTGGTCCTCACCCAATTTGATTTTTGTAAAAAAATAATATTACAGGAGCTTTTGACTATATAATACAATGACCTAGGCCTCCTTTTTTTTTTTTATTGTATGTCTTTTATAAAATTTTAAATTGAATAGGTAGGCTACAAATAAATCTTTGATATGGAGGGGTAATGTTTCTATATTATAAATTAATCATCCTAAATTCTTAGTGGTTGATGCAGTACCAAACTTGGATCTTGAATTCGTGGAAGTGGATGCTGAGGAAACGGCAGGCGGTCTACTTTGTATTTGGGATCCGACAATCTTTTCAATGCAGCAGGCCTGTAATAACTAATGCTTTCTACTAATATCAGGTATTGTCAAACCTAACTTTAGGTGTTCTTTGGTTAATGTTTATGGTCCTAATGTTGTTGGTGATAGGCGATTATTGTGGAAAAGATTGTTGGATCTAAAACCCAAATTTCCAACACTATGGTGTTTGGGTGGGGATTTCAAAAAAATAACAAGTGTGAATGAAAGACAAGGGTGTTCTAGAAGAGATGTTGGAATGAGAGATTTTAAAAATTTTATTAAAAATTTAGAAGTAATTGATATACCATTGTTGGGAAGGAATTTCACTTGGTCTAATTCTCAAGATATGGAGAAATGGAGAAATGGAGAAAAATTGATAGATTTCTGTTAGATCCTGAATGGTTGGATAAATTTAAATTCAAGCAATGGGGGTTGGCAAGAAACCTCTCAGATCATTGCCTAATTGTATTGAAGGAAGATGATTGAGATTGGGGGCCTAGGCCTTTCAAATTCTTGAATGCTTGGTTATTGTTTCCAAAGTTTTTGAAGATTATGGAGAATTTTTGGGAAGATATAAAGATTGATGGAAGAGTAGGTTTTATTTTATTCAAGAAATTTCAGGGTTTAAGGAAGGCATTGAAAGAATGGAATAAATATGGATTGTGAGATCTGAATGTACAAATAAAGAAGATTGAGGAAGCGTTACATGCACTGGATTTGATAGCTGAAAATAGAACACTAAATAAAGAAGAGAAAAAGAAAAGTAAGGGTCTTAAAATAGAATTTTGGAAAGTCAGTAAGATGTTGAAATGGTTATGGCTTTAGAAATCAAGAATGGAATGGTCTCTAAAAGGAGACAATAATACTAAATTTTTCTACCAGATTGCTAATGGGAGGCAAAGGAGGAGTTTCATTGACTCTTTATCAATCAATAGGGTTCCTTTGAAAAATCCTAATGAATTAAAGAGTCATTTCTTCGATTATTTCCAGGAAATTTACAAGGAAGATTGGTATAATAGGTCATTCCTATCTAGCTTATTGATGGTTGATAGTTTAAATGATGTTGACAGAAGAATAATTGAAGAAAAATTCTCTGAAGAAGAGATATGGGAAACAGTAAAAGCATGTGGGGGTAATAAAGCCCCTGGTCCAGATGGGTTTAATTTTTTAAGCATTAGAAAGAGTTGAAAATTTATGAAGAAGGAATTCCTGAACTTTATTCATGAGTTTGCTGACAAGGCTAGATTGGTCAAAGGCTTGAACTCAGCTTTCATAACTCTAATTCCTAAGAAAGAAAACCCGTCAAACCCATTTGAATTCAGACCTATCAGCCTTATTGGTTGTGCTTATAAAGTGTTGGCTAAAATATTGTCTTGCAGATTGCAATAAGTGTTACCAAAACTGATTGGGTAGGTACAATCAGCATTTCTAGGTGGAATACGTATTCAAGATGGTGTTCTGGTTGCTAATGAGGTGGTAGATGATTGGAAGAAAAAAGAAGAATAAAGGTCTAATTATAAAATTAGACTTCGAAAAGGTTTATGATAAGATAAATTAGGGCTTCATTTTCAAGTTAATGGAAGGTTTCAGTTTTGGTAAAAAATGGTTGAGATGGAATAGTGAATGTGTGTCAACTGCTTCCCTCTCGATTTTGGTTAATGGATCACCCTCTCGAGAATTTAGAATGCAAAAAGGATTGAAGCGAGGAGATCCATTATTTCCTTTCTTGTTTCTGATAGTAACTGAAGGGTTAAATCTATTATTTCATAGAGCCAGGCAGTTGGGGTTGGTGACAAGAGTATCAATTAGTAATAATGGCATGATTCTTTCACACCTTCATTTTGCAGACGACACCATTTTATTCTATAAGGCTGATTTACAGGAAATCATTAACATCAAAAGACTACTCAGATGTTTTGAAATATGTTTAGGCATGCAAGTAAATTTTTCTAAGAGTGTAATCGCAGGGTGGGTGTCAGTGATTTACAATTGAGTGAATTTTCTAATACTTTAAGATGTAGTGTTCGTTCTCTCCCTATTACCTATCTTGATTTACCTCTCGGGGCCAGTCCTAGAGCAGTGAATACTTGGAAGCCAGTTTTGGATAAAGTAAGTAAAAGATTAGCAAATTGGAAAAAGAGATATCTTTCGTTGGGAGGAAGAGTGGTGCTAATCAAGCCGGTTTTAAGCAATCTCCAAGTTTATTACATGTCAGTATTTAAGATGCCAGTCAAGGTTGCTAGAGAAATTGAAAAATTATGCAGTAATTTTTTATGGGGAAGCTGTGACAAATCAAGGAAGATGCATTTGATTAAATGGGATGGTGTTATTTAAGTAAGAATATGAGAGGCTTAAGCATAAGAAAAATAAGAGATATGAATAATTTTTTACTTCTAAAATGGTGGTGGAGATTTGGTTGCAAAGAAAATGCATTGTGGAGAAAATTAATTTGCTAAAAGTATGGTATACCTGATGGTTGTTGGCTGCCTGACTCTAGTAATAGCAGTAGTTATTCTACATTATGGAAGGCTATCATTTAGGTAAAATCAGGTAATTCTAGATTGTTTCAATTATTTAAAAGAAACTTTTCTTTGAAGATTAGTAATGGTAAAAGATTATTATTTTGGCATGATTCTTGGTTGTCCGATGTATCTTTAAAGCAATTGTTCCCAAGATTATTTAGTTTGGCAGTTAAGAAGGATATAACTCTGAAGGAAGTTTTTCAAGTCAAAGTCTGCAATTTGGAATTTGGAAGAATATTACTTGCTTGGGAAGAGGAAGAACTGGAAAAACTCTATTCTCACATTGCCATACTCTTCATTTTCGGTTTGACAGGAAAGACTCTATTGTGTGGAAAGCTGAAGGCTCAGATGTGTTCTCTATAAAATGAATTAGACCCATAAACCTATTTTCAGATTTCGAATCTAAACCGAATCGACTTTAATGTGTTTTGCCTCGCTGCATTCACAGATAAAGAGATTAGAGTGAGATGAAGAGTGGGGAGTGATGAACCTCCTGTTTGATGTTACCCTATGAAAAAAAAAAACCTTTTCACTTTCCAACATTCTTAGATTTAAGTTTTCTAGTAATGAATTTCTTCATATGTTTCCAAAGTACATTTTTCTATGCCCTCGCGAGGGAGATTTCTTTTAAAATATTTTTTCCAGGGCTTGAGATTGAATTATTCTTGAAATAAGTGAAGGAAGCAATACTATCCATACAAATTCAGATAATTACCATAAATAGGTTGGAAATTGCACATAAAAACTACTCACAATTAACTACAGAGTGCTTGACACTACATTCCCGCAAGAAGCAATTGTGTGAAATTATTGCATTCAAAATCTGTTAGAACCATTTTAATCGTGAGATGCAGGAACAAGAACCTTTGTGCAAATTGATTAACATTTAGTAGCATACCCTGCATTTTTCAATTTTAGTATGTGGCAAGAATCTTGGAGATGTAAAAAAAGGTGCCTTTGGGTCATTAAAGTCGAATTTTAGAGGTTGCATGAAAGATATTATATGGTCAGCTTACAGATGCAATTGTAACATATCCACAAAGAAAAAAAATGATTGATAGTGGACATTTCTTATCACGTCCTGAATTTTCACAAACCCGAGGAGTGAGTGAAATGAAATAAGAAAAGTAAATGAAAGGTCATAAGATGGATTAATTGATTATTCATTCATTTCGCCATATTTTTTCTCTCAAAATTATAAGTGAAGACTTGCTATTTAACTCAACCACAATGGTTTCCTAATGTTGTGCAAGCATTTCTCCCAATTAATATTTGAAATAGTTTAAGTCATGTTAAAAAATGGCTTCTAAAATATCCTTAAAACATTTCTAAACATGTCTTGGGGGTAATGGCCCAAATGGCCCCAAAATGCCTTTAGGCAGAGTCCAAGAATGAGTCAAGAAGTCCAAAAAGATTACCAAAAATAGCCCAAAAGGTGGCCAAACATGGCCTAAAGGTTGGCTAAACATAGCCCAATATGGTGCCCAAACATAGTTAAAAAAAATGTGTCTAACATGGCTTAAAAAGGTGGCCAAAGGGGCGGGTGCTAGAGGGGTGTCAAGGGCTGGGCAGCAGGTGGCTGGCAGCAGCAGGCCACGCATGGCTGTGGGCGCGCATGCGCACGCGCACAGGTGGGGGCGTGGCACTGGCAAAGCAGGCGTGTGGGCAGGCTGAGGGGCGCACAGGCGCGCGCGACAGGCTGGGTAGCTGGAGGGCTGGTCAGGCTGTCCAAGATATGATTTTTTTTCAGGTTTATAGTAGCAATAGTAGAATTACTGCAACTGAATTTTTACTGTAGCGACTGCAGCTAATTTTTCCAAGTTTTGGCCTATTTCTCTAAGGCTTTTAACCCTCACTTTGTGACACTTTTTCCCATTTTATTCATGGGCATTTCACCCACCTAATGGCTCTTTTAATCTCATTTTGACATAACTTCCTTTATTTTCTAAGTTTTTTTCCTACCTAATATATATGATACATTTTACAATTACGGGTTTGCACATTCCATCCTCACTCGATGGCCACAATTTCATTGAATTTAAATATGCATCATTTAAATATATACAATTCATCACACCTACACATATGCTTAAACTTTAAAGGTTACATCATCATATTCATTAAAACATATAAAGTTTTTTTCATTCTTTTCATAATACACAAATCTTCTACAACATCATTTCATATGGTTTAGAGCTTATGCCCTTGTACAATATCAAAATATGCCCTAAAGGCCAAAAATTCTCCATGGTCCACCTCCCCCTTCATCCTTCAAGACGTCATCTAGTCTTCAAGTACCGGGAGCCTCATCTGTAATATGATATCCCATGAGGGGTCAGCTCAACTGTTGGTATGACATAATACTAATGCAATGAACAAAGTTAAGGCGTGGGATGTGCAAGTGTACATTCATAATCTACATGCCTTCCAGTTCATTAACACAATGCAATGGCAATATGCGTGACACACCCATGCAAACTCTATGCCACACCCATGTCTCATTCACGGATCGCTCCCGTTGGGTCAGAATACCAATGTCCCGTTCACGGATCGCTCCCGTTGGATACTGGGCACCAATGCAATGACCAGTTTTGGGTTTTTCACCACAGGATCTACACCCTCATAATGTATAGCACCAAGTGCTTAACCCACACTATGTTTCTAAGGATTCACACCATGCCAACATGCCTTGATTTTTCTCAATGCAAATTCTATGGGACATTTCATCAACTACATATTATATAGCTTAAAATATGCCTCATTCATAAAGTAAAACATAACTTCAAATTTACAACACTTTATCTAAATGAATGTAAGTCACAACTCAAGGAATTTAACATATGATCATGTTTCATGTTCATTACTTTAACAATTTCTCAAAGAAAATACAAATCCACAAACTACCAACTCATGGAATAAATCATAACTCACAAACCACAAAAGTTTCTCTACATGAACAATAACTAGAATGCAATGAATCAAACATATAAACAAGTTACATGTTCATCACTTTGATAAATTCTCAAAGATTACAAAATAGATAAAGCACCAATATCTTTAATAAATCATAACTTTCAAACTACAAGATTTTTTCTTCATGAACCTAGGCTAGAATACAATGAATTTCACTTATAGTCATGGCTCGTGTTTATCACTTTTCCAAATTCTCAAAGAATAACAAAGAACACACAAGTACATAAACGATCACTCTAGGTTTTTCAAAGCAACTATATCCTAAGTGACTTTCTAACACTAAATAAACATATGAATCATTCAATCAACATGTAAATCACTCTTAAACTTAATCCTATTCCTTACTTAGCAAAATATCATACCTAAAATGATTTTTCTCAAACCGAGGGAGTTTTGTTCGCTGCATAGCCAAATCGATCGATGAGAATATAGTCCTTGTTAAGAGGAACAACTTCCTAGAAAGAACCTTTGCGAAAATCCAAGCTTAGATGTGTGTTTTGATGGCTTGAAATTTGAAAACCCTAGGTTTTCTCACCCTTTTTCTCCCATGCACGACTTATGCTCTTTCTCCAGCCCAATTCTGATTTTTCTATCTCTAAATGGCTGTATTTATAGTGGAGGAGAAAAGGTGCAAAATGAGTCTTTTGCCCTAAATGAATCCGAGACCTGTTACACTACAACATATCCCGAAATGCCTCAATTCGACATTTTTCTTTAACCAAAATTCTTAAAATTATTTTAAATAAAAATTCTCAAAAAAAATAAATTTTTCACCTGTGGCCGGGTTTGGCCGGATCCACCCGGGCCACCCTGGATGTCATTTTGGTCCAATTTTTGAAACTATCTCTGAACAGGCTCAAATTTTTACAGAAGGTGTATTTTAATATTCTAAGCATATTTATCTTCTATGACATACTCAAAATTTGCTTTTAAATATAACTTATAGCTAAATGTACATGTATAGTGCCCTACCAGCAAATGGTGCATGAATAGTGCCCTGCCAGTAAAAATGAAAAAATTTATCCTCAATTTTTAGGTCTCTACATTTCTCCTTCAGATATATCCATAAGTGCCAAATTGTTGGCCGCTAATAAAAGATGAAGTGATATCTCTAATACATTTCGGGAGTTGTGAATGATATGCAATTTTCTCATTAAGCACACATAACTCAATTGTATTCTAAAAGATTAAATTATATAGAAATATGATTCTTTGCATTATATTGTATTCTAGAATGACAATTCATGTTTCTTTGCTTAAGCAATGAATGCATTTCCCTAACTCATATGCATTATTGAATATATTAAATACCATTTGCTTACCAACTTCTCATGATAGTAACCATATTACTACAAATGGAAGATCTCAACTTCATCTGTAACAACTATGTTAAGAAAACATTCAAGGGATAAAAGGTTGCTTTCATACAATAATGCTTACCTGTTCTACGATGGACAAGTTGGCATCAAAGAAAGACTTTACTGTTCCAATATCTTCCTAGTATTCATTGAATAAATATGCCTGAAAATACAACAACATTCAAACTCAGCAGATTGATTACAGGTTTAAAGCCTAACTTATGTGAACTATTAACCTACCATAGCGAAAGACAATGCAAGAAAAAAGAAAAAGAAAAAATATGTATAACAAGTTTTACTGCGAAGGAAACTTATCTATAAGCTCTATCTCACTTGGACATTGTGATCTGTCACAACTGAAGGAATGATTTCAGAGCCGAAGTCATTGCTAGAAGGGTGCCTCCACCTCAGAAGCTTTAATAGAACATCAGTTCTTAATACGTAAACACCCATTGATGCAATGTAAGGATATCTCAAAGCATCTTGCTCAGACAGTCTGAGGAGAGAGGTGTCTACTTGCTGCAGTGCAACGTCAAAGAGAAAATGTTAAACAACCAACAAACATAATTATATAATAAACTAATTAGAATCAATGGGGGTAACAAGGAATAAAAAACTGTGTCAATGTAACTCTGAGGTTCAAAAGATGCAAAGGAAAACCAGGTAAATGGTTCTACACCACCAGGTCAAGGAAATCTAGATCAAGCAAAGTAAATCTATCTACCATTGCTTTCAGTTGAGGGCCCTTTGGTTTCTCAGCAAAGTGAATGATACGTCCTGTCTTGTCAATTTTCATCAATCCATAATCTGATGCTTGGTTGCAAAACAAAACGAAAAATCAAAATGAACACCAAAACCCATAAGAAAAAAAAGGTGCCTATACCTTATCATAGTTTGAAATCTTATGAACAATTTTGATTCTCCGAAATGAGGAAAGAGTCTTCACCAGTTTGTCTAAAAATATTCCAAATAAACAAGATGTAAGAGGGCCAAAGAAAGGATGCGTGATGGCAAATCCAGGGGTTGGAAATTTTGAATCTTTAACATAATGCTAGAAAAATTAATAAATGATCATTGTAACCATTTGTGTACCTGTTATTTCTTCAAACATGCATATACATATATAGATATAGAGCCACATGGGTTGAAGGTTCGTTATGCTTTTGAGTCGATCTAAATTGATATCAAGTTAAACAAAGAGATGGATAACATACCTATCATCCGTGGGTACACACGAAACTGTAATATCAGCATGTGTATCAATATGCTTCTACAAGCACATTGCTCATAGTCATTGATTAATAAAATCTATAGGCATGTATTGGATTAAATTTTTTGTCAATTAGGAAGAAAATAAGTACCTGCACAAAGTCCATATAGTCCATTTAGTAAAGATGATCGCCAGACAAAATCATTATGTGCTCAACATTCTTGTGCTTGGCATCCCTACACGAATCATTCAGAAGCCCACTTAGTCCTTTTTAAGGTTATATTTTAAATGTTAAGGAAAGATCTTAAATCTTAAGATCCAACCTCAAATACCCATATAAATTGCCTCACAACATCAGCTATTCCTTGGAACCACCTCTTTCCTCCTTCGCCAGGTGTTTGAGTGGCAAGCAAAACTTGTTTCCAAGGGCCGACCCGATTACCGAGAAATTTAGTCATGAATTTGGGTATTGAAAAATTTTACGAGGCGTAAAAAAAAATAATAATAAATAAATAAAATAAAAAAATAAAATAAAACGGATGAGGCATAAGGAAAATAGGAAAAAAATTGAACCAAGAAGTACAACCCATAAGATTCGAACCCTTGACCCAAAAACTAAGAAGAACTTAAGCCCAAAATTCTAGCCATTTGGGCTGTTCACTTTTTGTGACATATTTTGCAATATATATATGTATATATATATATATATATATATATATATATATATATAAAATGAAGCCCCACCTCCCAAATTGGCCAATGGTCATTCATGCAGCATATTTAACTTTTTAAATAAAAATATGATGATAGCTATATACCTGTTGCGTGTGTGCAGTGCAATTCAGATAGTGAAATGAGTGTGTTGTGTGCATTACGTGTGTGTGTGAACTGAAAAGAAAAGAGAGAGAGAGTGGGTGGGAAATTCAGAAACTGAAAAGAAAAGAAAAAGAGAGTGGGTTGGTTGAGTGAGATTGAGTGTTGTGTATATAGTGGTGTGTGTGTGCATGCCGTGACAGAACAATGAGGGCAAGAGTTTAGAGAGAGATTAAAGTGGAGAAGAAGAAGGAGAAAGTAGAGAGAGAAAGAAGGGGACCTAAGGTGCAAGCTTTAAGAGGTAATAACTTCCTCTCTTTTTGGTTTTAGGTAGCTTGTCTGATGTTGATTAGATGTTTACATGCCAAAAATAGGGATCCAAAGGACCCCAAAAACCCCCCATGCAAACCGACCCCCATTGTTGAAGCTTGAGAAATGGGTCAGTTTTCAACTGAACCAAAACTTGAACTAGAGGCTTGGAAATGAAAGTAGGATCCACAAGGATCACAAAATGGAAGGAATCATTAAAAATGGCCTTAAAACCAGTGAGTTCCGACCTTGAACAGTTTGGAGTTCAAAAACAAACTCCATAAAATAAGGCCTCCAACCTAAATTTTTGTACACGAATTGAAACCCCATAAGGAGAGGATCACGGCAAGACAAAACCCATGCAAAACCATCACGAAACAAGATGGTACAACTGAGCTGTAGACAGGACGATAATGGAGCTCAACCGAACTCCATGGTTGGCTTTAACACCTCAAACTAGCGCCAAAGTTTTCCCTTAACCCCCAGGAAATGTTTGGATCAAAAACAGTGAAGAAACCTAGCTCAAGAATTGACGAAATGAAGAAGACAAATCCTAGGGTTTTGGATGAACAGTGGCCGTCGTGATAGGGAAGATGACACTGTTCGGGTCGGGTCGGGACCCAACCAGCTGGGCGTATGGGTCACGAGAACTGTGTCATTTTGGGTTAAGTGGATTTAAATCAAACTTAGGATTGACGTCATCAAGACGTCAGCATGACGTGGCGAACCAGAGTGAATCGATTGGTTTTGAAACTTTTGAACCGGTTTAGTCCCCAAAACCTTAAACCGGACAGTTCACTTAACAGTTTCTAAAAATTCTATTTTGACCCCTCCAACTTTTGATTAATTATGAAATTACCCAAAAAAAATTAATTAAAAATTAATTTTAAATCCTTTTTAAATTAGGAAAATTTTTAAAACACTCCTAAGCCAAAAATTAGTCAAATGAAATCCAAATAAAATAAAAGAATAGTATAACCCAATGTTTTTGGGCATTTCAGACTCAACGGCGGAGTCCGATTTGTGAAATTAAGTTCCAAAAATTAAGACACGTGAAATGTAAAATTACCCCTAATGATACCTTGGGCTAATTGAATATAAAAGGTAGTCTATTTTGACTATTTTAGACGATCCGAACTCAACGGTAGAGTCCATTTTAGGAAACGAAGTACCGAAAAATATGACAAGTAAAAATATAAAATTATAAAAATACCCCTAGGCTTAAAATAAATTATAGGAAAGCAAATTTAGGTTTAGAAAAGTCTAAACTAATTATTTTCGACACTCTAAACCCAACAATGACATCTTTTTGAGGAAAATAAGATCCGGTAACAAACTAAAAAATGACCAACGCGTTCCTAAAACTTAATGAAGCTATAGGGAGAGGATAATTGGAATAGAGAGTGCTCTAAATTGACAATTAAATTATGTGATACCTTAAACAAGAAAGTAACAAGATCTTGAATTATGATTATAGGGACCCTTGTTAAGGAAGGATTTTTGGAATTCGTTTTTGGGACTTCAGGTGAGTTTTTCATACCATGTTGAGGTGGATTTTCCTTATAGATATAAATATCAGCTCTTTTAAGATTTTGATAATTGACGCTATGTGAGTAGTTTTCATGCCATGTCTAAAATTGATTTTATTACACATAAAAATATTGAACTCTTTTATGACTTGAAAATAAACACCATCCATTGATATCTATATTGTCTTCCCTTTGACTCAGAAAGATGTTTTGTAAGACACTCATGAAACTATACAGTTTTCTTACCAAACTTCGAACTGTTTTGACTAAAGGATAAATATGGAACACTTATTTGAATAACTGAGATTGTTATTAATGTTATTGATTTTGGATATGATTTTGATGTTTTGAATGATACACCCTTCTATGATTGGTCATTATTGAATAAGTTATGACCTTATTGAACCCTAACCATGGGGTATATTGGTGGTATTATTGAATTTGATCTCCGTTAGTGAGGTTCTAATTTGCTGGCCATTGAACCCTAACCACGGGTATATTGGTGGTATTATTGAATTTGATCTCAGTCAGCGAGATTCTAATTTGCTGGCCATAGAAGAGTAAATTCTAATGATTTGAACTTTTTGAATATTGAATGTGAACAATGATTGAACCTTGAATCTTGGAACTAAGAACTATTGAACTATGATTTTGATTATCAAACTATGGAATTGTTATCGAACTATGTTATCGAACTATGATGTTGATTTGAATATGACTATTGATATTGAAAACAACTTCGAACCCTGTTTGAATTATAATACTAATCAACATTATTAAACTATGTTATTGGATCATTATTATGATTGTGCTATATTATCGAATTGACTTACAACTGTGATTGAACTGAGATTTATTGAAAATGACTTTGATACTATTCTCTGATCTGTTGTACTTGATATGATATATTTTAATTCCATATAAGTATAGACATTTCAGAATGTACTACATAGTAGTTTTGAAACCCTTGGCATGTTATGAAATACTCATTGGGCTATCAAGCTTATCCTAGATATACACCATGTTTTTAGGTGAGGACTAGGCAAACTTGCTTTCAGGTGATACAGGATAAGTGCTTAAGAGATGAAGCGAGTTTCTTTTGATGAGTCCTTGATCGAAGATAGACTAGGCATTTTAGATTTTGTGTATCAAGTTATGTAATGTTATGCTACTCTTTGACCTGGAAGCTAAGATCTTCAATGATGTTAATTTAAAATGACCGATTAAGTTATGTAGCTTATTTTGTGGATGTGAAGAAGAAAATTTTTTTATTCCGCTGTGTATATGGTAATTAGAAAAGCATTGTGATTATTGAAAAATGTCTCAGTGGCTGATCACGAACCCCTAATCCGCATAGGCAGGGTTTTGGGTCGTGACATTGAGTCATTAGGAAGTTTCACCAAAAATTATTAACAAAATGAAAAAATTTCTTTAAAAAAATAAAATGTTTATCTTTAAAAAGGAAATTCCTGAGCAACAGTGAACCCCAAAATGGTATTTAGAGTAAAAGCTAGTTTTTTATAATACAGCTCTAATGGTATTGGTATGTTATATAGGTTTTCCCATTTTCTGTCTAATGTCTTATACTCACCTAATTCATCTTACCTCCACAAATCCATCATCGAAATTCATGCCATTTCCAAAGTTATATGTGCGAGCAAGGTGCCGATTGAGGGAGAAAGAATTGAATTGGGTTAGGATGAAAATCTTTCTGATGCCACTATTGATGCAATTACTCGTGGGCATGTCAATTAGCGTGTAACGAACCCCAATTGGAACCTGCAGGAAAGGAAAAAAAAAAACACAAAAGCAAATTACCATACAATTTGCATCCTTATTTTTTTGTATAAGTTCATGATCATTGATCCAAAAAAAAAAAAAACCAACAACTCAAGGATAATTGTCCCCGATTGTGAATAATTTTACTCTTGAGGATGATATATTCCTCTAGAAGTCAAAAAAAATCCAATTAGGCTTACATTGACTTGATTTTCTGAAACTTGAAACAACTTTGAAAAATCTTCCCCACCAATATCACATCTTGTATTCAATAATGTTAAAGTAAAATGCCAATAATTTAAGAAATAAGAGCACATAGAAACGTTTACTTACAACTGGTTTTGCTCTTTGGCTAGTAAGAGGGAAGAGGCGAGTCCCAGCGCCTCTACCCAGTATGATTGAAGCTACATTTATAGAGAAAGAGAAAAAGAAAGAGATTAGAGTGAGATAAAGATTATTGTTTGGATGATTGATTCGGTTTCTAGTGTGTTGCGATAGATTTGACTGAGATTGCTGCTTTTTGGATGGGATGATCGATTGAAGATTATGCCCCTTGAAAATTGTTGTTCTGGTGATTGAATGGTGGTGAAGATGAAGATTATGGTTGGGATGACCAGTTCCATTTTGGTTTGGTGTGCTGCAAAGATGAAGATAAAGAATGATTTTATTAAGATTGCTTCTATTGCGATATGACGATCAAAGATTGCGCGTTGTGAAGACAAAATTTGGTTGTTGGAGAAAAGAGGACCAGACAGTTCGTTAGAAGAGAAGTAATTCCAAGAGTTGCTGCCGCCGTTCGTGGAGAAGTTGGAGAGTTAAGGTATTGTGATTTTGAAAAGGGTATTGTCACATCCCAAAACCCACCCTATACAGATTAAGGGTATGTGACCGGCCAATTAGGCACCCATCGTATTTTGTACTCATCAAAATTTGATAACAATCCTAACCTCAGGCCGTTCATCTATAATTCCCAAGTTTGATGTATTCATTGTATGAAGATTCAAATAGCGGAAACTAAAACAAGGAATGCATACAATGTCGCAGAGCATCAACTATAATCTGTATTAATATACACTGGTTACAAAAGGTACATCGTTGTATCTATCTACAACGTCCAAAAATGGTACAGAATACAAAAATAGATTCATCATCATTTAAACAGCCTAACTAACTTCTTAGTCCCTCCTATTTCTTGCCACCGTCGTCTTCACCTGAAAAATGTTAAATAAATAGAATGAGCTTAAACAAGCCCAATGAGTAACATAGGTTCCTGCCATGGGTTTCAAAACCAGTTTATATATATACATGCATGCTCAAATGCAGCTCAAGTAGAACAACGTAACACAAGAGAACAAATCAGATCAACATAGAACCAAATAGAATGGATAAACACTGAGTACCAATCAAACAACAGTATATCAACAAATGTGCCTAAACCTTCCCCAGGCAGTGTGGGATGCCGCATAATATAATCCGTCAATCACCCATCCCCACACATGGAGGGCCCGCGTCCCCACAGCGCACTACCGGTTGGGGTCGGTATCAGAGCAGAACAGGACAAGATTGCCTGAGTACTAGGATTCTGAGTTCACCACGCCTCATAACCAGCTACCCTAGTATCATGGCGGAATAGGACAAGATTGAGCGGATGCTCTTCACCACGCCTCATAGCCAGCCATCCACCTTCTAGTGTACTCAATCCTGTAGTGGGCCCATAGTAAGACTCAACATGATAAAATAGAATTGAACCAGACCCCAATGGCGTAGAACAAGTTAGAACAACAGACTCCAACAAAATCAGAACACGAGATATCAAGGAGCAGACTAGGATCATGCCATATGTAATGCAGTGTAAAGAGTATGCATTTAAACATATGCATTAAAACAGTACAGAGTATAAAGCAGTTCATTATATAAAGCAGTATAGCATACAGAAAATATACACCAAGTCAGGAGTCCGAGTTACTCACCGTTAGTTGAAATTAGTTCAGATTCTCTTTCAGCTGATTCCAGATCCGAAAGTCCTAGAACAATAATCACAGACATCAATTATTAATGATAGTGTTTCTACCTATTTCACCAATTTCTTGCAGCCACTAAATAGTAGGCTTGATGCTTAAACTAATGGAAATTATATTGGTGTAAGAGGGAGGTGCATGCATTAAATGTTATATATAATAAAACTCTAAAATCAGATTATGAGTTTGGGGTCAACCCAACTGCCTCAGCTCAGCCCTAACATAAGGTATCGGAGGAAAATTATTAAAACGTGTCTGCTAGAGTTGGAGTCTCCTGAGGAATGTTCCAAAATTATTTAGAGTACAATGCAACAAATCAACTCTTTGCAGCTCACATCTGGTTAATAATTTACTGGAAATTATGATGATTTTTAATTGGTAGCTAAATAGCATAGATCCCCAACCAAAAGAAATTAAAAGGATAACAGCAGTTAAATACTGTTGAGGTAGTCAGTTCAGGACGGCTTGGAACAGCAGTCAGTTGCTGTTTGACGGTAACCAGTTCGGGGCAATTGCGTGTGGGAAAATTGGTAATCAAAGAGTTTAATTGTTGTACATTAGTTGGTGAACCTGTCAACAAAATGGTAGAGAGAATGGTGAAGGGCAGAAGCAGTTCCTGCCACGGTAGAACAGTTGTTTGGGCCAATTTTCTAATCAAGGTCCTGTAATGATTTTATGCCTATCATATATATATATATATATATAATCCACAAGAACAATCAATTACAATTTATAATGGTTCATAAGGATTTTATCAAATCATTATTTTATATTATATTCACTTGTAGATATATTTTTTGGTAGGTTTTATTGAAGTAAAGGATCAGCCCCTATTAGGAGCGTGCGGCTGTCCAACTGCTGCACAGAATTTGTTCTTCATAAAAATCTTACCCAGCAGCTGGACTATATTTAGTCTAACAATTGAACTATATTCAATTTAATAATTAGACTATATTTAAATAATGGCTGAGCTCTGTCCAATTAATAGCTGAATTACATTTCAAATCAGCTGCACCAACAGCCGCACCAATCCCACTCCATTTCTTTTATTTAAATCCCATGCTACTCAAGGAATTCAACAGCAGAATAATAATAAATTTCTCTGCAATAGTTACAAGGAATCAGATCTATACCTGTCTCAGATTGGATAAATCGTTGGAGAGGGAAAAATCCAGAAAACTGGAGCTACAGTCGCTCCACTGCTGTCCTGTCTCAAACACCAGCAGCCGAGCTGATTCTCGCGCCCCCAACTATGATTTGTGCTGCTGTATTAATCTATTATTTTACACTACTTTAGTCTACCAATTTGGCCAATCTTTAAACGACTATAGGAAGGTTTATCAGGGAGTAGCAGCTTACCTAAATTAATGTTGTTAATGTAGCAGCAGAGAAAAGAAGTGCAGCAAAATCAGAAGATGGATGAGGAACAGAAGGTGCGGATCAGATTGTGATGGTCTGGCAATCAAAATTCCCTCTTGAGCATTGTTCAGTAGAATTTATAACCACATAGAAGAATCTAGAAAGGGGTATGTCGGTGGCTTACTATAGCTATTGCTAGAATATTCTACACTATGCCTGACCCTTCCTCGCACGTGACTCAAATCTCACATACATATATACATATGTACATATCTTAGTTTCTTATTTTATTTCCCTTTTTGATAGAGTGCTGCTGCAGCAGTTTTCTCCTGCTTACGTATGTGTATATATATATATATATATTTATAATATAGATAGTACATATGTTTTTTATATATACACGTGGGCTAGTAAAGCAGCCCCTTTCGAGAAATTTCCTACTTCTATGGGCTGAGGTTAACGGACCTTTGATGGGCCTAGGTTGTCTTGGGTTTATGTATATTTATGCCCTCATGTATTGTATATATACATATCCCCATTATGTGTTTTCCGTCTTTATCTAAATTGGGCCATATGTAATATTTTATTGAATTTTTATTTCATAAAATATCACATTATAAAATGCCAATAAATTGTCATAAAATCAAGGCTCGTGATTATAATTATTTATTTTGTCAACTCGTTCGTATCTTATATTATATTCATTTTATTTTATAATTAGTGATTCGTATGAGTCTCATTTATTTATCCTGGCACTCGATTGACTGGTTTAACTATTTTTTCCGAGCCTATATTATTTTTAATGGGTTGGATTAATTTTATGTTTTCTAATAATTACTCACACCATGGCTTACTGTATTTTAAGCTATCATTAATATCACATAACCTATTTTTTATTATATCAGGATGCAATCTCGGTTATGTCAGATTTTTGGGACATTACAGGTATTTTGGTCTATTTAATAAAAATGTAAAAGACTTTTAGAAAAAACACTGTAAATGGATCCATAGTTTTATAGATAGTAAGATTTTCATATTTATTATATATTTTATTTAATAAATTATTAATATCATCTGCACAAATATAAAGTAACGTGTTGAAATTTTAAAAAATTCTATTTATTAGCAATTCTACTCTATTTAATTTAATTTTGAAATCAATTAATAACAACAACTAAACAAAAAAGTGATGGCATGCATGTACTCTAAATATTTTTTATTTGATTTTTTTCATTAGTTGAAAAATATTTACAAATAAATTATGTAGCCTATATTGAGCAAAAGTATTAGATACAATTGATTAAGAACAACACAAGAAATATCATAATAAACATTGAATATGGAATTAAATTTCTAATTTTTTTACTACATAAGAAAAGAAAAGAAAAGAAAACACAAGACTAGTGGCCACAGGCCAGCCCATGCTTTCATTTATTTGAATTATATATATATATATATATATATATATATAAAATAATAATAATAATATATTTAAAAATAATTAAACATAACCTTTTAATTTAAGTTTTTGCTTCCTAGATTTAAAAAAATTCACACTTTGCATTTATCTTAATTTTAATTTGATCTCTTAATAAGATTTTTATAAATATTTTAAATTTTTTTTTTTGATTGATTGAAATTTTTGAAGTATTTTTTTTCTTTAATTGGTCTTCTTATCTAATTTATAAATTCATTTATATCAATAAATAAAAATACTTATCAAAAATATTATCGATTAATAATAATTTTTTGATACTTTTAAATTTCTAAATTTATGATCAAACATAAAAAAAAAATTGTCCTTTCTGATCTAAACTCCATGCCTCATCCCTGAGTGCAGACATGTTGCTGAAATGCTGCTGGTTAACCTAGCAGAGCACGTAATGCAGAGTAAAGCTTCCTATCCTTTTTAACTGTGAACAACATTGATTTTTGGTCAAAGGCTAAAATATAAAAATGATGATCTCTTTTATTCAATATTTCAGTAACAAAAACAATCATAAAGAATAAAATAATTGAATTGTGGGGAAGTTACATACAAAAGAATGAAAAATAATGAATCACAATGAATATGGGTTTTTCTTTAACTAGGACATGTTGCATTCTGGAGGTAGTCCTTGAGGAAATCTCTTTGTGTCCGTACAGTAATTGTATATCATATAGTTGTTCTGCACCCATTTTAGTCTTTCTTGGCTGGTAGAGTCTAATTCTTCAGAAAGCCATGCACTATTGTTGGAGGTTGAAGACGACGAACTTGAACTGCAAGAAGATGACCCAGATGACCATATGCAAGCATCGGCATTAAAGTTTCTGTAGGAAGCAGTGAAGGGGGCCTGTGTCCAATCTGTCTTGACAAGACCACCCCTTGTAGCCCAATCATCAGCATTCCATAGACTGGAGTATATTCTCATTGGTTGATTCTGTGGGTATGGAACACCAATTGACTCGGCATTCTTGAAATCTCTAATGGGTGTGCCATCAACGGAAAAGCTGAAATGGGAACAAAAATCACTCAGTAAAAATTGTAAGAAATGTGATTTTAATCTTAATTTAAGTTTTTTTTTTTGGGTACTCACATAATGCGTTGGGGATTCCAAAGGATGGAGTAAGTGTGGAAATCTGCAGTTGGGTCGAACCATAGGTAGAATTGTTGCTCTCTGTTGCCCTTGCCTTGGCTGAACACATTGGTGTGCAGAATGTAAGGATCGCCACTAAGGTTCCCCAAGAACTCAAAGTCTATTTCATCATGGGTTGAGCCTTGAGATGACAGCTGCAGAACATACAACAGAAAGATTAGACATTAATTTAAGGAGTTATTCAAAGATTAGTAAAGATTGAGGTAGAAATATGATGATGTTATTGAAAGGAACTTGCATAGTAGGCGGTGACAGTGCCAGCAGAGTTTCCTGCAACAAGCTTGAGCTGCATATCAATCTTTCCAAATAGATACTCATTTTTAGATTGAAAACCTGAGCCCGAGGCTTTGTCAAGGGAGAGAGTAAGAAGCTCTCCATTGTTGAGTATCTTAGCACGGCCATCGCCCCACGTAACGTCAACGCCTTGGTAGAGGTTACCACCTGAGACAATCATGATTAAACAACCCAGAAAAGACACCGTTAGCAACCCTGCTGAGACTCTTGTTGAAGAAGCCATTGTTTGATTTTTTTCTGGTTGGTAAATGGGGGAGAGAGAAAAGGAAATTTTCTGTGCGACTTGTGAGAGATGTGATTTTATCTTGGAGTGAGATTCATGAGCTCTGCTGGTATGTATTTATATTGAAGAGAGAAGGTGCGTAGGAAAGTGGGAAATAGTTGATGTTTGCGAGATAGATCATAGAGTGTGGTTGTAAAACAGCTTGGTGGCATAAACAATGAATTTTACATAACGCTTTTTCTATATCTATCTACTGAGTACTGACCCAAGCGGCGGCACCGTCATGAATGAATGTCATAAAAGTGAGTTTACCACCAAACGCGGATGGTCTTTTTAAAAGGAAGCTGGTGGCATCCGCATTCCCAGCTGGGTCCGTCCCCACTTCAATCCCACCCTGTTTACAACTCTAATAGCACTGTTCGAGGCTGCATTTCGGTGCTGCAAATTCTCCTTTGGGCCCCAAACGCAGTTACGGACTGTTTGGCTACAACACAAGGGCCAAGGCATTTTGGGTACAATTGCAGCAAACTTGTTTATCATGCCACCAAAGTAATGGACTTAATATGCAAGTTAAATTTAATTTAGTTTTATTTTGGTATATTCTAATATGTCTCTTTTCTCCAAAATAGTAAAAATACCCATAATTAATAATTTTTTAATTGTAATAGCATTTTGGATTTTCTCCAAATTATTTTGCTTTTTTTCCTGTTCTAATTAGTTCAAATGGTAGATTATTCCATTAATGTTTCCTTAGCAAATTTTAAAACTCTTGGTATTCATCTTGTGTGATTGACTTAGACTTGGACATTACAAGAATTGTTTCAGAACACCCATGACCAATTTAAAATATTGTGCTGATGAAAACTTATAACTATTTGATGACCCACTCTATTTATCAACCAAATTAATTATATTGTTTAGAAATTCAAAATCATGTTTTTACTATTTTAAGAAAGTCTTGATTTGCTATAACTTTAGTTAGAAAAAAAAATCGCTTTTGACTTCAAACTTTATAATTACCAGTAATATTTATTATTTCAAATTTCACATTCCAAATGATGGAATAATAAATTATTGGCAATATATTTAATAATTAAATAATATTTAATTTTAAACTAAGTAGGAAAAATCTTCTCCGATTTGAGTATTTAATCGCAATTTGAAACGTGATTGTTTTGATAATTTGGCCGTATTTTTGTTATGGCATATATGAAAAGCAAAAGAATTCTATTATTTTCCACTCCAATGGTGTTGATTCAGGGAATGCAGTTCATTTTGCTCAGGTTGAGGCGGTTGAGTATTATGAAAGTGACATATCAACTTTACAACATTCTTTTGAAAGGTCCGTAATTCTGACTTATGTGTGGTCTCTTCCGTTTCTTGTCTTTTTACAAACTTAATACTGAGGGTGCATGGGTGAAGGCTAGGAGCGTAATATTGGTACTATAGGGTTTATGATTAGAGATGATCATGGTACTTTTATGGCGGGTTTTGGGAAGAAGAAAAGTGGGGTAGACTATGCTATTTTTATGGAAGCATGAGCAATTAGAGAGGGTTTCATTTTTTGCTCAGAAATGGATTTTCATTGGCTTGAGGTTGAATCAGATTGCAATTCTTTGATTGAGGTGTTAGAGAAACGTCTTCTCCTACTTCTAATCTTGAGGTTATTGTCAATGACATTTCATAGTTGGGAAGATTGGTGGGTGTAGTTAATTTCTGTTTTATCAGAATGATGGATAATGTTGTTGTTCTTTCTATTGCTAGGAGGACTTTGTTGTCTTCTGATGAATCGTATGTTTGGTTGGAAGATTACCCGATTTGACTGGATCCGGTATTATGCTCAGATTTATCTATATCTTTATCTTATTGAGTATTAATAAATATCTTGTTTCTGTTGAAAAAAAATTACAATTTGTCACATATACAACACACATGCACTTTTATATTTATTTTTTTAATTACTTTCTCCTATTTAGATACGTGTTTTAATTACAATGTGTTACATATGCAATGCACATGTGTTTTCTTATTTTATTTTACTTTTATTTTTTAGTTAAAATTAAATAATCATATGATTCTTATGTAATTGCATATGTGACAGAATAAAATTGTGACACGTACTTGAGTAGGAGGAGATTCTTCCAACCTTGTTTGCAAACAAATAGTATATCCTTAATAATTTTGTATATTTTACTATAAATGGGGGTTTTTAAGTAGGAATGGCAACGGTGATTAAAAAATTAAGCAGTTGTGAAATTGTAAAATTTTACAATCTGTAAAATTTTATAGTTTCTCTGTTTCATTATTGAAAATCATTGATTCAAAAAACTGGTTTTTTTTAGTCAAAGCCTGATAGGAAATGGAGTAAAATTTTAGACAGTAATTAGCATGGGTCTAACAATGTCCAAAAAAAAGAGGGAGAACACCTTCGACTTTAGTTAGGTAAGTTGATCTTTTCTTTTAATTTATGTCATTCTAATTCTTCTATCTTTCCTTCTTACTGAATGCTCTTTGCTTCTTCTTTAAATGTAGATTAATCAAAAAGGCACTACTAAATGAGTTGAAAAATAAGGCATAAGTTATTGATGTTGCAGCTATTTGACTTGTCTGGAACCTGCTCTCCGATGGTAACAAGCCTGAAAAAGAGAGGAGTCAAAGTGCCACCAGGGAGGGCTCCGGTGGTAGCCTCTCCGATGGTTAAGTTAATTTAGAGTATAAGAAATGATCTTTTTGGTAATGATTCACCAAGTGATCCCCCTTTACGTACCTCATGGGTTTATATTTATATGCTGATTATTTATCAGGGTGGCTAGGAGTTGGTGATCCCAGGGCATGGGTTCACTGTCGCCTGATGGCGGTAATTATGACTGTCCTCACCTACTCTTCTACCACCCCCTGCTTTCATGTTTTTCAGTGCTACCTGCTCTTTTGACTTGTACTTGTTATCATTTGCCCCGCCGCTACGAGATCGGTAGAGATGTATGACGACGGATGGTTCGGTAGCCAGATGTGATGAGATCGGTATGCAGGTAGTCGATGCCAAGGATGTCGGTAGACCACACCATGTCGGTATGGCTAGTATATCTTTCAACCTGCACAGTATAACTCAGACACGTGTCAGATTCCTATTTGAGGATATATTTTAGGCTTATCAGCTACTCCCCCCCGAGCCTTAGTTCTAAAGACGCGTCCAGAGCTCAGGCTAGGGTTCTAGATAAGTCACGTGCTCAGCAGTTAATGCATCATTTCGTATCTCGAGGGGTCACGCATTCAATATTAATGCGTTTTTTCGTATCCCAAGAAGTCATACGCTTTACTATTTATCATATCTTTTAATGCATCGGGAGGACAACAACCGTATTTTGGCGTATTTAATATGTGTGTCGCCGTTTCAGTAATCGATGCTACTCATTATGTAGACACCATTCAGTTCTCGAGACATTAAATGGGCTCTTCATCATTTCTTATAAATAGTGGGGATGGTCATTTAGTTTTTTGTTTACAACTTTAGATTGCTCTCAAATATTCTCAGAATGTTCTCAAGCGTCTTCCGGTGATTTAGGAGCGATTTTCGCCCACTGTTGTTCGTCCTTTTTTCGCCTACTGGTAACTTTCTAGTCCCTCTATCTTTTCTACTTATCTTTTTTCTTCCCCCACATTTTTATCTTCCTGTCCGGGGCAATGTCTAATTTAGACGATGTAGAGGTTAGGGCAGAGTCGGAAATGGTGGGTGATCCCTCTTCTATTTCACCTTCTCCTTCTTCTTCTGGGCTTGTTCAAGGGTCTAATGATAGGGAGGCCAGTTCGTCTGGCCAGGCGCAGAGGGAAGAGGAAGGGAGTGCCATGACTAAGGAGGTGCTTAAGGCTATTAGAAAACAATATAGGTTCCTAGAAAACGTAACCTGTAGGGTCCCTAAGCCTTCGGATCGCCCCTCCGACATCAGGAGAGGGGAGATTTGGACCTATCTCGAATGGTTCGACATAGGTGTTCGTTTTCCATTCCATCCCCTCTTAATAGAGTTTTTTTTTACATATTTTGATATCTGTCCTACCGATCTTAACGTAAATAGCTGGAAGCAGCTTTTGGCCTTTATAGTTTTAGGTCATCTGAATGGGGTTCAGGTAGACTTGGACCTCATTCGTACTCAAATGGACATGAAGTACCTCAGTTCGGAGGGACTTTATTACACATGTTTCGATCAGAGGTTCAGACCTCTAACCTCGGTGCCCTCTTCCAACAAAACTTGGAAGAAGTGGTACTTCTTCGTAGGGGGAGGCTGGGAGCATGAAGATTTTGAGGACCATCTAAACCTCTTTCCTCGGCACACCGGTTCGAAGGGTGAGTATTCAGACCTGTGTAACCTATTCTTTGACTTATTTCCTCTGTTTTGGTTGTCTAACTCCAGTTTCATTTCGTGTTTCTTGCGCAGATAAAAAAAAAGTGGAGGAGGCCATCTTTTAGTGACGAGTTTGCTGAGAGGTATCGTCGCCTCCTACAACCTACCATCCGCCCTCACTATAAGATCCTCTCACCTCAGAATCTCATGGCGGTAGAGGTGACAAAGGAAGAAGCTGTGGCGTACAAGAAGAATGTTTTAGCAGGCTTTGTCCCGAGTTCGAAGACAAAGACGAAAGCTCCACCTTCCTCAACTGCAGCTCCTTCTGCCAAGAAGAAGAGTAGGATTATTTCTAGAGCCAATCGTGAGGCTCGCCAAGCTTGGTCTTCTAAGACCACCGAACCCTCCCAAGCTCAAGCCTCGGAGGTCGCCGCCCTCTTCCAACCTGAAGAGTCGAGGCCTACTGAGGCTGCAGAGATCTCGAGCGTGCAAGTGCCGAGCCCCTCACCTCTGAGCACCATTTCGGAGGGATCGAGTTCAATCCTTCTTAATCCAGCTGATGCAGCCTCAGGGTCTGAGGCCATGAAGTCTGCATTAAAGACAGCCCTTCCTCCAGGCTTCCAAGGCAAGAACTTGAGGTAGATTATCGCTGACCTCATGTTGGGTCATACAAGGGTAATATCTCTGTGACCATAGCTTCTTTTCATCTTTTTTACTTGTTTCGGTTTTTCTAACTCCCTACCTTATTGTATGTAGGGTCTTTGGGCAATGGGCGTCCTCATGGATCATTTTGACCAGTCTAAGGAGGCTAACGACCTACAGGGCCAGTTAAAGACGGCTCAGATTGAACTTGGTGTTGTTCGGTCCAGTCTCAAGTCAATTGAATCCGAGGTCAACGCTGCCCAATCCAGACTGAAGGAGGCTAGTTCCGAGCTGGGGAACACACGTGCTGACCTTGAGGCGTCCCGAGCTGAAGTGAGGGCCTTGGAGACCAAATGTGGGACTCTAAACGATCAGTACTTGGAGGCGAAGCGTGGGGTGGAGACCTTGTTAACACAGAGAAACAAGCTCCGCCAAGATTTAGACGTTTTAACGAAGAAACTTAAGGAGACTGAGGCATTTGAAGCCCAAAAAATTGAGGAGGCCTGAGCTGAGGCCAGGGCAGCAACCAAGGCAGGGTTGATGGGTCTGGCCACTTCAATGGGGAGGGAGCTCGCAGACTCCGGCTACATGCTCTGTAGGAAAAAGATCTAGAAATTATATCCTGACCTGGATATCTCCAGTCTAAATGACGTAGAGGTTGATGAGACGGTGCCGAACTCTCTTGCTCAACAAGACCAGGAAGGCTTCATTGAGGATGCCGCTCCTCTTGCATCCGTTCCCCCTACTGACCCCAAATAAATCCTTTGTTTTTATTTTGCGTTTTTAATTATTGTAAACTTTAGCCCATTTGGGCCTTATTTAATGAAGGAGCATTTATCATTATACCGATTTGTAGTGTTCTTAATCACGCTTGCCCTTGAATCAAGTTTGAATGAATTGTTCTTTGGGTGACGACTATTTAATCAAGACTTTTTGCTAGACTTCGCACTTAATAATTAACAAGACAACAAATTTTTAAGCTTGACCAATGATAAGGGTTCAGAGGCTAAGCACTTGATCGAAAACATGTTAAACTGAAAGTCTTATAGTAGAACCGTGGGTCCAGAGGTGTCATTGGGATAAAATAAAAAAGTTTTTAGTAGACATTCTGACTTGATGACTGGTGAATCTTCAAAAAATTTCTCGGCTCCCGAGGTCCGTAACTTGGGACCAGGTTTGGAGACCTGTGCGTTGAGGCTTTGTCTATAGCATTTTTGCTTGTAAAGGCCTTTTTATATGGACCAGGTCTGGAGACCTGTGCATTTAGACCTTGCCTACAGCGCTCTTGCTCGTAGGGGCCTTTTTATAGGGACCAGGTCTAGAGACCTATGCATTTAGACCTTGCTTACAGCGCTCTTGCTCGTAGGGGCCTTTTTATAGGGACCAGGTCTGGTGACCTGTGCATTTAGACCTTGCTACAGCCCTCTTACTCGTAGGGGCCTTTTTATAGGGACCAGGTCTGGAGACCTGTGCATTTAGACCTTTCCTACAGTGCTCTTGCTCGTAGGGGCCTTTTATAGGGACCAGGTCTAGAGACCTGTGCATTTAGACCTTGCCTACAGTGCTCTTGCTCGTAGGGGCCTTTTTTAATATATTTGGGAAACATATTCGCAACGAGGAGAACTTTTTTTGATAGTACTTTCTTAGATGCTTAATATTCTAGGGCCTTGGCACTTTCCTAGACATATCTTCTAACCAGTAGGTTATAGGCCTGATGATCTTGACGACTTTGTAAGGCCCTTCCCAGTTCGGGGATAGCTTTCCCATGGTGGGATCTTTAGTATTAGGAAAGATTCTTCTTAGAACCAGGTCACCGAGCTCTAGGGTCACAGGGTTCACTTTCTGATTGAAGCTTTTGGTGACCCTTCGCCGATATTCCTCAGCCCTTATCCCAGCTTGCTCTCTTTTTCCTTCTAGCAAGTCAAGATTTTCAACCTGTTGGAAATTGTTGGCATCTTGGTCGAAGACTTCTGTTCTTAGTGTTGGCATGCCGATTTCCATAAGAATGATGGCCTTGGTACCGTAGGCGAGTGAGAACGGCGTCTCTGCCGTTGACGTTCTTTTCGTGGTTCGGTATGCCCAGAGTACTCATGGTAGCTCCTTAACCCATCTTCTTTTGACTTGTTCCAACCTTTTCTTGATGGCTTCGAGAATGGTTCGGTTGGTGACCTCTGCCTGCCCATTTGCTTGGGGGTGCCCGAGCGAGAAAAAATGGTGGTTGATGTGCAGGTTGGTACAAAATTTCTCGAATACTTTTTCGACAAATTGAGTACCGTTGTCCGAGATGATAACTCGAGGAACACCGAACCTGCAAACAATGTTTTTCCATATAAAGTTTTTTACCTCCGCCTCAGTAATGTGAGTTAGGGGTTCTGCCTCTGCCCATTTGGAAAAATAATCGATGGCGATAAGCAAATATTTTCTGTTTTACGGTGCCTTAGGCAGCGGGCCTACGATATCCATTCCCCATTGCAAAAAAGGCCATGGACTTACGATAGGAGTGAGTTCCTGATGCGGTTGGTGTTGGTATGATGCGAAGCGTTGACATTTATCACATTTCTTTACGTACTCCTTGGCGTGCTCGAGCATGCGAGGCCAGTAATAGCCATGAGTTAGAGCTCGGTGTGTGATCGTTCTGCTTCCGTTGTGGTTTCCACATATCCCTTCGTGGATTTTGGCCAGGACGTATTCTGATTCTTCGGGAGACAGGCATCTCAGGAGCGGCTGGGTATAGGACCTTCAATAGAGTTTTTCATTTAAAAGAAGGTTCCGTGCTGACCTGATCCATATACTCCGAGCGTGGTTCTTGTCCTTCGGCACCTTCTCTTCTTGTAAATACTGGATGATAGAGACCCTCCAATCCTCAGGCTGTTTTGCACAGCAGACAGGTTGGGTCCTCTGGATGCTTGGAGCTGCCTGGCAAGAAATGCTGACTTCGAAATCTTCATTGGGTTCCCTGTGAGAAGCCATGTTTGCCAAGGCATCGGCTTGGGTGTTCTGACTTTTTTCTATTTTATGGATAGTGAATTTGCAGAACGACTTCTCCAAGGAGCTCACCATCTCGGCGTATCTGATCATCCGTTCATCTTTGGCTATGAATTCGCCAAGTACTTGACCCACTACTAGCTGGGAGTCAGAGAATGCTTTCAGGTTGTGAGCATCGCAGTCTAATGCCAGCCTCATGTCGAGGATTAACGCTTCATACTCAGCTTCATTGTTAGAAGCTCTGAAGTTCAGGGTGATCGCCTTTTCTATTGTCACACCATCTAGAGATCGGAGTACGATACCTACTTCAGAACCCTTGTTGGTGGAGGAACCGTTGACATGCAGCTGCCATACCATCGCATCCAAGTTTGCTAGGAGGTTACCTTTTAGAGATGGTGTGAATTCCGCGACGAAGTCTACCAGGGCTTGGGCCTTAATGGCGGTTCTGGGTGTGTAAGATATGTCAAATTCTCTCAATTCCACAGACCACTTTATCAGGCGTCCGGAAGTGTCAGGTTTGTGTAAAATCGCTTTCAGGGGGTAGCAAGTCGGGACCACAATCGCGTGGGCTTGGAAATAGGGCCGAAGCTTTCTGGCGGATACTATCAAGGCAAATGCCAACTTTTCCACCTCAGGGTACCTTTTTTCTGATCCGAGTAATGCTTTGCTGACATAGAATGCAGGCTTCTGACATCCCTGTTCTTCTCTGATAAGCGCAGAACTTACTACGTTTTCAGATACGACGAGGTACAGGAAGAGCTTTTCCCCCTGCACGGGCTTGGATAAGAGTTCGGGTGATGCCATGTATTGCTTGAGTTCTGAAAAAGATTTGTCGCATTCTAGGGTCCATTCAAGGGCCTTACTCCCCCTCAGAGCTTTGAAGAAAGGGAGGCACCTATTGGTGGATCTAGAGATGAACTTGTTCAAGGCCACAATCCTACCGTTCAATGCCTGGATCTCTCTTTTGGACCTCGGAGGCTCCAATTCTACCAAATCTTTGATTTGCAAGGGGTTTGCCTCTATTCCCCTCTGCGAAATGAAGAAACCGAGAAACTTGCCCCTACTGACCCCAAAGGTGCATTTTGAAGGGTTCAACTTCATTTTGTGCCTTTTGAGTATGTTGAAAGTCTGCTTTAAATGCTCAATGTGCTCACTCTTCTTCCAGCTTTTGACTAACATGTCATCTATGTAGACCTCCGTGGTGTTACTGAGCAAAGGCCCGAACATCCGGTTTACCAATCGTTGGTATGTGGCTCCAACGTTTTTCAATTCGAAGGGCATCACCCTATAACTATAAAGACCTCGCTTTGAGATGAAGGATGTCTTTTCCTGGTCCGGGGGATGCATTTGGATTTGATTATATCTGGAGTATGCATCTATGAAGCTCATTAACTTATGACCCGCAGTGGCGTCGACCAACTGGTCGATTCTAAGTAGCGGGAAGTTGTCTTTTGGACACGCCTTGTTGAGGTCGGTATAGTCGACGCAAACCCGCCATTTTCTGTTCTTCTTTTTGACAAGGACAGTGTTGGCGAGCCACTCCGGATAGAACACTTCTCTTATCATGTTGGCATCCAGCAACTTCTGGATCTCCTCATTGATTACCTTGTGCCTTTCTAGGGCGAAGGTCCTTCGCTTCTGCCTGACCGGGGGATAAACCGGGTCGATCATCAATTTGTGGTAGATGAGAGAGGGGTCTATTCCCTCCATATCCTTGGTTTCTCATACGAAGACCGATAAGTTATCTTTCAGGAAATCAGTCATCTCAACCTGTTCTGACTGGCATAGGTCAGCGCCGAGCTGTAAGTAACGCCCTTCTCCTTCGGTGCTCACCAATACCCTGACGGGTTCCTGGATCGGCGTTGCCATGCTATCCCTCCCCCTGGGGCTCAATGGTTCGTCGACTTCGGTGGGGCTCTCGGTGCTCTTCCCCCTACCGAGGGCATGCCAAGGTCTATGTAATTGCTATTTTGACTTGTTCCCTTTTAATGCCACAACGTGGCACTCTCGGGATATTGTCTGGACAACTTTGACCGTGTAGACTTTCTTTTTGTGAACATATTTAAGACATTGATGAAGGGTGGAAGTGACCGCCCCCATCTGATAAAGCCACGGCCTCCCGATGATAATGTTGTACAGAGATCTGGAATCTACGACCATATACTCAGATATAAAGGTTTTCTGACTATCCCCCTCTCCAATAGTGGTTGGCAAGTCGATTCCTCCAATTGGTGAACTCAGATTGTCGTCAAATCCTGCCATTACTGCCGTGGTGGTCTTTAAGTCAGCTGAGTCGAGCTTTAGCTGCCTAAAAGGTTCATAAAATAGGATGTTTGTAGAACATCCTGTGTCCACCAAAACTCTTCTAATGTCAAAGTTTGCCACCTTCAGCGAGATGACGAGGGCGCCACTATGGGGATAGTGCACGCCGAGAAGGTCCTAATTCGAAAACTGGATACTTGGCAGGGGTTTTTGTCTCTTTTCAATTGTCAAGATCTGATGGAGGTATGGCTCCACCTTTGCCTCTCTGACATACCGCGTCTTCGCTCTGTTGGACATCCCAACTAACGAATTGTCGGCATGGAGGACAAGAATGACCTAATTGTTCTGGCGGAGTTGCTCGTCATGGGCTTCCCCGTGCTCTGCACCCTGACCTTGCCTCTGTGGCTGGGGCCTCTGCTCTTGTCTGGGTTGGGGCCTCTAGTTTCGTGGATTCCGCCCTCCATCGTGCTGAACAAACTCTCCGAGGCGTCCCCTGCGGATCAACTGTTCGATTTCTTATTGGAGGTGTCTACATGTCTTAGTAGTGTGTCCACGATCCCTATGGAAATCGCAGTACTTACTTCGATCTCGGGAATCTGGATGACTGTGTAGAGGTTCCGGGCGTCTTAGGTTTTCGCTTGTCCTGACTTGATGGTAGACTTGAGCAAGGGAGGTATTCAGAGGTGTGAGTGCTTCGAAAGTTCTGGTGTTGAAGTTATGCCAGGACCTAGGTGCCATTCTCACCTCGGGACTTCTTGGCCTTTTTTGGGAGCTGTTCGGTGCACGGTTTTGGGTAATTTTCACTTTCTGAGTCTGCTCCTTGGCCTTGCAGAATGATGCTCTTGTGTCCTCTAAATTTATGTACCTCCGTGCTCTCTCCATAAGTGAGGCCATGTCGGTAGGAGGATTCTTTGTCAGGGAGTCATGGAATCGGCCAGGTCCTAGTCCGGCATGGAGGGCTGCTGCCAAGAAACCCGGGGTGCAGTCCATTATTTTTGTGAGTTCGACATTAAATCTTGTAATGTACTGCCGTAACGTTTCCTCCTTCTGTTGTTTGATCGAGAGGAGGAATTCGGGACCCTTTCTGAGTCTCCTACTAGTCAAGAACCGATCGAGGAATCTCCTGCTGAGGTCATAGAAGTTTGGGATCGATTCCCGAGGGAGGCTATGGAACCACCTCAAAGCTGCACCCTTGAGGCTTGTCACGAAAGTGTGGCATAGGAATGCGTGGGTCACTTCGTGGAGGGCCATGGTGTGTTGATAGTGGGAGAGGTGATCTCCCAAATCCTCTGTCCCGTTGTAAGGCATGACCTTTGGGACGATGAACTTCCTTGGGCGCTCCTTCGCCAGTATTGCTGAGGTGAATAGAGTAGTGAATCTGCCAAGCAGCTTTGTTAGCTCGTCCTGCTTGGGGGGAATGTTGCCCTCTCTTGCTAAGGCTGTCGGTTCGACCGAGTCTGCCACCTCTTTTGCCCTTGATGGTACCCTGGATGGGGCTGAATTGTGATGTGCTGACATGATAGCCACGGGCCCCACATTCAGGGGGAACTCTTGGCTGGGAGCAACATGATCAGACTGCCTCTTAAGTGGGATTGACGCTTGTTGCGGCTGGAAGACCGGTTGCGCATGGTCGGCCCCTGATTTTGCGGGGCTCAAGATTCTTGTTCCTACATGATAATGAGTAGTTGGATAAAGATTTGGCATCCCTCCCCCCCATGGCCATTTGACGGGTGGGGGCTATTTCTCGCATAACCGTCGGCTTGTGGGCATGATGGTTGGGTGATGGGATCCTTGCCTCCCCCATGCTCTTCCCTTGGGGTTAGCGCGGGCCGCGTTACTTCCTTAGGGACATTCGGGGGATGATAGTTGAGGCGATCCGGCTGGTACTGCGTCAAAGACGCCAGGACCTGAGAGATGGCTGATAGCTGTGCCTGCATCTGATCGAGTTGCCGCTGCTGTTACTGCTGCACAGGATTGGGGGTTTCCCTTTCCTGTTCTCCAATTGGCGGCTGGCTTCGAGAGATTTGTCTTGGACGGAGAGTAGGGGCCATAACGAAGTCTTTTAAGAAGGAAAGGAAAGGAAAGAATGATTGTCATTCCCACAGATGGCACCAAGCTGATATTGCAACTATTTGACTCGTCTGGAACCTGCTCTCCGATGGTAACAAGCCTGAAAAAGAGAGGAGTCAAAGTGCCACCGGGTAGGGCTCTGGTGGTAGCCTCTCCGATGGTTAAGTTAGTTTAGAGTATAAGAAATGATCTTTTTGATAATGATTCACCAAGTGATCCCCTTTTATGTACCTCATGGGTTTATATTTGTATGCTGATTGTTTGTAAGGGTGGATAGGAGTTGGTGATCCCAGGGCATGGGCTCACTGTCGCTTGACGGCGGTAATTATGACTGTCCTCACCCACTCTTTTGCCACCCTCTGTTTTCATGTTTTTCAGTGCTACCTGCTCTTTTGACTTGTACTCGTTATCATTTGCCCCGCCGCTACGAGATCGGTAGAGATGTATGATGATGAATGGTTTGGTAGCCCGATGTGATGAGATCGGTATGCAGGTAGTCGATGCCAAGGATGTCGGTAGACCACACCATGTCAGTATAGCTAGTATATCTTTCAACCTGCACAGTATAACTCAGACACGTGTTAGATTCCTATTTGAGGATATATTTTAGGCGTATCAGTTATATAAATACAATACATTTGGAAAGGCCAATCAAGGGCTTTCTACATCATTGTTGTAATTGTGGAGGAGAGATTGAGGGGAAGGGAGACATAATTGCAACTAGTGGTTGTCAAACTTTACACATTTCCTCCACAAATCAAAAATCACAAAACAAAAACAGATTAATTATACAAATATCTTCAATTCGATGTTTTATATCAAGAAAACTATTTGGAGAATAAATTATGCGAAGCAACTTTTCCGATGCCGGCCATGGTGACAACGCCTCTGCAGCCTCTTCTTGAAGAGGAGAGACGGAGATGAGAATCAACATTCTAGAAGAGGGAGATTGACCGAGAAAGGGAGAGAGAGAGACAGGTCGAACTTGGAACATGATAGACATAATCCATAATGTGGCGGAGGCACATGGTTCACGGTTAGCTCATAACAATGATATTAGAGTAAAAATGTCATATTTTAAAATTAGTTCGCATCAACTCGTTAAAAACATCTCAGGTCAAAAAATAAAATAACTCTACTCTAAAAAAAATCAAGCATGAGCTCTAAAATAATTTACAATCTGTTTCAAATAACTCAAAAAAGAAAAAAAAAAAAAAACTACTGTAACCCATTGACACACTACATGACTCCTTTTATTTAAATTTCTTTTTAGTTTTCTTTCCAATATAATCTAATTTTGGTTATTTATTTAAACTAGTACGACTTATGATTTTTATATAATTTTATTTACTTTTTTTTGCAAACATAGTTTTCATTGATTTTATTTTGTTATTTGCTTTGTTGTTTTGTAATTTTTTAGTTGTTGAGTTTTTACGACTTGTAGTTTTCTTTATTTTTTGTTTTATGTTTGTTTGTTTGTTCATTTTTTTATATTACTATTATTTGTCAGTTGGTTGTAAGTTTATCTTTATATTCTTTTTCGGGTTACTTTGTGCTCTTTTTTATTTATTTATATTTTTAATGAAATATAAATAATGCCTTTGAAAGAGCTGTCAATGGATCGGATCTCTATCCAATCTGATCCGAGATCCAATCTGTTAAGTCCGGATATAGTTTTAGAAATAGTGATCCGTGACCCGATCCGATCCGTTTATATATATATATATATATATATATATATTAAAATTAATATATTATATATAAATATTAATATATATATATATTTATATAATATATTAATTTATATATATTTATATAATATTAATTTTATTAATGATATACTAATTTTAATATATATATATATATTATAATTTTAAATGGATCGGACCGGATTAACGGATCGGATATCCGATTATTAATGGATTCGGATACGGATTAACATTCGCCTGATCCGTCGGATTAAAGGATCAGATCGGATCGGATCTGATCTGATCCGGTCCGAATCCGATCCGTTTATGGTTGAATACAATAAAAAATTACATGATTACTGATAGGAAATAAAATTAAAAATTAAAAATTTTCAAGAATAATTTAAAATACAATGAAATTAAAGTAAATACAATTACAAAAAAAAATAAAAATAAAAAATTACAATAGACATAAATATAAATGAAGGACAATGTAAATATAGAAAGATCATTTGGCTACTGTAAATACAAAGTAAATATACAATGGAAATAAAAATGAATATACAAAGTAAATTCAATTAGGTTTTTTTGACTAATCATTTGATACATTAGTGACGACATATGGTCATATATTTAAGTTTGCAAAATCTTATGTGTACGACATACGGTGTTACTTACAATCTGGACCAATTATGTCATTAAACAAGAAAAATAATTGCTTTAGGCCTAACTTGTAAAAGAAGGTCCTAAATTTTGTACAACTCTGTCATCCAGTGAAGAGTCTAAATCACATAAAATTCTAAGATAAAAAGTCTCATAAATGTCTAAGTTCAAGGAAAAAAAAGTTGAAAAAAATACTAAAAAGTTTTTAAAATAAAATTTTCAATCCAAAAAACTATGATACATTTTTTCTATCTAAAAAGTCCAAAAAAGAAACTTTTAATACAAAAAAGTTCAATTGTTAACTTCCATCTAAACACAATTAAAAAATATTATTGATTATACTAAATGACCTTCATGATATATTTTATAAAAAATATATATAAAATGAATTTTTCAATCCCAAAAAATCATAACATTCTATAAAGTAAAAATTTATTTTTAGGCATTCCAGATAAATAAAAAAATGTTATGTTTTTTTTTTTGGATTGAAAAATTTGTTGCATCTATTATTTAGTATTTTTTAAATTGTATCTTGAAGATTATTTTGGTCTATTTTATAATATTTTTTCACAGTGTTAAGATGGAAGTTAACAATTGGACTTTTTTTGTATTAAAAGTTTCTTTTGGGAATCTTTTAGATAGAAAAAATATATTATCGACTTTTGGGATTGAAAAATTTAATTTACAGACTTTTTAGTATTTTCCCAAAAAAAATTCTAAATCTGACCATCTATATCTTATATCATGTACCATATTTGATAATATAATATTTTTTAATTTAATTTATAATTTTTATAAATGAATAGTTCGATTAGAATTAGAATACAATTCTACGTTCTTAATTATTAGTCTTAAATATGCTTTATATATATTAAAAATTGAATAGAAAAAAAGAATAAATTATACTGACTTCTCATGAGGTTTTTAATGAGTTTTAATATTAGATTTTAATTTTTGTGTTTACAGAAATTAAAAAATTCTTATTGCCTGCACGAGATGAAAAAAAAATATAGAATTAAATTCCTAAATTTTTGGGTATATAGGAAAAAGAAAGCAAAACACAAGACAGGCGGGCAAGTTGCTCAAATACAGTTGCCCTGGGTCAGCAGCACAGAGCATGGCCATGCCGCCGGAGATTGGTACAAAATGACTGATCTTTCTGGTTGGCTCACTCAAATGCTGCTTGTTAATCCAGCAGACAGGCAACCTTCTTTAGGACAAACTTAAAAGAATGTCTAGAATTTTATATATTAATAGTATAATGAAATTAGAAGTATAAGGTTAATAAAATTCTTATTTTACAAAAACACTTTAAATTTTATGTATTTATAATATAATCAAATTAGAATTATAAGATTAATAAAAATTTAACTTTACAAAACAAACACCTAATAAAAAATCCAAGAAAAAAATTTAATTCTATTAATAAATTTAATTCGTATTAGATTCTTAATATTTTATTATTATTATCAATTTAGATTAAAAAAAACATATAAATATTTATTATTAGTGTTTTATTCAATATACACCTTTATCTTGTTGGAAAACAATTAGGCATTATATAACAAAAAAAAATTATAATATATATGAAATAAAATAAAATTGAAAAAAATAGTAAAAAGTAGCTAAAATAAAATTTTCAATCTAAAAAGTTTATGATTAATTTTTCATATCTAAAAGACCCAAACAAGAAACTTCTGCTACAAAAAAAGTCAAACGGTAAACTTTTATTTTAACACCATTAAAAAATAGTACAGATGAGACTAAAATAACATTCAAAATATATTTCAGAAAAAAATATTAAAAAGTATATAAAAAAAATTCTTCAATCCAAAAAAAATCATAATATTTTATGAAGTGAAAATGTTATTTTTTAGACATTCTAAATAAATAAAAAAATGTTATGTTTTTTGGATTAAAAAAATGAATTATTTAATATTTTTTAAATATATTTTGAAAGCTATTTTAGTCTAATCAGTAAAATTTTTTAATGGTTTTAAGATGGAAGTTTTTCGTTGAATTTTTTAGTAATAAAAATTTTTAATTTGGGTCTTGTAGATTGAAAAAATTAATCATGAATTTTTTCGATTAAAAAATTTATTTTAAATACTTTTTAATATTTTTCTCAAAATTATATTAATACTTTTTTTTAAAAAAATGTTTCATTTAAAATTGTCACTTTATGCCGACCTAATCATGAATTTTTTCGATTAAAAAATTTATTTTAAATACTTTTTAATATTTTTCTCAAAATTATATTAATACTTTTTTTTTAAAAAAATGTTTCATTTAAAATTGTCACTTTATGCCGACCTTGCCAGCAGAGCACATAATGCACACATAAGGTTTAGTGTGTTTGTAGTCATTCAATTTGGAACAACAACAATGGTTGTGGCCAAATATCAAATTAAAAAAATGATGATCTCTTGTATTCATTTTAGTAACAATTACACTGGTAAAGAATGAAATAATTGAATTGTGGAATTAAGATATAAAAGAATGTAATATAACTTGAATCGCTACGGCATTGAATATGGGTATTTGTCTAGTTAGGACATGTTGCATTCTAGGGGTAGTCCTTGAGGAAATCTCTTTGTGTCCGTGCAGTAATTGTATATCATGTAATTCTTCTGCACCCATTGAAGCCTTTCTTGGCTGGTAGAGTCTAACGCTTCGGAAAGCCATGCCTTATTGCTGGAGGTTGAAGATGGAGAACTTGAACTGCAGGAAGATGCCCCAGATGACCAAATACAAGCATCAGCATTGAAGTTCCTATAGGAAGCAGTGAAGGGTGCTTTTGTCCAATCTGTCTTGACAAGACCACCCCTTGTAGCCCAATCATCAGCATTCCATAAACTCGAGTATATTCTCATTGGTTGATTCTTTGGGTATGGAACACCAATTGAATCGGTGTTCTTGAATTCTCTAATGGGTGTGCCATCTACAGAAAATCTGAAATTGGGACAAAAAGCAGTCAGTAAAAAATTGAAAGGAGACTCTGATTTAAGCTTAGTTTTTTTTTGGATACTCACATAATGCGTTGGGGATTCCAAAGGATCGAGTAGGTATGAAAATGTGCAGTTGGGTCGAACCATAGGTAGAATTGTTGCTCTCTGTTGCCCTTGCCTTGGCTGAACACATTGGTGTGAAGAATGTAAGGGTCACCACTGAGGTTCCCCAAGAACTCAAAGTCTATTTCATCATGGGTTGAGCCTTGCGATGACAACTGCAGAAGGAAAAACACAATGATTAGACATTAATTCAAGGAGTTATTCAAAGCTTGGAAAAGATTTAGGCTGAAATATGATGATGTTTTTCAAAGCAACTTACATAATATGCGGTGACAGTGCCAGCAGAGTTTCCTGCAACAAGCTTGAGCTGCATATCAATCTTTCCAAATAGATATTCACTTTTAGATTGGAAGCCTGAGCCGGAGGTTTTGTCAAGGGAGAGAGTAAGAAGCTCCCCATTGTTGAGTATCTTAGCACGGCCATCGCCCCATGTAATGTCAAAGTCTTGGTACAAATTAGCACCTGAGACAACCATGATTAAACTACCCAGAAAAGACATCATTAGCAATACTGCTGAGACTCTTGATGAAGAAGCCATTGTTTGATTTTTACTTTTTTTTTTGGCTGGTAAACAAGGGTGAGAGAGGGAGAGATTTTCTTTGTGCTGACTTGAGAGAGATGTGATTTTTTCTTGGAGTGAGATTCATGAGATGTGGTGGTAGTACTTGTATAGCTGGTGAATGTAATGTGGGGGATAAAATATACTGAAGAGGGAAGGTACGCAGGAAAGTGGGAAAATGGTTGATGTTGGTGAATGTGTCGGTAAAACAGCTGGCTCTGGATGGCATAAACAATAAATTTCAAATAACGCCTTTTATATATCCATCTACTGAACCATGCCGCGGCACCGTCATGAATGAATGGCACAAACACGAAAGTGGGTTAGCCACCCCACGCGGTTTGTTAGGATAGTCTTTTAAAACGAAAACGCATAGTTGCTTCCATAGTTACCCCGTCCCCACTTATAGCTTCCACCCAGTTTATTTATTTTATTTGAAATTATACATATATATCTATATATTATTTTTCAAATGTATTATTTTAATATATACTTTTGTTCCCCCTTTCAAAATTTTCACAATTTACTCTGATTTTTATATCAATTCAACCCCAATAGATCTTTTATCGACTTCCGAGATTTTTTTTATAACCTAAAGTTTTTTGAAGAATATCTTTATTTAATTGGACTTATTGTATAATTTATAATTTCTTTTATATCAATAAGTTTAGTTACATATCAAAAATTGTAAAGATCCAAAATTTTGGAATAAATTTTTTTTTTTATGATAAGATAATATTTGAATCTCTTTAAATCTTATTTACTTTTAATTTAATTAAATCACGTTAGGTGTAATTAAATATATGCTTGTATATGTATATACGAGTGTGCCCAAGAATAAAATAAAATGAAACAAAATAAAATGAAGTAAAGTAAAGTAAAATAAATTAAAAGAAGTGAAAGTACAGCAGGGTGTGTGTTGCAACGTGTAATATATATATATATATATATATATGTATATATAAAAAAGATAAAATAATAAGAAGCCTAAAGCTTCTAGATGCACGAAGAGAGTGTCGGTGTCCTGTTCTCTAGAGAGAACATTTCAGAGGAAATTGATAAAGGAGGAGAAGCAGGAAAAGCAGAATAAAGGAGAGGAAAAAAAAAACAAAGAAGAAGAAGAAGGGGGAGATGGCGAAGCGGGGGAAAGGGACCAGCAGCAGTGGCGGCGCTCCGGCAACCGAAAGAGAGAGAAAAAGGAGAAACAGCCGAAGCTGCTGGAATGTGGAAAGAGAGAGAAGGGCCTCTGCGACTAAATCGTTCAGTTGGGTTGAGATCGAGCGGGTTAGATTTGCTGGTTCGATCGTGTCCGTGTTTGGAGGTGAGGTTGGGAATCCTCGCACTGTTGGGTTTGGTTCGAATGATCTATAGATTGGTATTTGATTCATTGAGATTAATGTCACTGCTCAGATTTTTGGAGTTATGGAGCAGATCTGTATATATATATATATATATGTGTTTGTGTGTGTGTGTGTGTGTATGTTTGTGTAGCGTTCGAGCAGGGGGGGTTTTGGTGCGGCTTGGAACTAGGTATGGTTGTAGCGGTTTTGTGGGATGGCTCGGAATCGAATAAGGTTCACTGCAGGGGCTGAATTACGCTGGTTGTGTGGATCGTTGGAGAGTCGGTTGGATTGGATTTGAGTTGTCATGGGTTTGGTTCGGTCTCCTAAGGTGGTACAGTAGATCGCTGTGCGTGTGGGTGAGTAAGGGTGCTGCCGTGAGGAGGTGACAGTGGCAATAGGAACGAGGCTGAGACGATTTTGGCGTTGGCCAATATTGGGTGATCATTGTACAGTCTTTCGAATGGTTTGGCGGCAGTGATCGCGTTGGGTAGAATTCTTGGATCCATTGTTTTAAAGTACCTTGAACTCGAGAAGTCGCCTTGTTTTGTTGGCTACTTCAGTTCGGAGGGAAATGAGCGGCATGAAGTCTGATTGTTGGAAGCAATGGTTGGCAACAGTTGGATTGGGGGCCATGGGTTTTGGATTTCCTACGACTATAGGATGTTATCTTGATGCTGTGAGAGTGGTTAGTGGTATTTTGATTCAGTGAGACTCTCGGGTAGTGACAGCAGTAAACGAATGTGTTGGTGCCGTGAGTGCAACAGTGAAGCGAGTAGCGTAGCAGCCGAGAGGAGAAAAGGGTGAAGAGAAATTGGTGCAGCAGGGAGATTTTATACAATTTATATATATATGTTTGTTGTGACGTTGGAACAAGGAGACTAAAAAGAGAGCAGATTTGGGTTGGATTGCTATTGTAGGGCAGTGGCAGCAATGGAAATTGGAGCTATGTTTTGGAAATTCCTACAACAACTAGAGCTGCATGTTGCGAGTGGAACAGGAGTTGCATAGAGGTAGCAACAGGGTAAGATACTGAATTTTTAATCGTGGGTTTTAGAAGCATGAATAATTAGATTGATTGTGGGATTTCATTTAGCATAGGAACTGTTTTAGATCAAATTGGAATCCAGAAAAATAATTCAAGCACAACTTAGCGGCTGGGTTTTGTATTTTTATTCGGGCCAAACTGAGTCAAGTCCGACCTGACTGACCTGTTCAGATGGCTGCCCAGTACTATTACTTCATGAGTAAAATTTTAGATTTGAGTTCGGAAGGTGTTTGGTTGAAAAGGAGAAGCTATCCAATGATTGGTTTATGATTGAAAAACAATAAAAAACGTACAATAATTGGAAAAATTATGGGCAGTGAAATAGAACTTTGTGAAATTTTGATTATGCCCAGAACTTATGGATAATTGTGAATTAACCTGATAAATAAATAAATTAAATTTTAATTTAATTAATTAGAAGTTGGAAGATTACCAAAATGCCCCAAGTTGAAAAGTAGTCCAAAGGACTCCGAATAAATTAATTGAATAGTAAATTTTTATTATTTCGAGCATTCTGGACTCAACCGTAGAGTCCGATTTATAAAAAGAGGCCTCGGGAAATAGGAAACTGTAAAAGTACAAATGACTGTTTTGACCCTTTTAGCCCGAACGTCCAAATTAAATTTCGCGAAAGCTCAAACCTATTTTCTTCTATAGTTCAGACCCAATTGTAGAATTTATTTTAGCAAAATAGAAACTAATAAAATAAAGATATAAAATTTGATGAATAACATCATTCAAGTGACAAATCGACTGAATTACATTTTGTGGTTTTAGGAGCATCGAAAGGCAAGGAAAAGGCAGTTTAATCCTTCCATGTTCTCACTGCTAGCCACTACACTACGAGCTCGGTTTATTTGGGTTGAGACCAACCCGTCAGGTACGGTGTTTTGCTAATGTAAGAAATAGGGTTAAGTTTAGGATCATTTTGTGAATGAACTGTATGACCTATATGTTTAATTGTTGTTATGGAGTTATTCGGATTATGCTCATTTGATGACTTGGGATTGGTTGTTTACGTGTTTTGTGTTTCTTATATTCTTGAGAATTGGTAAAGTGATGAATGTGATTATGACCATGTGATTAGGTTGATAGCATGGGATATGTATTCATGTGGAATGAATTGGTGATTTAAATATTATTGTAGCCTCGAATGTGTTATATCATTGAAAGCATGCGTCATCGAGATTATGTTGTTGTGTGATGAATGCATAGCATATTGGCATTGGGTGAATTCTTTGGACATATGACGTGAGTTGAGCACGTGGTGCTTTGCATTATGAGGGTGCAGATCCTGTGGTGAAAAACTCAAAATTGGCCATTGCATTGGTACTCCGAGCCATCGGGCGAGACCCGTAAATGAGACATTGGTACTTCGAGCCATCGGGCGAGACCCGTAAATGAGACATGGGTGTGGCATTGAGTGCATGGGTGCGTCATGCATACTTTCATCATATTATATTAATGGAATTGTAAAGCATTTAAAGATAAATGTACACTTTGCACATGCCACGCCTTAGCTTTATTTCTTGCATTAGTATTACATTGTACCAGCAGTTGAGTTGACCCATTCGTGGGACATATATTACAGATGAGGATGCCCCAGCTACTTGAGATTTGATGACACCTTGATTGGACGAAGCATTTGGTGAAATTTGAACCATGGGACTTATTTTTTTTTTGAAATGTAAGGGCTTAAGCCCGAATGATCTATGAACAATGTAGTTATGAGATGTATTTTATGTCTCCATATGTATTGATGGGAAATGATGCATGCCTAGTCAATTCCGTTGAGATCGCTCTTTACTTTATTTCCTTCTTGTCTCGTAGAAAATTTGTATATTGTGAAAAGAATGTTAAATGATATTGGTATAGTGTAACGAATTGGGAGTCGATGATTCTTAAGTTTAAGTATAGCTGTGTATATGATGGATCGTATAATTAGACGATGTACGTTTAGATTCTGTGAGATTTGTGGCCATCGAGTGAGGATGGATTGTGACGTGTTTGTATATATTCATGATGTATTGTGATTATTAGGGGGAAAAAGACTCGAAAAACAAAGGAGGTTTTGTCAAAATTTTCTGAAAAGTTAAAGGATTGTCAAGTGTGTAAAACACCTTGTTTATTATGAAAACAAGGGGCAAGGCCCTATGGATTGTACAGAATAGGGAGTTTGATTAGTGTTTGAAATGTCTTTGATTGTACTTTATTTATTTATTATTTTATTTTTCCTTATCTCGTTACTCGCGTCTCGGGTTCGCTGAAATTCGGGGCGTGACAAAAATATTATCATCAATATTAAATTTTTATATTTCTTTCATTTTTTAAATATATGATTGAACATTTATAAAAAAATCAAAATGTCCGGCACAACACATTTTTGATATGTAACTAAATTTTTATATTTTATTTTATGCTTTTTTTCTTTTGTTTTTATATTTTATTTAAAAATAAATAAATCCTTTGAATACCATTATAAGTGAAATAAAAAATGAGAGTAAATGAAAATAAACATTTGAATTATTCTCAATAATAATTTGAAATACAGTGGAAACTAAATATAATTACAAGATAAATAAAAAAATAAATTATAGTAGAGATAGATATAAGTACAGTATAATGTAAATATCCAGGCCTTTGACTATTGTAATTGATGTGCCCACTTTCTCTCACATCGGTTATGAGTCGAGAACTGGTGTCGCTTATAAGTTTCAGGCTGCTCTCTTCCAACCACAAGACCTTTTCCTCCCTAAAAGAACAAAGTCGTACGGGTCTAGGCCCAGAGCAGACAATATTGGGCTAGGGAGCCTACGGTGCGTGGAAAAGTACAGCATCAGTTTGGCGTCGTCTGTGGGAACGAGGCCTGCTCTTTCCTTGCTCCACTAGTCCTGATTGGGAGAGCAGCTGATGTGCCAACTTTCTCCCACATTGATTAGGAGTCGAGAACTGGTGTCGCTTATAAGCCCCAGGCTGCCTTTTTCTCCCTGGAAGAACAAAGATGTGCGGGCCTAGGCTCAGAGCAGACAATATTGGGCTGGTGCCATTTGTGGGAACGAGACTTGCTCTTCCCTTACTCCACCAGTCCCGACTGGGGGTGCAGTTGATGTGCCCACTTTTTCCTAAATCGGTTAAGAGTCGAGAACTGGTGTTGCTTATAAGCCCTAGGCTACCTTTTTCTCCCTGGAAGAACAAAGCCGTGCGGATCCAGGCCCAGAGCGGACAATATTGGACTAGGGAGACTACGATGCACGGAAAAATGTAGCATCAGTAATAAAGTTTTCATTTATATTTCAATAAATAAGAAAAAATATAATAAAATAACAAAATAGAACATAAAAAAAAATATAAAGAAAAAAATAATAACTAACCAAAGCAAAATAATAATAATAATAATAACACAACTAACGAACAAACATAAAGTAAAAAAAAAAAAAAAAAAACCCCACATGTTGGCCAATTAAACCAAGCTCTAATACCATTTGTAGGACTTAAATATTCTAATACCAAATTATTGAACAAAAAGATAAGAGAAGAATTAAAGTGAACAAACTAATATATTTTATCGAAGAAAACTCACACACTATTATTATTTCGACAATCTCTCATCGTCATCACACGGCCCTCTAATTCTCTTGGTCACCACTCTATTATTTTTGTGGTACACCACTCAATGTGACAGAGACTCACATATATATAATATTGACTCTAAGTTCTATATTGATTAGGACATCTAATCACATACAAACTAGTATATCTTATTTAACTATAATTAGAAAACTAACTCTCATTAGAATATTAGTCCAACTACAATTAGGACTATCCAAAAAAACTCCAAATATTATTAAGACTTAATAAACCAAATTAAGAAACTTCCTAAAATTTATGGGCTTGGTTTAATTGGTCAACAATCAAATCGTGAAAACTAAAAAAAAATAATACAACTAATAAATTACAAAACACAGAAATCAAATAACCAAAAAATCAATGAAAATTATGTTTGCAAAAAAGTAAATAAAATCATATAAAAAATCACAAATAGTACTCGTTTAAATAAATAACCAAATGTAGATTATATAATAATAAGTTAAAAATTAAAAAAAACAACCAAAATGAAATTTTGAAAAAAAAAAGAGTTGTGTTGTGCCAACGAGTTGGACTGTGCTTTCTTTTGCCGAAGGCCGGATTGAGTTGGGGAGTCGCTCTTTGAGTGTATTATTTTTTGAGCTCTGGATGAATAAAATCTTTATAGATAACAATTCCTATTAATAGGAGGAGGAATATTCAGAATGATGAGTAATAAATGATGTTATGGAGTGATTATGAAGAAAAGGTATGAGCTGACTTTGGAAGAGATATCTATGGAGAGAATGGGACTAGCTGAACATTTATCAATGCCTGCTACTTAATTCTTCCTCTTGCCATTAATGGAATCCTCTTTAATGAGTTTTAAGCTTGTTGAATGCTTGTAGCTTCATAAATGGCTGGGGTCTGTAGGTATATGTGTATATTTCTATTTAGGAATGCTTGTTCCATATTTTTAGCACGAGGGAAACGTGTTTGGCCAAGTTGGTTTTAAGTGGGAAGCCATCAGATTATGCCATAGGCCTATTCATGCGAAGGATTGGACATTTGTCGATTTCTATAAGTTAATTGGTTTTTTGACTTTTATTAATGTTAGTAATGATATCTTTTTTCAAGTCAGACCATAGTGTTTGTCACGTTAAATAAGGAGAGAGTTATGATCACATTCTCATTTAACGTTAAGCATCGATGAAGTATCTCTATACTTAAACTATCATGTCATTAGATCCCTAGTATCCCGTGAGGTGTTTGCCTTCCTTCCCTAAATCGGGTTTTGTCCCTAAACCGCTTAGGGTCTCTTGAGTGGGGGCACACCCACCGCTTCTTATGTAAGGTCATGCCTTTTTCAAGTTGAAAATTTCGTTTGTTTGGAGTGGTCTTCAACCGGGTTAGATATTGATATACCACAATGTGACAAACCAATCACCACTTAACACGTGTAACTACGGGTCAACTCATGCTCAGCCATTCAGCTCATGCTCGGCCATTTAGTTCAAGCTCAGCCAGTCAGAGCAAACCTCCAAAAGGCCGAGCACGTATCTTCAGAGCAGGTCTACTTTTCTGCAAAGCTTACAAGTCCGAACACAAGCCTTCAGTGCAATGCATCGATAATCAGATCTCATCACCGCCTTAATATACGCCGAGCAGAGAATAAGGAAACAGTCTCTTACAAAGAAACTGCCACATATGGTTATCTCTATTTTGATACAATATCCAACATGGTAACTGCTATCTCCGATGATCGAATCCCTACTTTCATGGCTCCAAATCCTAATTAACGTAGGAAAGCCACAGCCTATAAATTAAACCCTAAAGGTACGCTTTATTTTCATGCTCATTATTTGGCTTTCATTACAGTCTTTTAATTCAGTTTATTGACTTTAGCATCGGAGCGGCTACCGCCGGAGCCAACCCGGTGGTCTTCTGATATTCTTTTTGAGTATTCCACAGGGAGCCGAGCTTGGAGTATACATGGGCCAAAAAGTGCAGCATTAGTTTGGCGCCGTCTGTGGGAAATGACAATCACCGAGTGCTCTACTAATTCAAAATTCATCCTCCTTTTTCTAAAGAATTATGGCTCCCAATCTCCGACCTAGGAAGAATACTCTAAATCCTCAGAACCCTCAGCCTCAACCGCCTGCCGGACGAGGAAGAGGACGAGTGAATGATCCCGTGCAACAAGAGCTTGCCGAAACCAGGCGGCAGAACCAGTTATTGCAATAACAACTCTTGACCATGTCTAGAACTCTGGCAATGCTTACCCAGAATCATGAAACTAATCCTCAGAATCCACCTGTCAACACAAGCACTTAGGAGGCGCAGCCTCCTACTACTGTCCACATTCATGGAGATCACCAGCCATCAGCAGTCGCCGGCAGAAGGATACCAGCCTTTATCCTAGAAGTCCATTACCGAAGCACCACGAGGGTTCCCCGTTCCTGGGGCTTCGGGAGTGAACCCTGTACCACAAGAGTCTCAACCTCGAATGGCTCCTACACCACCAGCCCAGGAGAATCAGAACAACCCTCCGGTAATGGGCCGAGATCATCCTACCCATGTAGGCCCTGAAGTTGTAAGGCCTGACTCGCAGCAGCCTATCTTGCCAAGGGGATCGATAAGAGCTGAGGAAGTTGCTGAGTCAATGGACCGCACTGTTGTTATGAGGGGTGCTCAAAATCCTCCAGAACAAGACGAATTGGCCAGGCTGCTCGACAGGTTTGCCACCCTATTCACTAATGCTATCATGGTTGAGGAGAAACCCAAGAAATTCGTCGTCCCAAAATTCACCCCTTATGATGGGACAGGGGATCCAGGGGACCATTTCTCCCACTACCAGCACACCATGGCCCTGCACGGCACTTCTTACGCTTTTTTATGCCGAACATTCATGACCAGCCTCAACGGTACTGCTCTGAAGTGGTTCCATCACCTCCCGTCGAACTCAGTTACTAGTTTCTATGAGCTTGGTAGAAGATTCCTGGACAGGTTCATGACCAATAAGAGGTTGAGGAAGGGTCCCGAATTCTTGTTGAACATAAAGCGAACAAAGGAAGAGTCCCTCAGAGGGTATATCGTGCGTTTCAACGCCGAACTCACTGAGGTTACAGAGTGCAGCCCCAGTTTCCTTGTAGCCACTTTGGCCTCTGGTCTCGCATAAGGAGGCTTCAGAGACTCCTTGACCAAAAATCCCCCTGTGGATATGGCAGCACTCATGGACCAAGCAAGGAAATACATTAACTTGGAGGAGGCCAAAGACACTTCTAGAAAGACCAAGGAACAAGCTCAGAAAGACAACCAGAAGAAAGACGGTCAGAGGAGGGACGACCAAAGGAAGGACCTTAGCTCGGCTAGGAAGAGAGCCAGAAGCCCAAAGAAAAGAGGGGTACCCAGAACTTCCTATAATTCTGGGCTAAGAGAGTTCAATAACTTTACTCCTCTGAATACCTCTCCATACAACATACTGAAGCAAGTAAGATCTTGAGAGAACCTGAGATGGCCAGAGCCTTTGAAAGGTGACCCCAGCTACCGAGATCAAACCAAGTATTGTGATTTTCACAAAGACCGCGGGCACACAACTAACACCTATAAGGCTCTCAAACATGAGATTGAGCAGCTAATTAGGAGAGGACAACTACAATAGTTCATCAAGCAGGACGGAGGGCAGAACCCCCGTGATGAGTGACCCCAACAGAGGAAGCCCGACAAGAGGCAGGAACAAAGGGAAGGACGGAACGAGCCCCCACGACAGAACAACCAAGTGATCTTTGTCCTATACGCAGATTCCCTTGCAACTGGGACTTTTAACAGATCGAGGAAGCGTTATGCTCGGGAGGCCAGGTCTACTCCCAACATTATATAGGTCTCTAACGTGGAGAAAAGGTTAAGGCCCGTACCAGAAATTTAGTTCACGGATCAAGACCTTACAAGGGTACATTGTCCTCATAGTGACACCCTGGTCATCTCCCTCAAGATTGCCAACTTTGAAATCCGAAGAGTCCTTGTGGACATTGGGAGCTCGACTAACGTTCTATTCTATGACCCCTTCCAGCAGATGAAGCTCAACCCTAGTGACATTAAGCCCACTGGTATAATCATGGCAGGTTTTGATGGGAACCTCAACACTCCATTGGGAAGGATTGATCTGGCCACCACTGCAGGGGAAGGGGACGGACAAAAGACCACAATAACTGAATACATGGTCCTGAATGCCAAATCTCCCTACAATGTCATAATTGGGAAACCTTGGCTACATGAGATGGGGCAGTCACGATAACCCTCTACCAATGCTTAAAGTACGTTCACAACCAGATTGTCTACTCTATCAGAGGATGCCAACCAACCTTCTGGGAATGCCATGCTCTGGCACTCAAGGCCAAAGCCCCCAAATAGCAATTACTGCATGCCCGTGAATGTAGGGATCCAATCCACTCCTGCTATCACGAGGCAGAAGACTGTCCCTCTAGGATTGACGAGCCACTTAGCCCCAAAGGAAGGGACAGCAAAGCCAAGCCCATAGGGGAACCCATTAAGGTCCTGGTCAGTTCGAAAGACCAGGGGCATTACCTACAGATAGGTCCAGACCTGACACTGGCCGAGCAGGATGAGTTGATCAAATTCCTAAAGGAAAACCTTTCCGTGTTTGCCTGGGAAACAAGGGATATGGAAGGAATAGATCCAGACCTCATCACTCACAAACTGATGGTAGATCTAGACCATCCACCAGTGAGATAGAAGAGAAGGCCACTCGCTCTAGAGCGGAACCAGATCATCAATGATGAGGTTCAGAGGCTGCTCGACGCCAACATGATACGAGAAGTATTTTATCCTGATTGGCTAGCTAACACTGTTCTGGTCAAAAAGAAAAATGGCAAGTGGAGAGTCTGCATCGACTATACAGACCTTAACAAGGCATGCCCCAAAGATAGCTTTCCTCTTCCAAGGATAGATCAATTAATCGATGCTACTGCAGGACACGAACTTATGAGCTTCATGGATGCCCATTCAGGATATAATCAAATACAGATGCATCCTCCTGATCAGGAGAAAACATCATTCATAACCGAACGAGGTCTCTATTGTTATAGAGTGATGCCGTTTGGACTAAAAAATTCTGGAGCTATATACCAACGTCTAGTTAATAAGATGTTCAGCCCCTTAATCGGCAGTACCATGGAGGTCTATATTGATGATATGCTAGTCAAAAGCCTGCGGAAGAGCAGTCATCTCCAGCACCTGGCTCAAACGTTTAACATCCTGAGACAGTACAAGATGAAGCTCAATCCCTCGAAATGCACCTTTGGTGTAACAAAGGGAAAATTCTTGGGGTACATAGTCTCTTAGAGGGGTATAGAGGCAGACCCCACCCAAATTGGGGCCCTGATCAGACTAGAGTCTCCAAGGACTAAGAAAGACATTCAGGCTCTAAATTGCAGAATAGCAACTTTGAGCAGATTTATTTCCAAATCCACTGATCGTTGTCTACCATTCTTCAAAGCTCTGAAAGGTAACAAAGCTCTTCAATGGACTGATGAATGTGAAAAATCCTTTCAGGAACTAAAGAAGTACTTAGCCTCACCTGAGCTCTTGTCAAAGCCAATCTAGGGGGAAAAGCTACTTCTCTACCTTGCAGTCTCCGAGAACGCTGTCAGTTCTGTACTAGTCAGGCAGGACAGGGGCGTGCAGAGGCCCATCTTTTATGTCAGCAGAGCACTGTTAGACACAGAGAAAAGGTACCCCGAGATTGAGAAACTAGCCCTTGCGCTTATAGTATCTGCACGGAAGCTCAGACCCTACTTTCAAGCTCATCCAATAGAAATTCCAACTGCTTATCCCCTGAAGTCAGTACTGAGGAAACCAGAGGTATCAGGATGATTAGTCAAATGGTCAGTAGAACTGGGGGAGTTCGATATATCCTATGTTCCACGGATCTCAATAAAAGGGCAAGCCTTGGCAGACTTCGTTGCCGAGTTCACCCCAGCACTACTGGATAGAGCACAACTTTGTGAAAATTTGGGGACTTGGCAGCTATACACTGACGGGTCATCTACCGACCGAGGTGCTGGTGTTGGACTGGTGTTACAGTCCCTTGATGGGCTCATAACAAAAAAGGCAATTAGCCTAGGGTTCAAAGCCTTCAACAACGAAGCAAAGTATGAGGCCTTTATCCTAGGGATGAAGCTAGCCCAAGAATGCAAGGTGCAGAGCCTCGAAGTATTCTCTGACTCCCAATTAGTGGTTAGCCAAGTTCAGGGAGAGTTTGCTGTCAAAGATGAAAGAATGCTTCGGTATTCAGAACTGGTCAACTTGTTGAAACGCTCCTTCCGAGCATTCTCAATCCAAAATGTAGAAAGGGGTCAGAACTGCAGAGCTGATGCCTTGGTGAACATGGCATCCCATATGAAGTCAGAAACGGACTCAACACTAAAAATCTCCCACCAGCCAAGGCCTAGCATCGAAGAAATCCAGGTCGCCCAAATTACAGAACAGCCTCAGAACTGGATGACTCCTATCTTTCAGTACTTAGAAGAAGGGCTCCTCCTAGAGGAAAAGAATAAAGCAAAAAGAATCCGCATCAGAGCAGCTCGGTACCTTGTCCTGAACGAAAGGCTCTACCAAAGGTCTTATTCTCAGCCATTGTTAAAATGCCTGGCTCCCGAAGAGTCTCAGTACGTCCTGGTAGAAATTCATGAAGGAATATGCGGAAATCATAATGGAGGCAGAACCATAGCACACCGAGCTCTAACACAAGGCTATTACTGGCTTGGAATGCTAAAGGAAGCAAAAGAATATGCTCAAAAATGTGACAAATGCCAAAGATTCGCCCCTTACCAGCATCAGCCTCGTCACGAACTCATCCTTATCACAAGCCCATGACCCTTTGCACAATGGGGAATGGACATCATAGGCCCATTGCCTAAAGCCACGCCAAGCAGGAGATATCTATTGGTAGCTATTGACTACTTCTCAAAATAGGCAGAAACAGAGCCACTAACACACATTACAGAGAAGGAAGTCAAAAGTTTTACTTGGAAAAATATAGTCTGCAGGTTCGGCATACCACGCGTGATCGTCTCAGACAACGGCATGCAATTTGCTGGTAAAACATTCAAAAAGTTCTGCCAAGACCTAAATATCAATCAACACTTCTCCTCACCTGGTCATCCCCAAGCCAATGGGCAAGCAGAGGTCACTAACCGAACAATCCTTGATGCTCTTAAAAAGAGGCTAGAATGAGCTAAGGAGAAGTGGGTTGAAGAACTCCCTGGAGCACTCTGGGCCTACAGAACAACTAGGAGAACTCCAACATCAGAAACTCCCTTTTCACTCGCCTATGGCACCGAAGCAGTGATCCCTGTTGAGATTGGCATGCCTACCCTAAGGATTAAAGCTTTCAACGAAGAGACCAATGACCAATAACTCGCAGAAAACTTGGACTTGCTCGAAGAGAGAAGAGAGCAAGTCGTGGTCAGAATGGAAGCATATCAGCACAGGATGGTTAGCCGCTCAAAACTTGGCCTTAAGCCTGCCAGTTTCCAAGTTGGAGACCTTGTCTTAAGAAGGGTGTTCCAGAACACCAAGGATCCTACCATGGGAAAGTTGTCACCCAACTGGGAGGGCCCCTATAAAATCACCAAAACAGTGAGACCAACCACTTATTGGTTAGAGAGCATGGATGGGAAACCTATTCCCAGACCTTGGAATATGGAGCACTTACGAAAGTATTATCAATAAAGGAATTTTTTCATTTCAAATATTCCATGAAGTGTTTCCATCTTAAAGTACAGACCTTAAAGTCTGGTCCATTTTAATGTACAGACCTTGAGTCTGGTCCATCTTAATGTACAAACCTTGAGTCTGGTCCATCTTAATGTACAGACCTTACGTTTGGTCCATCTTAATGTACAGACCTTGAGTCTAGTCCATCTTAATGTACAGACCTTACGTCTGGTCCATCTTAATGTACAGACCTTAAGTCTGGTCCATCTTAATGTACAGAACTTAAGTCTGGTCCATCTTAATGTACAAACCTTGAGTCTGGTCCATCACAATACACCGAACTTCATATCTGGTCCATATTACTAAGGTTGTGTGGTTATTCAAACCAGCAACCGTGATTTGAACTGCTCAACTTCTTACCAATGAGCTCTGGAAAAGGGTATTAACTATCAAGAATCTTTCTCAGTTTAATATATGTTTTTCTGTTCGACAGTTAATCTCAGGTTTAACTCTAAGTGGTTAAAATGACTGATTACTACAAGGCTTTTTGTTCAGTAATTAAGCTTTGAATAGTGAAACCCTATATTAACTACCATCCTTAATACTCGGTGCAAATTCAAGATTCAAAACCCTCAATTACAAGGGTTTGGATTAATTACTTGTTCTCCCACTTTTAATCCTCAAAATTTGGTCGAGATTATTACAAGTCACTTAGCTCAGAAGGCAGCCCACCATCTGTGGCCGATCAAGGAGTGACATTTAGCTTCTGAGCAGGTTTACTTGCTTCAATTTCAAGTTCGAAAACTCAAAAGCCCATTTTTGCACTACAAAACTGGGAAACCTTGGATAACTCTCAATCAAAACCATAATGTTTGCAAATATCCAAACAAAGGGAACAAGCAAAAGCTCTGAAGAAAAAATATTACTATTGATTTATGCGTTCTGTTACAAAAGAAGGAAAAATAACAAAAAATTTGCTCTAAACTAAAGGGCTGGCAGACCCGTCATCCTCCTCACCATCATGACCCTCATCATCATCATCAATTCCCGACAGGTCAATATCTGAGAATTTGGCAAGGAGCTTGGATTTGAAGTTATCATAACCGAGCTGCGCAAGTCTGTCACCCATCTTCTCCAGCTCGGTCTTCAACCTGGCCTCAGTCTCAACCTTGGCCTCATCAACCTTCAGAGCAACAGAGGCCTGAAGAGCACAGTTCTCCTCCTTCAGCCTATCCAGCTCTTAAAGGCCAGAGGGATTCCCGATCAGATCGGAAAGAGTCCATCTTAGACTTAATAGAATCCCTCTCGGACTCCATGATGGAGAGGGAATTCCTCACTTCTTTGAGCTCGTCCTCGACCGCTGTAGCTTGGGATTGAGCCGTGCTGAGCTGAAGCCGAACCTCATCCAATTCGTCCTTTAGCCTCTCCACAACCTGAAAATCCACTGTGGCCTCCATCATGGCAGCCAAATCGTGCAAGGTCTACGAAACAGAAAGAGACCCAAATCAGGTAAATGAAAAAACAAAATACCAAGGAAGACAGAGCAGTCGTTACCTTCAAATGGGCGCTCATGGCGCCAACAACCATCCTTTCAGTACCCTGCCTGGTACTGCAAGAAGAAGAGTCCTTTCGTGGGGCATCCGCCCAGAATTCTTCAATGGCCTGATGGACGGCCTTATACCCATCTGGCATCTGGTCCAGTTTAACAGCCGCCTTCGCCTTGCCCTTCTTCTAAGCCTTTTTAGCCGAAGAGGGGGCAAGTCTAGAATTTACCACGCCCTTCTGGGGTGGAGCAGAGGTAGGCTCCCTGATCACCACGCCTTTCTGAGGCGGTGCAGGAGAAGGAGAAGCAGAGGGGACCGCCCCTTTCTTGGGGGGTGCAGTGGAGGAGGAGACGGCCGTGGTCATCTTCTTTTTCTTCGATGAAGACGCGGGGAAGATTCGCCACCCTCTTCTTGTTCTTCACCGAGCCCCACTTGCCGAGGACAGACTGCAACATGTCATCAACCACATTCTTATCCTTTGAGGCCATCGGAGTGCTCGGTTGAAGAATGACTCGGTAGTCTCTGTTCTTGGTCTTGAGAAGCCTGTCGTACTGCTCCTTAAGAATAGGAGTGAAGGCTGGCCTCTTCTTAATCCTTTTATCTACACAAGACATACAGGAAACAACGATTAGATATATATTGGCGAGGGTAAGAGCAAAAACAAGAATTGCAAAAGAAGGGGGGTCTTACCCATAAACCCCGTGCTCTAGGAAAACGTAGAGATCTGGTCCTCAAGGTCGGCCACTTCCCATCCTCCACTAATGAAAAAATACCGATTTTTCCAAGACTTGTTGGAGGTTGGTACGAATGACAGAGGCCTAAACCCTTGATCAAAAGACATATAGTAGAGGCCCTCGGATTTTATATATTTGAGGTCCATTTTACTACGGATCAAGTCCAGAGAGACCTCGCCTCTATTCATACGACCTAAAGCTATAAACCCTAACAAGTGCCTCCAATTGTTCAAAAGCAGGTCGGCAGGGCAAAGGTTGAACCAACAGAAAAATTCCCTAAGCAATTTGGGGAAGGGAAGACGTAACCCCATTTCAAACCAGGTAGTATATATGCAGATCTCACCATCCCTAATATCTGAAGGGTTATCTATGTCATCAAGGGCCCTAAGGTCAACATTTTTAGGAAAATCAAAATTCCTCTCTTATACTATTTAACCACGAAGAGGTTACAATGCTCTGCCCCTCATCCCTTGGGGAGAGCTGACCAGAAACCTCTCCCCCTCTATCCCTAGATCCTACAAAAGCATCTACAATTCTAACCTCGGGACTAGAACGGGTCTCTTTCGACCTGGTCTCCAGGGAACCACTATCCCTAACAAGTGTGTGGGACGAAGCATAAGCCTCTGACAGACTCCCTGAACCATCGCCCACACCGAAGGATGCAGTGGAAGTTGACATTTCAAAATAACTAGAAAAGAAGAAGAAAGACAGTGAAAAGATGAACGAAGGGACCAAAGTCGAACCTGGAAAGAGAAATAAGCTTCAGACGAACAGTAATCCCCACAGTCTAGCTTGCTGGTTCAACAATGGCAGAATGTTATATTTCTTCCAAGCACAAAAAGCAGTAAAAGAATTGTACGAAGCTTCTTCCCCTTTTTATATACATTCAGAAGATAGAGGCTACCAAGGCGAACCGTCACAACGGTTGTCAGCAATAATGGCTTTGGTAGCCCAAAACCGACTGCGCAATAAATAAAGTACCAACAGTCGTCTCGAAAAACGAGACGGCAGAGCGCATGACTTTTCGGCCTCATAAACCTTAGTTATGCCACAAGCTCAAACTAAGGCTTGGAGGGGGGGAGTAACTGATATACCACAATGTGACAAACCAATCACCACTTAACACGTGTAATTACGGGTCAACTCATGCTCGGCCATTCAGCTCATGCTCGGCCATTTAGTTCAGGCTCGGCCAGTCAGAGCAAACCCCCAAAAGGTCGAGCACATATCTTTAGAGCAGGTCTACTTTTCTGCAAAGCTTACAAGTCCGAACACAAGCCTTTAGTGCAATGCATCGATAATCAGATCTCATCACCGCCTTAATATACGCCGAGCAGAGAATAAGGAAACAGTCTCTTACAAGGAAACTACCACATATGGTTATCTTTATTTTGATACAATATCCAACATGGTAACTGCTATTTCCGATGATCGAATCCCTACTTTCATGGCTCCAAATCCTAATCAACTTAGGAAAGTCACAGCCTATAAATTAAACCCTAAAGGTACGCTTTATTTTCATGCTCATTATTTGACTTTCATTACAGTCTTTCAATTCAGTTTATTGACTTTACCATCGAAGCGGCTACCGCCAGAGCCAACCCGGTGGTCTTTTGATCTTCTTTTTGAGTATTCCACAGAGAGCCGAGTTTGGAGTGTACGTGGACCAAAAAGTGCAACATCAGATACCTTTGTCTGTTTGCTATAGGTTTTGACCAGATTGCAAAATGCATCAATCCTGCGATGGTGTGCCTATTCACAGCCCATAATATTTCTGAATTCTCTACATGTGTCCCAACATGATTTGGACAGGTAATTTTGTGCCCCTACAAAAATGAAATTAAAGGGACAATTGTAAACAGGTTGGCAGCTAAGTGGGGGATCATATGGATGCCAGCGAGTAAGAAGCAGCTATGCGGCTTCGTTTGAAGGCTATCCCCCCCAAAAAAAAAAAAAAACGCGTGTAGTGGCTAGCGCCACTATTATGCCATTCATTCGAGAGAGACAGTGCCGCGGCATGGGTCAGTACATAGATATAGAAAAGGCGTTTTGTAAAATTCATTGTTTATGCCAGCCAGCTGTTTTACAACCACTCTCTCACCAACATCGACCATTTCCCCACTTTCCTACATACCTTCCCGTTTCATAACATTTTGCCCCTCCACATTCACAACTATATAAATACTACCAACAGAGCTCAATCAATCTCACTCCAAGAAATCACATCTCTCACCAGTTACACAAACAAAATCCCTCTCTCTCTCTCTCTCTCTCTCTCTCTCTCTCTCTCCAGTTTACCAACCAAAAAACAAATCAAACAATGGCTTCTTCTTCAATAGTCTCAGCAGTGTTGCTAATGGTGTCTTTTCTGGGTAGTTTAATCATGGTTGTCTCAGGTGGCAACTTCTACCAAGACTTTGACATTACATGGGGCGATGGCTGTGCGAAGATACTCAACAATGGCGAGCTTCTTACTCTCTCCCTTGACAAAACCTCTGGCTCAGGCTTCTAATCGAAAAAGCAATATCTATTTGGAAAGATTGATATGCAGCTCAAGCATGTTGCAGGAAACTCTGCTGGCACTGTCACCGCTTACTATGTGAGTTGCTTTGAATAATGTCATTGATCATGTTTTTTCCTGAATCTTTTCTAAGCAACAAACTCTTTAAATAAATGCCTAATCATTGTGTTGTGTGTTTTGCAGTTGTCATCGCAAGGATCAACCCATGATGAAATAGACTTTGAGTTCTTGGGAAACCTCAGTGGTGACCCTTATATTCTTCACACCAATGTATTCAGCCAAGGCAAGGGCAATAGAGAGCAACAATTCTACCTATGGTTCGACCCAACTGCAGATTTCCACACTTATTCCATCCTTTGGAATCCCCAACGCATTATGTGAGTACCCAGAATAAATAAATAAAACTGAGCTTTAAATCATTTTTTTTTTTTGAATTTTTTACTAACTGATTTTTGTCCCCATTTCAGCTTTTCTGTTGATGGCACACCCATCAGAGAATTCAAGAATGCTGAGTCAATTGGTGTTTCATACCCAAAGAATCAACCAATGAGAATATACTCGAGTCTATGGAATGCTGATGATTGGGCTACAAGGGGTGGTCTTGTCAAGACAGATTGGACAAAAGCACCCTTCACTGCTTCCTATAGGAACTTCAATGCTGATGCTTGTATTTGGTCATCTGGGGCATCTTCCTGCGGTTCAAGTTCTCCATCTTCAACCTCCAGCAATAGTGCATGGCTTTCTGAAGAGTTAGACTCTACCAGCCAAGAAAGGCTTAAATGGGTGCAGAAGAACTACATGATATACAATTACTGCACCGACACAAAGAGATTTCCTCAAGGACTACCTCCCGAATGCAACATGTCTAGTTAGACAAAAACTCAAATTGGCCATAGCCATTTTTGTTATTATATTCTTTTTTATATAACTTCCCACAATTCAATTATTTCATTCCTTATCATTATAATTGTTACTGAAATGAATAAAAGAGATCATCATTTTTAAATTTGAAATTTTGACCAAAACCAATGCTGTTCAATTTGAAAGAACAAGAATACTAAACCTTAAGCGTGCTGTCACGCCCTGGATTTCCACAAACCCGGGGGTGAGTGAAAAGAAATTAAAAGAAATAATTAATTGACAATTAAAGAAATTAAAGTGAAGTTCACCCATTATTTCCTCAAATTAACGCTAAACTCTTACCCCGACATGTGTTCTAATTAATTTAAGTTATATTTGAAAATCGTCTTTGAAAATAATCTCAAATTAGCCCCAAAATTGTCCCAAGATGATGTCACAAACCCTCCCAAAAATGGTCTAAGGTGCAGCCCACAAACGGGCCAAGAAACCCACCAAAAAGTGTCCAAGGAAGAGGGCCTAAAACAACCCATGTTGGTGGCCAAACATGGCCCCAAAAGGTCTCTAAAACAGCCCCTAAATGGGCCCAAAAATTGGCCAAACATGGCCCAAAATATTGTCTAAAAGGTGTCCCAAAAATAATTCAAAAGGTGGCCAAAAAGTAGTTCAAAAGGTGGCCGAAGAGGGACGGGACAGCAAGTGGTGTCGCGACGGAACAGCAGGCGCGTCGCGACAAGGCAGCAGCAGGCCACGCAGGGCCAGGGGCGCGCGCAGGGGCAGCAGGCTGGGGCCAAAATCTGATTTTCTGATTTTTCTCCCTCTGTTACTGTTCATGGCTGCGAGTGAATTTCTCCGTCCAGCAGCCCAAACTTCTCTATTTACTGCCCCAAAGTTTATCATTTTTCCGGATTTCATCCCAAGTCATTTAGACCCCTTTTCACCCATTTTTCAACCTATTTTTTCCTAAGCTTTTTAGGCCATTTCCTACCCATTTCAGCCCACTTTTTCCCTAATCTCTAGCCCCCATTTTTGATACTTTTCTCACCCATTCCGAGGTTGTTTCATACACTTATCAAATGTTAATTTTTCCAAAATTTTGGGCATAGTTTCCTTTGTTTTTTCAAGTTGTTTCATTCACCTAATAGTTACAAAATATATATGTAAAATTTCATAAACATCCACCCTCACTCGGTAGCCACAACTTCCATGAATTAATATACATCCATATAAGATACATTTAAATAAAAATATCAATCATTTACTTGGGTCTCAACCCATACGTTTTACAATGGCCCAAGGCCTAAGGTTTACATCTTCCTCCAAGTATAGAACAAAATAAATACATGTCCAAAAATAAATACAAGAAGTTGGGCTTATGCCCATACATCCCAAAAAGTGCCCCAAGGGTCAAATCTTCAAAGAAGCTCGTGTCCTCCCGTCCTTCAAGACTTGCACAAGTCTCAAGTATCTGGGGTCTCATCTGAAATGGTATTCCATTAATGGGTCAGCTCAACTGCTGGTATGATCACAAGCTAATGCTAGAAACAAATCTAGGACGTGGCATGTGCAAGTGTGCATTTATAAACCATGCATTTCCCTTTCCAATGATCAATGCAATGCAAGGCATCATGTATGACACACACATGCAAACTCTATGCCACACCCATGTCTCATGATACGGTCTTTCCCCGCTAGCATGAGTACCGCCACGTATGTCTCCTTTTCGGTGCACCCCTGATGGAATGGAGTACCAACGGCCGAATTTTGGGTTTTTCACCACAGGATCTGCACCCTCATAATGTCCGGTACCACATGCCACCCACACCATGTTTCCAAAGAACCATCTTATGCCAAGATGCCATGATTTCATAATGCAAACTCAATGTGACATTTCAACAAACACATGGTGTGCCCCTTTTCAAGTCATGTATTCCACCCCACAAAACGCTTAATTTTACACTTCCAAAACATCATTTACATGCATATACTATGGCCACACATATCAAGGCACATTCAAACTACAAAACCACTATACTAGCAATTCACAAAGATTATACTAAACTTTTCACAAATTGCTAAAATTCCATAAAGCTTCCCCACCTCAATCAATCACATTTCCTGCATGATATCAAGTAATTGTTCAACATAAATACACATCAAAACATAGCAATCTAACACACAGACAAGCCACATGTTATTCATAATGATAAAACATCAATTAAATCAAAGGAAATAAAAATCTCCAAATTTCTAACTCTAGGTTCTTCAAAATAACACCACTTAAATAACTTCCTAACCACAAATACATCTCTAAGCAGCTCAAATAACACATAGAAAGGTAGGAAAAGCTAGATCTATTTCTAGTTTAGCAAGAAACCATACCTAAATCAGTTTTTCTTAAACTGAGAAGGATGTACTTGCTGGATGAAAAAACTGTTTGGTGAGTATATAGTACTCGTTGAGCTGAACACTTTCTCAGAAGGAAGTTCGACCAAATTCCTCCTCGAAATGTGTGTTACGACAGCTTGAAAATATGGGTTTTTAGGGCTTTTCTCTCCCTCTCTCTATATGGACGAGATTCCTGAATTTTCTGGGTGTATATCTGATAAGTATGGGCTATATGAGCTGCATTTATAGTGGAGGACAAAGGGGCTAAGGGCAAATGATCATTTTGTCCTTAATGAGGCCATAAACCCCGTTTCTCTACAGCTCATTCCTAAACACCTCAAATTGAAATTCTGTTTTAGCCAATGTTCATAAAATTATTTTAAATGAAAATTATTATAAGGAAACATTTTCATTTGAGGTCGGCTTAGACCCGTTCCACCCGGGTCACCCGAATACCCTTTTTGTCCAGTTCCGAAAACCATTTCCGTTTCAGCTAATTTTCATACAGCAGATACTTCACATTATTATAAGCACTTTACTCTTCTATGACACACTCTAAATATGTCTCTAAATAGATCGTTCGGTGAAAACAGTGTAAAAAGATACTTTACCGATAAAACCGACAAATTGATAAACTATGCATGCAAAGTGTTCTACCTCAAAAATGAAAAACTTACCCTCATTTTTTGGATCTCTACACGTGCATTCTGTGCATAACATTTGAGCGATGGAGTCATTTTAGACCAGTCTTCGGCCACATTGGCCATGCTCTATTTATGTTATGATAAAATATTTTACAAAATATTACTATTATGTATTTATTAGTTAATTTTTTTTATAACTCAAGATTGAGACTTGGGTTTTAATTTTATTGAAATTTTAAAAATTCTTCATAATGCAACAAGTATTTGTTCTGTTTTTATTATCATGTTTCTTGTGTTGTTCTTATCAATTGTATAAAATTTCAAATACTTTAGCTTAATCTAAGTAATATGATTTATTTGTAAATATTTGTCAAATAATGAAAATAATTTAACAATTATTGGGAGTATATGTCCCCATTTTTTTTTTTTGGTTGCAGTAATTGATCTCAAAATTAAATTAAATAGCGTAGAATTGCTAATAAATAGAATTTTTAAAAGTTTAAAGACATTACTTCATATCTGTATAGGTGATATTAGTAATAAATCTCGAAATTTTTTTATCATTTTCTGCATCAAGTTGGTTTATGCTTCTTATTGGAAGACAAAGACTTCAAATTTGAAATTAAAATAATAATATGGCTGAAAATTCTGCGAACTTAGATATATAACCATAGGTCATCAATGATTAGTCAAAAAATGTATTAAATTTACGTTGTATATTTATTTTTATTTTACATAGTAAATATACAACGGAAATAATTAATTAAAAGGAAATTGGGTAATAGGTACCATAAAGTGCTTAATTAACACAAGATCCAACCTTAAAAGTGTTAATTCAAAAAGTTCTTAATTTTTTTTGTTGACAAAAATACCTTTTTACTATAAAGATTCAAAAAACACGGAACATCAACCAAACCTGACGTGCTCTCTTGCCCCATCATCACCCAACTTTTCTATAAATTTTAAAATTAAATAACTTGCAATATGTAAGTTCGTTTTTCATAGGAATTATATATTTAGATTCTAAAAATCGATATCTATTAAACAAGATCCATATTGTATAGGAAATTCTGTAAAAAAAAATCGTATTTTTTCGACAGAGAATTTTTGACATGCTTGATGTTAAGAAAAGATCTCTTGCAGGAAGGTTGGCTAGAGATTTCTTGTAAAAACACTAGCTCTGCTCGGTTCATAATGAGAATATTTTCATCTTTTTGATTCCATTCATTGTTCTCATTATGCATATAAGGGACGGAACTGTATGAGATGAAAATCTCACGTACGATTCTGGAATGGAGATTCTTTGAATCGAATGATGATCGTAACGGATGTCAACTCAATCCGAGAGAATGTTCTCTATCCTAGAACAAAGAAATGTCTCTGTCCCAAAATAGAGAAATTTGAAAAATTCCTTCAATAAAAAACATATTCCACATGTTTTTAACAAAACAAATAGAGAAGATACAAGATTTACGTGGTTCGGCAAGATGCTTATGTCTACGGGCAACGATGATCAGTTCACTATGTATCAAAGAGATTACAAAGAGCAAAAACTCACAAAACCTAAAACCCCTTATTCGATCCCCAACGACGGCTCTTCTCTCTCCCTCTTCAAAATCCTAAAAGATAATACATTTATATAAGTGAGTTACAACATAAGAGAAAAACGGGCCTAAAAATAAAAGCGGGTCAAACAATTTTTTTCCCCCGAGGCAATGGTGGAAAACCCACACATTGCCTATTTTTCGGATCGTCTTGGGTCATAAACAGGTCATTAATAATTTGGGTAAATTCATGACAACTACCCAACACAAACATCCACTTTATTCAACCTTAAGCTTTATGCCAAATTAAATCTAACCCAAATGATGTAGGTTGCATCATCAAAGAAGAAATTTTCAGAGTTTCTTTACACCACCTAAACTCTCTCATATATCACGCCACCGCTAGTTACCATCGCCACAAATTCACTCGTCTATGAATAACCTTTATGTGCAAAGATTTGGGGATATCTAATGTTTCAACAAAATCGAATGTATTGCGAAATGCAAAATAAGACGCCGACAATAATAGCAGAGGAAGAAAATGATGATGAAATTGGTTGTATCGATGTAGAGCTTTAAGCCTGCCAGGAGACAAAAATGGTGATTCTTCGAAACCCATGAACCCTTGCGACAAGCAGATTTGAGATGGAGACGACAAGTTCTGGGTGACGAACACTTTGAATCAGCAAAAAAAATATAAAAACTAAAAGTGAGGTAAATTTGTCATTAAGAAAAAAATAATAATGCCACATTAGTAGTGTTAGATTTAAACTCATAATTTAAAAGACAAGAACTTTTGAAGTTATAATGTTTTGTCTTGAATCTTAACTTATAAAAACTTATTTTGTGTAATCTTATACTAATTAATTCTAATTAAAAATAAATATACAAAGTTAATTTAATACTTTTTTGACTACTCATTAATCCTATATTTAAGTTTGCAAAATCTTAAGTCGTTTCATCTCCTATATCACCCTACCAATCTTTCAAGCACGTTTCATCTCTTATATCACCCTTTTGTCCAGTATCTTGTTATATATAAATTATAATTAATAGAAGTAGACTTTGATGTCACTATTCACACCAGAGATGTTAAGTAGATCCCTAGTCATAATGAGTATAAGTAAATTCTTTGCATGTGTTCTCCGTCATAACAAAATATAGATAAGAAAATTTTTAAAATTTAATGTGTGAAAGAAAGAAATTAAGGTTGATTACACTTTAATATCCTAAAATTTTGTACTAATTTTTAAATAAGATTTTTAATTATCAATTGTAACAATTCAGTCTCTTAATTTTTAATTTTATTTGAATCGAAACCAAGTGCAAACGACTATCTTAAATTCTTAACAATAATTGTTTATGCAGTAAAATTATAAGACTTCATTTGAAATCCGTATAAAATTATAGGGTCTTATTTGAAACTCGTATACTCACATAGTACTATTTTGAAACCCATATGAAATTATAGAGTATTAAAATATAATCAATTTGAGACGACTGTTTGTAATTGATCTCAATTGAAATTAAATTAAAAATCTAGGAATTGAATTGTTACAATTGATAATCAAAGATTTTATTTAAAATTGAAACAAAACTTTAGAATACTAAAATATAATTAACTCAAGAAAATTATAATATTTTCTTGTCTTCTAGTAACAGGAATAGGCCCAGATGGGTAAATGCTAGATGAAGAAAATGATATAAAAGAAGAAATAACTAAATCCTTTTATATTTATTATATATTTTATTTAATAAATTATTAATATCATCTATACAAAAATAAAGTAACGTGTTTAAATTTAAAAAAATTCTATTTATTAGCAATTCTACTCTATTTAATTTAATTTTGAAATCAATTAATCACAACAACTAAACAAAAAAGTGGTGGCATGCATGTACTCTAAATATTTTTTCTTTGATTTTTTTCATTAGTTGAAAAATATTTACAAATAGATTATGTAGCCTATATTGAGCAAAAGTATTAGATACAATTGATTAAGAACAACACAAAGAAATATTATAATAAACATTGAATATGGAATTAAATTTCTAATCTTTTTAGTACATAAGAAAAGAAAACACTAAGACTACCAGACACGAGACGAGGCCAGCTCATTGTCACGGATTGGGACGCCTTCGTCGTGGTCGGGCCTCAAGGCGGGCTCAGGCCCCATGTTTTATGGTTACCACCTGACCGTCAGAGTCTTGGGTCGGCTTTGATACCATTGTTACGGGTCGGGCTATGACCCAAAAGCTGCAACTGATGAGTAGAAATAATGGATCGCTTATTTGGCCCAAAACCTTCCTACTCACAACCGATGTGGGATCATGACACCATGCTTTCATTTATTTGAATTATATATATATATATATTTATATAATAATAATATATTTAAAAATAATTAAACATAATCTTTTAATTTAAGTTTTTACCCCCTAGATTTAAAAAATTTCACATTTTGCATCTATCTTAATTTTAATTTGAACTCTTAATAAGATTTTTATAAATATTTGAATTTTTTTTTTGTACTGATTGAAGTTTTTGAAGTGTTTTTTTTTTCTTTAATTGCTCTTCTTGTCTAATTTATAAATTTATTTATATCAATACATATAGTTATTTATCAAAAATATTATCGATTAATATTAATTTTTTTATATTTTTAATTTCAAAATTTATGATAGAACATAAAAAAAAAAAAAAAAAAATTTGTCCATCTAAATTCCATGCCTCATCCCTGAGTGCACACAGGTTGCTGAAATGCTGCTGGTTAACCTAGCAGAGCACATAATGCAGAGTAAGGCTTCCTAATCTTTTAACTTTGAACAACATTGATTTTTGGTCAAAGGCTCAAATATAAAAATGATGATCTCTTTTATTCAATATTTCAGTAACAAAAACAATCATAAAGAATAAAATAATTGAATTGTGGGAAGTTACATACAAAAGAATGTAAAAACATGAATCACAATGAATCTGGGTTTTTCTCTAACTAGGACATGTTGCATTCTGGAGGTAGTCCTTGAGGAAATCTCTTTGTGTCCGTACAGTAATTGTATATCATATAGTTGTTCTGCACCCATTTTAGTCTTTCTTGGCTGGTAGAGTCTAATTCTTCAGAAAGCCATGCACTATTGTTGGAGGTTGAAGACGACGAACTTGAACTGCAAGAAGATGACCCAGATGACCATATGCAGGCATCGGCATTAAAGTGTCTGTAGGAAGCAGTGAAGGGGGCCTGTGTCCAATCTGTCTTGACAAGACCACCCCTTGTAGCCCAATCATCAGCATTCCATAGACTGGAGTATATTCTCATTGGTTGATTCTTTGGGTATGGAACACCAATTGACTCGGCATTCTTGAAATCTCTAATGGGTGTGCCATCAACGGAAAAGCTGAAATGGGAACAAAAATCACTCGGTAAAAATTGTAAGAAATGTGATTTTAATCTTAATTTTATTTATTTATTTATTTTTTGGTACTCACATAATGCGTTGGGGATTCCAAAGAATGGAGTAAGTGTGGAAATCCGCAGTTGGGTCGAACCATAGGTAGAATTGTTGCTCTCTGTTGCCCTTGCCTTGGCTGAACACATTGGTGTGCAGAATGTAAGGATCGCCACTAAGGTTCCCCAAGAACTCAAAGTCTATTTCATCATGGGTTGAGCCTTGAGATGACAGCTGCAGAACATAGAACAGAAATATTAGACATTAATTTAAGGAGTTATTCAAAGATTAGAAAAGATTGAGGTAGAAATATGATGATGTTATTGAAAGCAACTTACATAGTAGGCGGTGACAGTGCCAGCAGAATTTCCTGCAACAAGCTTGAGTTGCATATCAATCTTTCCAAATAGATACTCATTTTTAGATTGAAAACCTGAGCCCGAGGCTTTGTCGAGGGAGAGAGTAAGAAGCTCCCCATTGTTGAGTATCTTAGCACGGCCATCGCCCCACGTAACGTCAATGTCTTGGTAGAGGTTACCACCTGAGACAATCATGATTAAACAACCCAGAAAAGACACCGTAAGCAACACTGCTGAGACTCTTGTAGAAGAAGCCATTGTTTGATTTTTTTTTTTCTGGCTGGTAAATGGGGGAGAGAGAAGAAGGAAATTTTCTGTGCGACTTGTGAGAGATGTGATTCTATTTCTATCTTGGAATGAGATTCATGAGCTCTGCTGGTGTGTATTTATATTGAAGAGAGAAGGTGCGTAGGAAAGTGGGAAATAGTTGACGTTGGTGAGATAGATCATAGAGTGTGGTTGTAAAACAGCTGGGTGGCATAAACAATGAATTTTACATAACGCTTTTTCTTTATCTATCTACTGAGAACTGACCCAAGCCGCGGCACCGTCATGAATGAATGTCATAAAAGTGCGTTAGCCACCAAACGCGAATGGTCTTTTTAAAAGGAAGCTGGCGGCATCCACATTCCCAGCTGGGTCCGTCCCCACTTCAATCCCACCCTGTTTACAACTCTAATAGCACTGTTCGAGGCTGCATTTCGGTGCTGCGAATTCTCCTTTGGGCCCCAAACGCAGTTACGGACTGTATGGCTACAATGCCAAGGCAATTTTGGGTACAATTGCAGCAAACTTGGTTATCATGCCACCAAAGTAATGGACTTTAATATGCAAGTTAAATTTAATTTAGTTTTTTTTTATTGAATAAATATAATTAAATGGTGGATTATTCCATTAGCAGAATTGTTTGTTTTTTATTGAATGGACTTTAATACGTTAGTTTTTTATTCATCTTGTGTGATTGATTTAGACTTGACTTACCAGAATTGTTTCGGAACACCCATGACCAATTAAAAATATTGTGCCGATGAAAACTTATAACTATTTCATGACCCATTCTATCTATCAATCAAATTAATTATATTATTTAGAACTTCAAAATCAAGTTTTTACTATTTTAAGAAAGTTTTGATTTGTTATAACTTTAGTTATAAAAAAAAATTGCTTTTGACTTCAAACTTTATAATTACCAGTAATATTTACTATCGCAAATTTTATATTTCAAATGATGTAATAACAAATTATTGATAATATATTTAATAATTAAATAATATTTAATTTCAAATTAAGTAAGAAAAACTTTTTCCTATCCAGCTGCTTAATCATAATTTGAAACGTGATTGTTTTGATAATTAAACTGTATTTTTGTTATGGCGTATATGAAAAGCAAAGAACTCTATTATTTTCCAGTCCAATGTTGTTGATTCAAGGACTACAGTTCATTTTGCTCAGGTTGAGGCGGTTGAGTATTATGAAAGTGACATATCAACTTTACAACATTCGTTTGAAAGGTCCGTAATTCTGACTTATGTGTGGTCTCTTCCGTCTCTGTCTTTTTACAAACTTAGTGCTGAGGGTGCATGGGTGAAGGCTAGGAGCGCAATATTGGTACTGTAGGGTTTATGATTGGAGATGATCATGATTCTTTCATGGTGGGTTTTGGGAAGAAGAAAAGTGGGGTAGACTATGCTATTTTTATGGAAGCATGGGCAATTAGAGAGGGTTTCATTTTTTTGCTCAGAAATGGATTTTCATTGGCTTGAGGTTGAATCAGATTGCTATTCTTTGATTGAGCTGTTAGAGCAACGTCTTCTCCTACTTCTAATCTTGAGGTTATTGTCAATGACATTTTTATAGTTGGGAAGATTGGTGGATGTAGTTAATTTCTGTTTTATCAGAATGATGGATAATGTTGTTGTTCATACTGTTGCTAGGAGGACTTTGTTGTCTTCTGATGAATTGTATGTTTGGTTGGAGGATTGCTCGACTTGGCTGGATCCGGTATTATGTTTACATCTATCTGTATCTTTCACCTTATTGATTATTAATAAATATCTTGTTTCCGTTGAAAAAAGAAAATTACAATTTATCACATATACAATACACATACATTTTTTTATTTTATTTTATTTTTATTTTTAGGAACTTTCTTTTATCTAGATACGTGTTTTAATCATAATTTGTTACATATGTAATGCACATATATTTTATTTTATTTTATTTTTATTTTTTAGTTAAAATTAAATAATCAAATGATTTTTATGTAATTGAATACGTGACAGAATAAGATTGTAACACGTACTTGAATAGGAAGAAATTCCTCCAACCTTGTTTGCAGACAAATAGTGTCCTTAATAATTTGTGGACGTTATTTTACAGAATACAATAATCAGAACATACAGAAGAAAAAACACTCAAACTTTAGTACATAACAAACCACAAACAGTGGTTAAACTTTCTCTTATTATGGATGCACTGAATGCTATATGAATTAAATAAATATGTAGATGAGTACTGTGATGTTTATATAGATCTCTTCATACCTATTTGGTACAGACATGAAGTTTCGTTTGTACATGTGTCTATTCATAACGAACAAACACTATCATGTCCAATGAAGAACACGTTCATTCAGTCAAAATCCAAACCAAAGTTAATTGCAAGATGTTGTTGAATTTAAACCAAAACCAAACGTAATCGCATTGTGGTGTTTAAATAGATATCTTCGTGTTTGTTTGGTACAGACATGAAGTTTCGTCTGTGTCTGTTCATGGCGAACAGACACAGTCGCACTTAATAAAAAAAATGCTCATTTAGTCAAAATTCAAACCAAAGGTAATCGCAAAACGATGTTATTTTAGATTTAAACCAAAACCAAACGCAATCGCAAAATGACAATGTTAGATTTAATGAAATAGAAACAGACCGAAAACTGAAATAGAAATTGGAAATTGAAACTTACAGAATTGTTGAATGTTAAAATAGTAAAAGAAAATAGAATTGTAAACTTACATAATTGTTGAATCAGCAAAATGCAGAGACCAAGACTTGTGTTTAACATAATATCCTTAAAGAAAATTTGCCCCTTGCGGTGGTGCTTTACGAGTTTGTGGACGTTATTTCATAGGATACAATGATCAGAACACACAGAAGAAGAAGCATTCAAACTTCAATACATAATGAACCAAAAATAGTGGTTGAACTTTCTCTTATTATGGACGTACTGAATGTTATATGAATTGAATGAATATGTAGATGAGTACTGTGATGTTTATATAGATTTCTTCGTGTCTGTTTGGTATAGACATGAAGTTTCATTTGTGTCTGTTCATGGCGAATAGAAACAATCCCGTCGAATGAAGATGATGCCCATTTAGTCAAAATTCAAACCCAAAGTCATTGCAAAACGACGTTGTTATGGATTTAAAACAAAACCAAAACCAAAAACAAAACCAAACGCAATCGCAATCACAATATGGTGTTTATATAAATCTTTTCGTGTCTGTTTGGTACAGACATGAAGTTTCGCTTGTGTCTGTTCATGGCAAACAAACTCAGTCGCGCCCAATAAAGAAGATGCTTATTCAGTCAAAATTCAAACCAAAGGTAATCGCAAAATGACGTTGTTTTAGATTTAAACCAAAACCAAACGCAATTGTAAAATGACAACGTTAGATTTAATGAAACAAAAACAGATTGAAAACTGAAATAGAAATTGGAAATTGAAACTTATAGAATTGTTGAATCTTAAAACAGTAAAAGAAAACAGAACTGTAAACTTACAGAATTGTTGAATCAGCAAAATACAGAGATCAAAGCTTGTGTTTAACATAATAACCTTAAAGAAAATTCGCCCCTCGCGGTGGTTCTTTACGAGTTTGTGGATGTTATTTCACAGGATACAATGATAAAAACGTATAGAAGAGGAAGCACTCAAACTTCAATACATAGTGAACTAGAAACAATGGTTGAACTCTCTCTTATTATGGATGCACTGAATGCTATATGAATTGAATGAATATATAGATGAGTATTGTGATGTTTATACAGATCTCTTCATGCCTGTTTGGTTCAGATATGAAGTTCATTTGTGTCTGTTCGCCATGAACAGACACAATCGCACCCAATAAAGAATATGCACATTTAGTCAAAATTCAAACCAAAAGTAATCTCAAAATGACGTCGTTTTGGATTTAAACTAAAACCAAACACAATCGCATTGTGGTGTTTATATAGATTTCTTTGTATTTGTGTGGTATAGATATGAAGTTTTGTTTGTATCTATTCATGATGAACAGATACAGTCGCGCCCAATAAAGAAGACACCCATTCAGTCAAAATTCAAACCAAAGATAATTGCAAAACGATGTTGTTTTGGATTTAAACCAAAACCAAACGCAATCGCAAAATGACAAATTGGATTTAATTAACCTGATAACTAAACAATAGCGTTTTGAAAATTTATTTAAATGAATTTTCCCTAAAAAGATATATACACAACGGGCCAGAGCCCAAACCTAACTCGATTTGATGCTGGGTGACGGTGGCGCACGTGTGGTGAACCAAGTATGTGCTAAGTCCTTCCCAAAATGTAGGTGGCCCTAAGGGGGAACCTTCATTCAAGGTAATTGTATATATACTCTTTAAAACCCTTGTACCCATCCTATGTGGGACCCAAGCTTTTCAAAAGCTTCAACCTTTTGTTACTATTTTCAAGTGCTGATTTTTTGAGTCAATTTCTCATTCACTCCTTAATGATTTAGAGCAACCTAATACATTATCTTAATCTCCTCATGGAAAAGAACAGATTTCCATATAGACTTACCAAAATTAAGAAATGAGACCCATTTTAATTTTAACGCAAAAAAATAGCCAAAAAATTATGCTTAAAACCTATTATTTCTAACAAATATCACTAATAATATATTCACACACACAATATATACTTAATCAGTGTGGCTCTACTATAAAGTCAATCAAACAATTATATAAAATTGTTAAAGTAATCGCCTCTAGTCCCTACTTAAAGAGAAGATTGCAAATTTAACTTTTTTAGAGTATAATAAAATTAGAAGTTTAAGATTAATAAAAGTATAACTCAACACAAAAAAAAGCTTATAAATGAGTATATGAAAAAAGCTTAATTTTATTAATAAAATTTTATTCATATTATTCTAATTGACACAATAATGTCGTTTGCTAGTAGAGGGTGTTGTGAGTGGTAACTATGACATTTTGTACAAGCTGACTGTTTTTAGACTCGGACATTTAGTTACTTTCAATTTTAAGAAGTAGCATAACTAAGACCATGTGTAATACCCTGACCCGGGTTAGCACGTATACCGAGGTAAACCGAGTCGGGTAGTGTACTATTAGTTGTAACCCGAACTGTTTAAACTCTATATCACTATATCAAATGTACTGTTATATAGCCAGTATCGGCAATACCCGAGCAACCCAGAACTATGCCTCGTAATGCATGCACGTGCGCATTTCTATAACCTAAAGACTGTGGGGTGTTGTTGAACACCATGAGACCTTAGAGGAAAGAGTGAGACTTAGTATGAACAGTCGGTAGTATGCAATAAAATCTTGTATGTTATATGATTATATGCACTTGAAGCATGACTTGTTGTGATTATATGTTAATTGATACTATATTATGATGCATAATGTGAGTGATGTGTGAGAATTTGTTAAGTGTACATTATGACATGCTATACGTACTACCTGTTAAGTGTAAGTTGTGGATAAGAACAAGACTAAGATTCTTTTTAATACGTATGTTTAGATGTGAAAAGGGGCATTAATTTTTTTTTTTTTTTGCACTTGTAGACGCATGCCACCGAGGAGAGGCCCTCCGAGAGTTGGACCACCTAGGCGAGGTAGACCTAGGGCCATTGCACCACTATGGCGTGATAGGCCCCGAGCTGCTGCTCCAGCCCATAGTGCAGCTGAGAAAGTTGTTGCTCCTGCTCTTGCACTTGCTCTAGTACCTGGCCCAGTAGAGGAGGTAGAGTAGACCATTAGCGCCAGAGATATGGCGGCCATTATACAGGAGTGTTTTCGAGCCATACAGGATACTTGGACTACGGGTGGCGAGACCAGGGATACCTTCGTGATGAAGGTGTTCTAAAGGATGAAACCTCCTACATTTGTTGGGCAACTTGACCCATTGGCCGCAGAGGAATGGCTGAATCAGATCACCAGGATCTTAGACTCACAAGGGATCACTGAGCCACATTTGAGGATTCGATGTGCCACCTTCCAGTTTACTGAGTTGGCTGATTAGTGGTGGAGGGTAGCTGCTGACCGGATATATAGGTTTAGTGAGGGATGGGACGCTTTTGTAGCCATGTTCAATGACCACTATTTTCTAGAGACTGCTAGGATCGGGTTTATGGAGGAGTTTGGGGCACTACTCCAGAGGGATATGACAGTGACTCAGTATGAGTCCCGATTTACTGCATTGAGGAGATTTGCCCCACACATTATTGGAGAGGAGCGTCTGAGGGTCTTTCATTTTGTCAAGGGGTTAAAGACCTTTATTAGGGACAGATTGGCCAGACACATTATGGACACATATGAAGAGGCAGTGACCAAGGCCACCAGAGTGGAGAGGGAGCTGGCTGACATCAGGGGGATCATGGAATCCGGGACCTAGGGCAAGACAGCCAGAACACAGGTGTCTACATTTGCCCAGGCTATTATGTCTACCCTGTCTCACATTGGTGGGAGACCATTGAAGAGGTCCCGGACCGGTGCATCTTTCCCATCGACATCCTAGAGGCCTGTTCAGTTCTTAGCCCCCCAGCTTGTTATGTCTGTTGCTCCTCGAGGGGGGGTATCACAGGGACCCATTACATGTTACCGGTGTAGACAGCTTGGCCATAGAATAGCCAATTGCCTACAGAGAGATCCCAGTCAAGGATATGGGGTTGGACTAAGTCACATGTTAGTTCCACCTCAGGCACAAGGTTAGGGGTGGGGAGCTTCACAACTTTGCTACACCTGCTACCAGACAGGCCATATTAGGGCCAACTGTCCTCAGGGGCAGACCTCACAGAGCACGCCGAGGCCACATTACTACCAACATACTCAAACGTTTATGCCACAGCCTTAGCTAGGCCATAGACCTCCGGCACCATATTTTCAGTCTGTACCCTCCGCATTGAGTGTTAGAGCTCTTGCACTGAGGGGAGAAGGTCAGCAAGGAGAGAAAGGGGGTGGTAGGCAGGGCCAGACTACTCAGGGCTGTGTTTATGCAGTAACCACACCAGAGGCCTCTACTTCTAGACCTTCTGGTTTGAGGTACATTCCTTGTGTTTAGTTCATGGGCCAGTGTACTGATAGACTCTGGTGCATCTCATTCATTCATATCTACCATGCTTGCCATGACATTGGGGTTGGACATAGATCGGTTAGATCCACCATTGCAGGTTGATACACTAGTTGAGGGTAGTGTGATATTGACGAGGATCTGTAGAGATTGCTCGATAGAGATAGCTGACCGCATCCTTTATTTTGACTTCATTTTGCTTGACATGACTGGTTTTGATATCATTTTGGGGATGGATTGGTTGTTTGCTTTCCAAGCGAGTATAGATTACTATAGGGGGGAGAGTGACAGTGTGTACTCCCGAGGGGGATAGCTTTTATTTCACTGGAGATCGTGGGGATTTCTTAGTTCCACCCTTGTAAGACTCGAGGAGTTGGAGAGGTCATAGTTACATGTTGGCTAGTTTGGTAACAGAGGAGGGTGAGACTATAGAAAGTGTGTTGCCACCAGTAGTGGATGAGTTTCCAGATGTCTTCCCAGATGACTTGACTAGTCTACCGCCGAGACGAGAGATAGAGTTCACGATAGAGCTTATCCTAGGTACTGTGCCTATTTCTATTCCACCTTACCGTATGGCTCCAGCTGAGTTAAGAGAGCTAAAGGAGTAGTTGGCTGATTTGCAAAGTAAGGGGTTTGTCCGTCCTAGTACTTATCCGTGGGGTGCTTCGGCACTGTTTGTGAAGAAGAAGGATGGGACATTGCGTTTGTGTGTGGACTATAGGAGACTGAACCGGGTTACTATCAAGAACAAGTACCCGTTACCGAGAATAAATGACTTGTTTGATCAGCTTAAGGGTTCGAGATGTTTCTCGAAGATTGATCTTCGGTCTGGGTATCATCAGTTGAGAGTACGGGAGGAGGATATAGCGAAGACAGCCTTCCGCACTCGTTATGGCCATTATGAGTTTGTAGTTATGCCATTCGGCGTGACGAATGCCCCGACGGCATTCATGGACTTGATGCACCGTATTTTTAGTCCTTATATAGATCAGTTTGTCGTGGTGTTTTTTGATGATATTTTGATTTACTCACCTTCTGAGGATGAGCATGCCTTTCATCTATGGATTGTGTTACAGATTTTAAGGGAGCACCGTTTATTTGCTAAGTTCTCGAAGTGTGAGTTTTGGCTTCAAGAGGTACAGTTTTTAGGCCATGTTGTGTCAGGTAGTGGAGTATCTATGGATCCTTCTAAGATTGACTCTGTTATAAGTTAGGAGAGGCCGAAGAATGTGTTTGAGATTCGAAGTTTCTTGGGATTGGCAGGATACTACCGTCAGTTTGTAGAGGGGTTTTCTCGTCTTGCCGCACTAGTGACTCGTCTGACGAGCAAGGGCATTAGATTTGAGTGGACAGATGACTGTGAGCAGTCATTTTAGGAGCTGAAGAGGAGGCTGACTTCAGTACCCGTCTTGATTATACCTGAGGGAGGTATGAGCTATATCGTTTATTATGATGCTTCACGAGAGGGATTAGGCTGTTTGTTGATGCAGGAGGGTAGAGTGGTAGCCTATGGTTCTCGTCAGTTGAAGAGTCATGAGTAGAACTATCCCACACATGATTTAAAGTTAACTGTCATCATCTTTGCACTTAAGAGTTGGCGACACTACTTATATGGAGTAAGGTTCAAGGTGTTCTCAGATCACAAGAGCCTTAGGTATATTTTCACGTAGAAGGACTTGAACCTTTGACAGAGGAGATGGATGGAGTATAGGGAGGACTATAACGTTGACCTTCAGTACCATCTTGGAAAGGCCAATGTCGTAGCAGATGCACTTAGTAGGAGGCCGAGGAACACTGTAGCTAGCATTGCTATTAGAAAGTGGGAGATGATGGGAGACATTGGTGAGTTTGACTTAAAGCTTGCCGAGTCTGAGAGACATGCCACACTGTTTAGTGTGTGTGCACAGCCTTCACTGTTGAGCAGGGTTATTGAGGCACAGTTACAAGACACAAAAGCAGAGCAGATCCGAGCACGAGTTGCTAGTACCGAGGGCTTTGAGGGGTGGACAATTCATTCTGACCTTAGCTTAAGGTATATGGGTAAAGTCTTTGTTCTTGAGTCTCTTAGGGCTGATGTCTTTAGAGATTTCCATCATTCACGCCTAGCAATGCACCTAGAGAGCACTAAGATGTACCATGATTTGCGTCGTCAGTATTGGTGGGCAATGATGAAGAGAGATGTAGTGCAGTTTGTATCGAGATGTCTCACGTGCCAACAGGTTAAGGCTGAGCACCAAAGGCCTGGAGGTTTATTACAGCCATTGCCAGTGGTCGAGTGGCAGTGGAAGTACATTACTATGGATTTTGTGATGGCTCTTCCAAAGTCACCTAGAGGTCACGATGCAATTTGGGTTATAGTTGACCAGTTGACGAAGTCCGCACATTTCCTACCGATTAGAGTGACTGATTCAATAGATGTCCTCAGTAGGTTGTATATCTGAGAGATAGTACGACTACATGGGATACATGTTTCCATTGTTTCAGACAGAGACACACGTTTCACTGCACGATTTTGGCAAAGTTTTCAAACAGCCTTAGGGACTCAGCTACTATTTAGTATTGCCTTCCACCCTCAGACTGACGGTCAGTCAGAGCGCACCATTCAGATCCTTGAGGACATGCTTAGAGCCTGTGTTATGGACTTCAAGGGTAGCTGGGAGGATCACCTTGCATTAGTAGAGTTTTTTTACAACAACAGCTATCAATTTAGCATTGAGATGGCATCATTTGAGGCATTGTATGGTAGACCGTGTCATTCACCAGTATGTTGGACTGAGAAAGGGGAGACAGTTGCTTTAGGGCTTGACATAGTTCGTGAGACCACAGATAAGATACAGGTGATTAGACAGCGTCTGTTGACCGCATAGAGCCGCCAGAACAGTTATGCAGACAAGAAGCGACGACCTCTGTCATTTGACGTTGGAGGACATGTGTTCCTCATGGTAGCCCCACGATGGGGATTGAGGAGATTTGGGCGTAGCAGGAAACTATTGCCGCAGTTGATAGGCCCATTTGAGATCCTTGGGAAGGTTGGTGAGGTGGCCTATAAACTGGTATTACCGCCACAGTTGTTTGGGGTTCACAACGTCTTCCATGTGTCGATGTTGAGGAAGTACGAGCCTGACCCTTCACATTTGCTTGATTGGGTAGAACACCTCAAACCTCACTCAGTCCAACATACTGGTGAACGACACGATCTACCATACAATGCCTCAAATGGTGCCATCTCAATGCTATACTGATAGTTGTTGCTATAGGTAAACTCTACTAATGCAAGGTGATCCTCCCAACTACCCCTGAAGTCCATAACACAGGCTCTAAGCATGTCCTCAAGGATCTGAATGGTGCACTCTGACTGATCATCAGTCTGAGGGTGGAAGGCAGTACTAAACAATAGCTAAGTCCCTAAGGCTGTCTGAAAACTCTGCCAAAATCGTGCAGCGAAACGTGGGTCTCTGTCTGAAACAATGGAAACAGGTATCCCATGTAGTCGTACTATTTCTCGGATATACAACCTACTGAGGACATCCACTGAATCAGTCGCTCTAATCTGTAGGAAATGTGCGGACTTCGTCAACCGGTCAACTATAACCCAAACTGTGTCGTGACCTCTAGGTGACTTTGGAAGAGCCATCACAAAATTCACAGTAACGTACTCCCACTTTCACTCGACCACTGGCAATGGCTGTAATAAACCTCCCAGCCTTTGGTGCTCAGCCTTAACCTGCTGGCACATGAGACATCTCGATACAAACTGCACTACATCTCCCCTCATCCCCGTCCACCAATACTGACGACAGAAATCATGGTACATCTTAGTGCCCCCTAGGTGCACTGCTAGGCGTGAATGATGGAAATCTCTAAGGACATCAGCCCTAAGAGACTTGGGAACAAAGACTCTACCCATATATCTCAAGCTAAGGTCAGAATGAACTGTCCACCCCTCAAAGCCCTTGGTACTAGCAACTCGTGCTCAGATCTGCTCAGCTTTTGTGTCCTGTAACTGTGCCTCAATAACTCTAATCAACAGTGAAGGTTGTGCACACACACTAAACAGTGTGGCATGTCCCTCAGACTCGGCAAGCTCTAAGTCAAACTCACCAATGTCTCCCATCATCTCCCACTCTCTAATAGCAATGCTAGCTACAGTGTTCCTCGGCCTCCTACTAAGTGCATATGCTACAAAATTAGCCTTCCCAAAATGGAACTGAAGGTCAAAGTCATAGTCCTCCATATACTCCATCCATCTTCTTTGTCGAAGGTTCAAGTCCTTCTGCGAGAAAATGTACCTAAGGCTCTTGTGATCCGAGAACACCTCGAACCTCACTTCATATAAGTAATGTGGCCAACTCTTAAGTGCAAAGATGATGGCAGCTAACTCTAAATCATGTGTGGGGTAGTTCTGCTTATGACTCTTCAACTAACAAGAACCATAGGCTACCATTCTACCCTCCTACATCAACACACAACCTAATCCCTTTCGTGAAGCATTACAATAAACGGTATAGCTCATACCTCCCTCAGGTATAATCAAGACGGGCACTGAAGTCAGCCTCCTCTTCAGCTCCTAAAATGACTGCTCATAGTCATCTGTCCACTCAAATCTAATGCCCTTGCGCGTCAGACAAGTCATCGACGCGGCAAGACGAGAAAACCCCTCTACAAACTGACAGTAGTATCTTGCCAATCCCAAGAAACTCTGAATCTCAAACACATTCTTCGGCCTCTCCCAACTCATAACAGAGTTAGTCTTAGAAGGATCCACAGATACTCTACTACCTAACACAACATGGCTTAAAAACTGTACCTCCTGAAGCCAAAACTCACACTTTGAGAACTTAGCAAATAAATGGTGCTCCCTCAAAATCTGTAACACAGACCATAGATGAAAGGCATGCTCATCCTCAGAAGGTGAGTAAATCAAAATATCATCAACAAACACCACGACAAATTGATCCATATAAGGACAAAAAATGCGGTGCATCAAGTTCATGAATGTCGCTGGGGCATTCATCACACCGAATGGCATAGCTACAAACTCATAATGGCCATAACGAGTGTAGAAGGCTATCTTCGCTATATCCTCCTCCTGTACTCTCAACTGATGATACCTAGGCCGAAGATCAATCTTTGAGAAACATCTCAAACCCCTAAGTTGATCAAACAAGTCATCTATCCTCGGTAATGGGTATTTGTTCTTGATAGTAGCCCGATTCAGTCTCCTATAGTCCACACACAAACGCAATGTCCCATCCTTCTTCTTTACAAACAGTGCCGAAGCACCCCACGGAGAAGTACTAGGACGGATAACCCCTTACTCTGCAAATCATTCAACTGGTCCTTCAGCTCTCTCAACTCAACTAGAGCCATACGGTAAGGTGGAATAGAAATAGGCATAGTGCCTGGGATAAGCTATATCGTGAACTCTATCTCTCGTCTCGGCGGTAGACTAGTCAAGTCATCCGGGAAGACATCTGGAAACTCATCCACTACTAGTGGCAACACACTCTCTATAGTCTCACCTTCCTCTGCTACCAAACTAGCTAACATGTAACTATGACCTCTCCAACTCCTCGAGTCATACAAGGGTGGAACTAAGATATCCCCACGATCTCTAGTGAAATAAAAGCTATCCCCCTCGGGAGTACACATTGTCACTCTCCCTCTGTAGCAATCTATACTTATCCAGAAAGCAAACAACCAATCCATCCCCAAAATGATATCAAAACCAGTCATGTCAAGCAAAATGAAGTCCAAATAAAGGATGCGGTCAGCTATCTCTATCAAGCAATCTCTACAGATTGTCGTCAATATCACACTACCCCCAATTGGTGTATCAACATGCAATGGTGGATCTAACCAATCTATGTCCAACCCCAATGTCATGGCAAGTATGGTAGATATGAATGAATGAGATGCATCTGAGTCTATTAGTACACTGGCCCATGAACTAAACACAAGAAATGGACCTCGAACCACTGAAGGTCCAGAAGTAGAGGCTTTTGGTGTGGCTACTACATAAACACGGCCCTGAGTAATCTGGCCCTTCCTACCACCCCCTCTCTGTCCTTGTCACGCCCCGAATTTCTGTAAACCCGAGGCACGACTGATGAGACAGAAAATAAAATAAATAAAAGGACAAATGTAAATAAATTCACTAAGCAAGCATCCATTCCCATCAATACATAAAATAACATAAAATACATTTCACAACTGCATTGTTCATAGGTCATTCGGGCTTAAGCTCTTACATTACAAAACATAAGTCCCATGGACCAAAAATATACCAAGTGCTTCATCCTATCAAGGTATCATTGAGTCTCAAGTAGCTGGAGTATCCTCATCTGAAAAATGTTGCCCACGAATGGGTCAGCTCAACTGTTGGTATGATGAAGTGCTAATACAAGAAATAAAGCTAAGGCGTGGCATGTGCAAAGTGTACATTTATATCTAAATGTCATTCAAAGCATCGCAGTAATATATGAGTGGTATACATGACGCACCCATGCACAACTCTATGCCACACCCATGTCTCATTTACGAGTACTCCCCGATGGCTCGAAGTACCAATGCAATGGCCAATTTTGGGTTTTGCACCACAGGATCTACACCCTCATAATGCATAGCACCACGTGCTCAACTCACGCCATGTTCTCAAGGATTCACCATATGCCAATATGCTAATGTAATCTTAATGAACATGGTTTTCAATAACATAGCATGTTCGGACAATAACATATAAATCATCAGTCAGTTCCATATGTATGCATATCTCATGTGTTCATATATCATAGTTCATGTTCTTCACTTTACTAAACTCTCAAAGAACGCAAGTAACACATAAACATGTGAACAACCAACTTCAAATTATCAAGTAAACACATTCCAAATAAACACATAAATCATTCTAGTCATTCACAAAATATTCCTAACTTAACTTCATTTCTAACATTAGCAAAACACCAAACCTGACGAGTTAGTCACAACCCAAGTAAACTGCGCTCGTAATGTAGTGGCTAGTAGTGAGAATGTGGAAGGATTAGACTGCCTTCTCCTTACCTTTTCGTGTCCCTAAAATCATAACAAGTGACTTAGTTCATTTGTTTTCTAAATGATGCTATTCAACAAATTTTATGTCTTTATTTTATAAGTTTCTATTCTGCTAAATTAAACTCTGCTATTGAGTCCAGGACGTCGAAGAAAATAAGTTTAGGTTTTCGTAGAACTCAATTCGGACATCTGGGTTCAAAAGGGCAAAACAGTCATTTTGCACTTTTCATGGGTCCTTACATTTTGTGACCTCTTTTCACAAATTGGACTCCACGGTTGAGTCCAGAATGCTCGAGATAATAAATCTTCACTATTTTTTTACTTAATTCGGAGTTCGTTTGACTGTACTTCAATTCAGGGGCATTTTGATAATTTTAAAGGTTACTACGGGTCTTTTATTTTTTGAGATCCCATCTCGTAAAATGGACCTCACCATTGGTCTCAGAATAGTCGAGATAGTCAAGATACACTAATGACTTGTCCCATTTGGACTCCGGATTATTTTAGAATATTTAAATAATTAAATTAATTAAATTAATATTTTATTTTGGTGGGTCAAATTATAATAACTAACAGTTGGGGGGTCAGTTTGTAAATTCTGAAAGTCTTGGGTCAAAGTTAATTCCCAAAAAGTTCAAGGGTTAATTTGTAAATTCCAATTCTCCTATTCTCAATTGGGTTACCCAAACAGGGATTAGTCCAGAACAGGGATAGGATATCCCTGTTCCTGTTTCAATTTCAATTTTCAATTTCTTACACCAGTAGCCAAACAGCCCCTTTCATCTTTTAATTTAAAACAACAGGGCGACACGTGGCAGGGGCGGATTGCCCAAGCCCGACTCGAACCCGAATCGGACCCGGACCTGACCCGAACAGTCCCCCTTCTTCCCCGTTTTTCCGGTGAGACACCAGTAGGGTTCCAGCGCCTTCTTCGGCGCCGGCGACATTTTTTCGATGAGATTTTCATGTTTTTAAAATGTGGTTCTCTTCAGTTTTTCACGTAGATTCCATATCCCAGGTTGGTTTTGGGTCTAAGCCACTAGATTTTCACGAAATAGGGTTCAAAGATTCCGGTCAACCCTCCGGCCGACCCTACTCTTTCATTTTCGTGACTTTTTGGTCACGATTCAACCTCCATTTTTATCCTAATGGGTTTATGCACCTCCTAGGGTTCGTTCCCCACCATTTAAACCGAGTTCTACACATAAAATGTCAAGACCCAACTCCCATAACCGAAACCTGCAACTCACTGTTTCTATCTCGTTTCTTAATCGTTTTCTTTCATTCTTTTTGCAAAATGAACCTTATAACATGCTCTTTAAGACCCTATACATCAAATTAATTATCATGCTTTAAAAAAAATAAAACAGAACTAGGTCACTTACGATTTTTGTTGGGTTTCTCTCTCTAACCGTGCACCTCCTCCACCTTCTGGTTCCAAGCTTGACTCAAGCTTCAAGACTCCTTCTTTCCAGAACTCTCTCTCTCTCTCTCTCTCTCTCTCTCTTGCTTTCTATTTCTCTTTTCTTTCCTTTCTCCCAACCGAGACCAAGATATAAACTCACACATCAACTCCCTCACGTCACCCCCTGCACAGCCCCTTTCCTTGAACCTTTTTCCTCTGCTCAGCCACCCTTGCTCTTCCCCAATGTAGCTTTGCATTAAATGCAAAGCTGCCCTATATATACCTATATATATACCACTCATTACACACACACACACACACACACACACACACACTTACACGACACCACACACACACCACACACACACCAGATCTGTTGCACACACACACAGTGCACACATACACTGTTATATATATATATACATATACATACACACATATACATGTACATACATTATCCCTCACATACATATACCATATATACATAACACCCATTCAAATCTAATAGTTAATAATAATAATAATAAAATTAATAATAATAATAATAATAATAGTAATAACTCAACGAAGTAATTAAATAAAAAAAAAATTTCTTTTCAAAAATCCAAATCTTTACAGTCCTTGTTGACCTCTTCCCCTCTGTACGGGAGCTCTAACACTCAGTGCGGAGGGTGCAGACTGGAAATACGATGCCGGAGGTCTATAGCCTAGCTGAGGCTGTGGCGTAGACGTCTGAGTATGTTGGTAGTAATGTGGCCTCGGCGTGCTCTGTGAGGTCTGCCCTTGAGGACAGTTGGCCCTAATATGGCCCATCTGGTGGCAAGTGTAGCAAAGTCGTGGAGCTTTCTACCCCTGACCTTGTGCCTGAGGTGGAACTGACATCTGACTCGGTCCAGCCCCATATCTCGGACTGGGATCTCTCTGTGGGCAATCGACCATTCTATGGCCAGATTGTCTACACTGGTAACATGTAATAGGTCCGTGTGATACCCCCCCTCGAGGAGCAACAGACATAACAAGCTGGGGGGCTAAGAACTAAATAGGCCTCTGGGATGTCGATGGGAAAGATGCACCGGTCCGGGACCTCTTCAATGGTCTCCCACCAGTGTGGGTCAAGGTAGACATAGTAGCCTGGGCAGGCGTAGACACCTGTGTTGTGGCTGTCCTGCCCTGGGTCCGGGATTCCCTGATCCCCCTAATGTCAGCCAACTTCCTCTCCACTCGGTGGCCCTGGTCACCGCCTCCTCATATGTGTCCATAATGTGTCCAACCAATCTATCCCTAATAGAGGTCTTCAACCCCTTGACAAAATGAAAGACCCTCAGACGCTCTTCTCCAATAATGTGTGGGGCAAATCTCCCCAATACAGTAAATCAAGACTCATACTAAGTCATTGTCATATCCCTTTAGAGTAGTGCCCCAAACTCCTCCATAAACCCGATCTTGACAGTCTCTAGAAAATAGTGGTCATTGAACATGGCCACAAAAGCATCCCATCCCTCACCGAACCTATTTATCAGGTCAGCAACTACCCTCCACCACTGATCAGCCAACTTAGTAAATTAGAAAGTGGCACATCGGATCCTCAAATGCAGCTTAGTGATCCCCTGTGAGTCTAGGATCCTGGTGATCTGATTCAGCCACTCCTTTGCGGCCAATAGGTCAGGCTGCCCAGCGAATGTAGGAGGTCTCATCCTCTAGAACAACTTCATCATGAATGTATCCCTGGTCTCGCCACCCATAGTCCGGGTATCCTGTATGGCTCAAAAACACTCCTGTATAATGGCCGTCATATCTTTGGCACCAATGGTCTGCTCTACCTCCTCTATTGGGGCAGGTAGTAGAGTAGGTGCAAGTGCAAGAGCTGGAGCCTCCTCAGCTGCACTATGGGCTGGAGCAGCAACTCGGGGCCTACCACGTCATGGTGGTGTAGCGGCCCTAGGTTTACCCCGCCTAGGTGGTCCAGCTCTCATAGGGGCTCTCATCGATGGCATGCATCTACAAGTCCAAAAAAAAAAAATTAATGCCCCTTTTCACATCTAGACATACGCATTAAAAAGAATCTCAGTCTTGTTCTTATCCACAACTTACACTTAACAGGTAGTACATATAGCATGTCATAATGTACACTTAACAAATTCTCACACATCACTCACATCATGCATCATAATATAGTATCAATTAACATATAATCACAACAAGTCATGCTTCAAGTGCATATAATCACATAACATACAAGATCCTATCGCATACTACCGACTGTTCATACTAAGTCTCACTCTTTCCTCTAAGGTCTCATGGTGTTCAACAACACCCCACAGTCTTTAGGTATTCGAACCTATGCTCTGATACCACGTTGTCACGCGCCGAATTTCCACAAACCTGGGGAATGAGTGAAATAAACAAAAAGGGAATAATAAAGGACAATTACATGCATTTCAAACACTAACCCAATTCATGTTCTGATACTAATCCATAGAGCCTTGCCCGTTGTTTCATAACATACAAAATAAACATGTATAGTTTAGGGCTCATGACCTTGTACAACATCAAAATATGCCACAAGGGCCAAAAATCTTCCATGATCCACATCTTCTTTGTTCTCCAAGACTTCCTCAAGTCTCAAGTATCAAGGGCATCATCTATAATATGGTATCCCACGAATGGGTCAGCTCAACAGCTGGTATAACATAATGCTAATGCAAGAAACAAGATTATGCTATTCATCAAATTTTATGCTTTTATTTCATGAGTTTCTATTTTACTAAAATAAACCCTACCATTGAATCTGGAATGTCAAAGAAAGTCGGTTTAGGTTTTCGCGGAATTCAATTTGGGCGTCTGTGCTAAAAAAGGCAAAACGGTCATTTTGCACTTTTACGGGTCTTTTATTGTTTGAGACTTCTTTTCACAAATCAGACTCCATGGTTGAATCCAGAATGCTCGAAATAATAAAAATTCACTATTCTTTTATTTCAATCAGAGTTCATTTGACTACTCTTTGACTTAGGAGCATTTTGGTCATTTTAGTATTCTACGGGTCTTTTATTTTTTGGGACCTCTTCTTGCATCACGGACCTCACCATTGGTCTTAGAAGGTCCAAGATAGTCAAAATACACTAATAACTTGTTTAATTTGGACTCCGGGTCATTTTGCTATTATTTAATTTAATTAATTAAATATTATAATTATATATATATATATATTTTGGTGGAACAGGTAACACGGGTGGTACCTGTCCAACTAGTTTTGAGTCATCTTATCTTCCAACACGTCTAGGGTTCGAGGGGTGGGGGCTGCGCCCTGCGCCATTTTTTTTTTCTAAATATGTTGGGCCCAAACAACGGATAAGGGCCCTGTTCGAGGATAAGATATCCCTACCGTAGTTCAATCCAATTTCTGATTGCCTGAGACTGTAACCAAACAGTCCAAATTCTCTTTTAAATTAAAAATCCTCATTTCAAAATGACGCAGTATCGCTTGTATATTTTATCAAACGACACCGCTTCGGGGAGACACTGTTCATCGTCTCCCCAACTTTCTGGTAGGGTAACACTAGGGTTCCGTCGCCATCTCCGGCGATGGTGACACTGTTTCGGTGGATTTTCAATGTTTTTCAAATGCCGTCCTCTTCCATTTTTCATATAGATCTCATTTCTAGGTTTATTTTTCCATTTTATCTATTGTAGCTTCACGAAATAACCAAGAACCGTGGCTCCGGCCAATTGGTTTCTTGTTATTTCGAGCTCAGTTCTTTACTGGTTCTCTACCATTCTTTTTAATTTAGTTTTCTGCACTCAAGGGGATTAATTCTCCATAGTTCAAACTAGGTTTAGAGCACAAAAATTCCCGAACCCGAATTATCCTCTTAGACCTGCAACTCTACTTTTCTCACTCAACTCTGCATCATTTTCTTTGATTTTTCTTGCATTATTTTTCTTATTTTATGCTCTGTAAGACCCTAAAATCAAAACTAGCTATCATGTCTTTTAAACGTAAAACAGAATCTAAGCATTACTCACCTATTTTTCTGATTTCTCTCTTGGTGCAGCTTCCTTCCTCCTTTTTGTCTCGACTTTTTGGATCTCCTTATGGTTCTCTCTGTTTCTCCAAAATGCTCACAATCTCTCCACCACTTCTTTCCTTCTGAATTTCTATCCAGCGCACGTATCCATATACACACGCATCACCCCACCACTCAGGTCACTTCCTCTCTTTTCCCACGCCTCTTTCTGACTTTTTTTTATTGATTTCCTTCTTTTCTTTACTGACTTGCATTTAATGTTGCTTGTGTTTGGGTTTTCATATACATATATATATATATATATATATATATTTTAACACACATACACCACACACTCAACCGTCACACACATACAAGCATGCATTACACTTGCATGCACCTACTACTTAGGTAGCTTTCTTTCCTTTCTTTTATTTTTGTTTCTTGTACTTTATATGTGAATACATATATGCACATATCACATAATACTATATTCATATATATATATATATATATGTATACATATACAATACATCACTCATACACATTATTATACTTAGTTTATACATGCCTATACACTCATTTACACACGTGCACACACATTTATGCAATGAAAAATTTATTCCAAAAATTCAGATCTCTACACACCTTATGGATGAAGCTTATAGTTCCTTCACTTCCTTGTAAAAATAAAAGTTTTATAATTAATTCAATGCTAGTGCTTTAAAATGAAAGGAAGGCATCATTTTGTTTGTTCATCCCAATACTATGCATATATAACACTGTAGGGGCGGTGCAAGGAACTTAAAAGTTTATTTGCCTTAGTTGTAGAAGTTCGATGACAAGAATCAATTTCTCATGCAATTGGTTGTTAACTTGGATAATAAACAATTGAGTCCCCTATTAAGTGAGAGAATTCACAAATTGATTGCAATAACTTATTCATTAAAATCAAGAAAGAGGGAAGCCAAATAGAGTAATCATGTAAGTGTGCACGAGCCAATTACAAAGAAAGGAAAACCAATAAATCCATAAAGGAAGAGCCACCCCATTCCCGTTCAAAGGATCCCGCCATTCAACAATAGTCAGTTCTCCTTTATTGAAAATAATCTTCTATTTCTTTCCTTCCAAATGCAGCAAAAACTTAGCACGAGAAACTTTCCCCCTAAAAACACTCCTCTCCTTATCCCTGACCTTTACACATCTTCCCAAGAGCAATTAAACACTGACTTGGAAAAACACTCAATGTACTCCAATAAGGAGATGAAGGAAGCTCAAGGATGGCAAGCCACTTATAATGTGAAAATGGCTGATTCATCATTTTTTCATTCAATTTATACTAGCAAGTCCATTTGGCAATAGGTCAAATATTCATGATATCTAGGAACATTAAAGTTAACTGCAAATACCTCTATTGTAGGCAGAAACATATATATATATATATATATGTATAAACATTTATATCTTTCAACTTTCAGGTCAACCAATCTTTTTAGAACTTGTTGTTCTTGCTAAAGCACATTGTTATTGCATTTTGTTTCTTTCAAAGTTATTCAAGGGTCCTGTTTGGGCAGTGCCTCTAAATTTCTTAGGTGACAACAACAAATGTTCTAGAAAATGGCAATAGCATTACTTACCAAAATAAGGGGCAATTGCATTCCGCTATACTAAATCACCCTGTTAACTTGAATTAAAGAATTGGTTTTAGCTGTTCCTGTTATCTTGATAATATTGTTTACTGTGAATTGTTTATACCCAGCAGTTACTAGAAGTTTAGAGTAGGGATGCTACTTGTAGACAGCATTAGAAGTGAAATTATGAAATAGGGTTGGTGCAATTTTTTTACCAACAATTGGAAGTCACTCCATGTATGCATTCGTATACAGTGGCATCATGAAGCAGATCAATCTGATTCAGTGTTTGATTTCACTTCTGCAATTTGCAAAGCTCATGACCTCAAACTATTAGGGTGATTCTATTTTTAATGCAGGACCTCCAGAAAGATCTTTAGTGCATATAGGCACCAACCAAGCCCTTGTTTTCAATTGATAAAAGTTCATCATGAAGTACTTGGAATACACTCCTCTTGATCGGTAATTGTCTAACTGTTCAGTTAAAACTGAACTATGATTATTACTCTTTTCCGAGAAATGTAATGAGATTTTTACTAGTGGTATGTACCTTTTAATTTTACTTTTATTTTTTTTCTCCCTTTTATGTTTGATTTTGATATTAAGTAGTGATTTTTTATGTTCTCTAGTATAAACGATTTCTTAAATCATGTGAATCTTGGAAAATGTACCATCAAAGGATGCCTTGAGGCTTACTCTTGTAAGTGCACTTTGCAATTTCTTGGGTAAACTAGTATTTTTATTTATTTTTTTTTTTTATTTTGGGATATTTAGGATACATATTTTATTTGCATTTGTGTTTTCTAGGCAATCATACAGGAACAGACAAGAAACTGTCACTCAGTTTGGAGTATCAGGTAATATTCACAAAATTTATTAAATGTTTGGTTTATTGGCTAGCCCTCTTACACATTCTGATTCTCTTCAAGGAAGAAAAATAATTTATGTATGCCATTTCTTTTCCCTTTCCTGTACTGGCTTTTGTTTTGTGTGATCTGTCAAATTGGATTTTTGAAATTTTAAAATTTCTTAGTTATGAGCTCTACCATCTTAAACAATCTTGATTCATGACTAGCACCTTTCATCATGATATTCTCCATTTTCCATTATCTTCCTTATAATGAAATGGATAAGCAAGAAGAAGAAAAAAATTATGTACCCAATGACCTTTAGCCCCTCTAATCATAACATAATGTGTTAGACCTTAGAGGTTATGCATTCAATTGTTTTTTTTTTTTTTTTTGGGTGAAATTTGACTCTACTTGCCCCACCCTTTTATCTTTCTTATGTCATTTTTTCCTTCATAACTGTGTAATTGAATCTTTCCTTTGCATCTTTATATAAAAAAGTTTGAACTTGTTTTCTGTGTTAGTGTGTCTACCCTTTGGGGTTTTTTTTATGGTGGGAGGTGTCATTTTTTTAGCTGCAATAGTTTCTCTATTTCTTAGTTTTGTTCTGAACATTATTTTGGCATTTTTCTCAGTTAATTTTTGGTTATATATATTATTCAATACAGATTCTCGATTATCTTGGATAATCTTCAGATACTGATTCTTCATCGCCAGTTGAATGTCTGTCTAGTAGATCCAGGTGCTGAATGTAACCTAGATGGTCCACAAAGTGTAGATTTTTTTGTATATTTCTCTTTAACACATCTTCTTTCATGTATATGCGAGCCGAAAGACGTTAATTTACCTACTTCTTACCCTCTATCACATGTACCTGGATTATGACTTCAGGTAACTCTATTTTATGTCAAATGAAATACACTGTTTATAACAAGGAGTTGAAAAATAGGGTTATGGGTAATGTCACTGTCAGCTTTCTAGGCGACATGGCATCCCACTAAGATCCTCTCTTAACAGCATTAGGAGTGTTGTCAAAAGGTTTGATAGACAGTACAGATAATTGTTGCTCTTGGTGAAGCTGAGAGTTCAAGTCTCTCCATTTCCCAAAACTAGATCTATAGTTGGTTTGTCTTTTTCAATTTGTATTACTACTAGCTTGCACATGATGATGTATCAATGTGGATTTTTATGTGGTTTCCTTACTTTACAATATTTCCAATATCTATGTGGTATCCCAGTGCAGTGAAGGCTCACCAGTTTTTCACTGACGAAAATTGGGACAGTTTTAAGTAGATTTTTGAAACCTACATGCTTGACGCATCGAAGGTATTTTCATATCTATGTTTTTATGTGGTAAAAGTTAGAATTTTAGTCCAGCTATAGATACATCGATCCGTGGTCTTTGCTGGTTAGACTCGCACTGCTAAAATGCCACAGCCTTATGCTTCCCCTGAGCATACATGACCTTTGTTTCATGCCACATGTTACAACCTCTGCACATTCATGCATAAATCCTTTGCAACTGCATTGAATTTTTGCAATAAACATTTCAGAATACCATGTCATTATGCTCTGGGGACTATTTTCTCCTTATTCTAGATTGGAATGGTAATTTTGTCCATCGATCATTGGATGGTCTTCTAACTGGTTATTGCATAAATTATAGAAAAGTAATGGTGAAGCATATTATGATTTGATTAGTGATTCAGCACAGATTCTGGACTATCATTTGAGTTTCTATGAATTGACGATTAGCTTCCATATTCTGAGAACTTTTGAGTCTTTTGTTTAGTTTTCTTTCTTCTTTTTGTATTGTGGTTGTAGGAATGGGTCGAGACAAATGAAGGTAGTCCCCTGCTGGACGCCTTGCACAAGGCTTTGGATGAGGTGAACTTGTTTAATAAAACTGAAAACTAAGTACTTAAAACTGTTAGTACTGAAGACTTTTAAGTGCTTAATTTGTAAAATTGAAAATTTGAGGATAGACTTATAATTTCATATCGAAATTTAAAATTACATTTCATTTAGTGCATTTAGAATTTTGTGATAAGATTTGAGACGTTTATTTTTAGTAAAATCTTATTTTAAGTGATAATTGATTTAGCATTATGAAACACACTTAATAGATGTAGCAGTAAAAATATTCAGTTTTAAGCACTTAATTGGGTTATCAGAACGACAACTGCTTAACAAAAATGACTGCAAACCATAGGGAGGGGACAATTCATTGACATGTAGCAATGCAGGTTGTGAAGCTAGCAGAATGTGAAATTTACAGTTACAATCTAGACTCAGATGCAGATCCATTCCGAAAGAGAGGGTTCATGTAAGTTTTTTATATTATTACATAAATTGTTAGTCATGTAGCTGTAGTTATGACTTCTTGACTGGCATTTCTATATTTTTCAGATGGTCATTCAATTTCTTCTTCTATAATAGAAAACTGAAACGTGTTATGAGTTTTCGCTTTTACTGTATAAGGTGAAGCCCCCCACAACCAAAAAAAAAAATTATGTTTCCTTTCTAACTAATGTGTTCTTTGTTAAATATTTGAGGTTTCATCCACAAACTGCTGTGATTTATTTTGACTTGACTATTTATCATTTGTGGCAGCAATTTGGTGGCTGATGGCTTTCCTACAAATGAATTAAACTATGATGAGGACGAGGAAATATTTGATGGCATGGACATGTGAGCGCCAGATGCTGTATGTATAATGTTAATAATGTCGAGACTCCTTGCGTCCAACTGGAATTGGTTTAAGTATCATTCTCGAACAGCCTGTATGTATACAATTACTAATACTAGTGTCGTAGTTAGGAATGTATGGTTGCAAATACTTGCTACTTCCTGACCTCGCAAGCTGTTAATGGTATTGTACATTTGATTGAATTCAGGCTTGTGAACAAATATAAGGCAGTTTCTGTTTAAAATGAAGACTCTCTCTTTCTCTCTCTCAATATTTAGTTCTCTATCAATAGTGTAGAAAAGAGAAAAGTTAAAGGTTGAGGACCCAAATATTTGATGGACCTTTTGAACTTTTTACCCTGATGGCTTTCAAAAATTGAATTATTGGCGAGTCAATTTATTGCCCTGCTTCTAATGCTTTGGAAATAGGCTAGTATGCTCAACAGAACTCTCATGGTCATAATTCTTAAAGTTAATAATCAGGAAAGGATCAAACACCTCAGAGGTTTATCTCCCTTTGTAATGTCATTTACAAAGTTATAACAAGAGTCATCACTAGTAGATTGCAGGCCCTTCTAGCTAGCATTATTAGCCTTCTTCAATCTACTTTTGTTCTAGGAAGACATACCACTGATTATATCATCTTCCAAGAAACTCACTATCAAGAGATGTAAAATTAAAAAAGGGTGGATGAAAGCTAAAATTGATCTAAAAAAGGCTTAATGACAGAGTGAATTGGGATTTTCTTTAGTTCTCCCCTATTTGTGAGAAGGTCCAAAGTAGATTATCTGGTCAGAAATCCTAGTGTTTGAGCATTGCTGGGAGAGCCACCTTTATGCAAACCGTAACTTTAGCTCTTCCCATTTGCAACATATATGCAGCCACAAGCTTGGCCCTAGGAACTCAGAAAGTAATAAAAGTGGAAGCATGGATCCAGGAGGAGAGGACTGCTTATCAACCATTTTATGTTTTTGTGAGTTCCTTTTCTTTTCAACTAATCAAACAGGTTATAAGCTGGTTGAATGTCTTTGTATCCATTTTCATCTTCCTCCTAATTAATCCATCTTAACTGCTAAACTAAATAGAGAAGTAACTAGAAGTACCTTGGGTTGGTACACCCATGATTAAGTATAAGAAAGAAAGGTACAAGTATATGACTAATGGATATAAGCAAACCGCAAGATATTTCATCAACTTTTTTTACCATACATTGCATGAATTTTTGTAAATCTGTATGATTTTATCTTGTGATTATTAAAATGGGTTCAATCTACATAGGATTCCATCATTTTGCCACCATGAAGGTGGTATTTGGATCATTAAAATTGGTTCAATCTAGATTAGGATGGTGATAAAACAAATAAACTGTATTCCTTTCAAGTAAGAAAGAGAGAACTAGCTAGTAAAGGGGAGTGATAAGAGTTTGATATGTATTGTTGATCCATTCTTTAACAGTTTAAGTTTTTGAAGCAACTAGTAATCTAACAATGTATATCAAGTTCTTAATAGTAATTAATGTTTTATAAATACACCTTGGAATTTTTCTTTGATGTGGTATCAAAGCCAAGATTGTGAACTTTTCTGATTTTTCATCATTAGAAGAAAAGAGCAAAAAAAAAAATGCTAACTGATTTCTCACTATGCATCTCACCTACTTGTATTATTATTTAGCAGAATATGAAGATGAAAGTACATCACACAACACTAATATTTTGTACAATTAATTTATTAACCTGCAAGGGTAATCCAATGATTACAAGGTCAAAGTTATGAAGAAATCGTAAACTCAAATGCATTTAACTCAATTTTAATAGGTATAAAAAAACTTAGGCTTAACTAACACTTGTGACTTATCGGTTACGTGGTAATAGGTATTTAGGATTTACAGAGTCATATAAAAGTGTGCTAGGATTCCTCGTCAGAAAAAAAAATATTTTATCAAGTTTTTATTTTTTAAAAAAATTTCTTTCAAAATCTTAAGATTTATACTTTTGTCTCCTAGATACAATCTCCTCTGTTCTGTTGCTAGCCTTTTGTGTTGCATGCAATTGCTTTGTACATGTTTTTTTGGCAAGTAAATTTGTATTAAAAGAAAGAAGAATATTAAAATCTATAAGGGCATGCCCCAAGGGAGAGCCAAAGGCACCCGAAACTACCAACACTAGAGTAGGGTAGGGGTGGTGTTGCTGCTGCTGATTTGTTGGCTTTAATGAACTCTTTGTACCAACCCCAAGGGAGTGGTCGAGTAGGCGGTAGACAGCAATTAAAGGGCTTGCCTCTCATGGTTGCTAGGTCAAAATCCAGGGATTGGTCTTTCGGATTAGTCGACCTGAAAAATCGGATACCGAGTTATAAAAAAAAAAAGGTACTCTTTGTACTCATTCTCTTCCACATTAAAATTTTTCTTTACTGATAAAAAAAAAAATACAACAAGACAGAGTAAAGCCTAGAAAGCATCAACAATCAACAGAAACAAAACAACAACAAAGCAAGGCATCAGACATGTTAGCTGTGTGTATGTGTATATATATTTATTGGTGTAAGTTATACTTGGGTTAGGGTTAGGTATAAGAGTTTATTTCATTTTCCTTTTCTAATACTTGCCTAATACTCTCTCTTGTACTGTCACGCCCTGAATTTTCACAAACTCGGGAAGTGAGTGAAATGAATTAAGCAAAAGAAATAAAAGGCGATTAAATAGATTTAATTGATTATTCATTTATTCCCCCATGTTTTTCCCAAGATTTGAAATGAAAACTTACTATTAGACTTAAACAAAATGGTATTCTAACGTCAACCAAATATCTCCCCAAACCAATATTCAAAACTTGTTTAAGTCCTGTTTATGAATGGCCTCTAAGATAGCCCCAAAATGTCTCTAAATGTACCTTGAAACAATAGCCCAAATGGGCCCCAAACGCCCTAAGACATAGGCCAAGAATAGGTCAAAAATCCTACCTAAAGCGGTCCAAGTAAATGGCCAAATATGGCCTTAAAATGTGGCTAAAATGTATCCCAAAAAGGTGCCCAACATGGCTTAGTATAATGGTCAAAAGTGACCGAAAAAGGACTCCAAAAGGTGGTGTCAAACATGTATCCAAATGGCCTAGAAATGACCTTGAAAGGTAGGTCATGGCATGCCATGACATGCTCTAGGCAGCAGCCGCACAACAGGGCAGCACTGGGAGGGGCAAGGTAGGTAGTAGGTGGGCTGGGCATGTGGCAAGGGCTGGGCGTAGCCTGGCGTGGCCTGGACTGTTTTCTTGCAGAATCACTGTAGCCACAGTGTATTTACTACAGCTAAATTTCTCTATTTTCAACATTGATTTGTTTTTAGAATTTTTTTTCCCAAAGTTTTGCAAGCCACTTTTTTCCCATTTTTAACCCATTTCTTCAAGATTTTTCACCCCCCCCCCCCAAATTTTTAGCACTTTTCCCACCTATTTAAAAGAGTGTTTTACACACCTAACAAACTTTTTAATTTCCCAAAATTTTGACATAGTTTTCTTTGTTTTCTAAGCCTTTCCCACCTAATATTCTAAAATACATCTATCATTTCTGAACTAGCAACCTAAATACATCATTTAATTCAACTAAACATTTATGCATTTCTTTAAACACACAATCCACCATACATGCACATATACTTTAAATTTAAAACCTCACAACCTCAAGCTCATTACAATTTTAGGGTCTTGCCTATTGTTTTCATACTACACAAGGTTTTACAAGTAAAATACACATGTCTTAGGGCTTATGCCCTCATACATACAAAAATATGCCCCAAAGGCCAAATATCCTCCATGGTCTATGTCCCTTCCATTCTTTAAGACTTCTTTAAGCCCCACGAGGGGTCAGCATAGCTGCTAGTATGACATAATGCTAATGCAAAGAATAAGGTTAAGACGTGGCATGTGCAAGTGTACATTTATAAGCTATAACCCTCTAATCCCCCAATGCTATGCAATGGTAATATGCATGACACACACATGCAACTCTATGCCACACCCATGTCTCGCTTCACGGTCCGCCCCCGTCAGCCCGCGAGAACTGTCATTGGCCAAATTTTGGGTTTTTCACACAGGATCTAGACCCTCATAATGCATAGCACCAAAGTGCTCAACCCATGCCATGTTTCCAAAAATTCAAGTATGCCAAAATGCCTTGATTTTTCTATGCAAGTTTAATGAGACATTTTATTAAACATATGGAATACGCTTTAAATCACTCATCATCCATAAAGTAAACTTTCACTTCCAAACCACAAAACTTCTTCCACATGAACATATACTATATACAATCAATTTAAACACATGTTTATGTTACATGTTCACTATCTTAACAATTCTCAAAAAACACATAATTATACCAAGCATCAATGCATTAAACAAACCATATCTTCTAAAATACAAGACCTATCTACATGAATATAATCCATAATGCAATAATTTAGACAATTATTCAAGTTACATCTTCATCATTTTGAAAAATCCTCAAATCCTCAAAGAACACACAAGAACATAAACTACCAACTCTAAGTTTCCAAAGCAACTATTTCCTAAGTGACTTTTTAACATCAAACAAACATATAAATCATTCAATCAGTTCATATAATTGCAAAGAAACCTAACTCTATTCATTACTTAGCAAAATATCATACCTAAAAAGATTTTTCTCAACCTAGGGAGTTGTGTTCACTGTGCAACCGAACCAATCAGTGAGAATGTATCCCTTGACGTGGGGAACAACTTCTTAAAAGGAAGCTTTATGAGAATCTTAGCTTAGATATGTGTTTTGGAGGATTGAAACTTAGAAAACCCTAGGTTCTCTTCACTTTTCTCTCCATGCACGAGCTGCTGTGATTTCTCCAGACCAAATTCTGTAAATTTTACACTAAGGGGTCCTATTTATAATAAAAGGGTCAAGGGACAAAAAGACCATTTTTGCCCTTAATGAGTTCGGGACCCCGTTACACTACAACCCATCTCGAAACGCCTCAATTCGACATTCTACTATAGCCAAAGTTTAAAAAATTATTTTAAATAAAAATTTTTTAAAAAATTTATTTTCGCCTGCGGGCAGGTTTGGCCGATTCCACCCGAGATGCCCTTTTGGTCCAATTTTTTAAACTATCTCCGATTAGGTTCAAATTCTCACAGGAGGTTTATTTTAACATTCTAAGCATATTTATCTTCTATAAAATACTCAAATTATGCCCCTAAATATGACTTATGCCTAAATGATGCATGTATAACGCCCTACCATCAAACAGTGCATGAATAGTACCCTACCGGCAAAAATGAAAAATTTACCCTGATTTTTTAGATCTCTACATGTACAACCTCTTAACTCTCCTATATAAGGAGGTCTTTAAATAGCTCATGAATCTTAATCAATACAATTATTCTTTCTAGCTTTCTGTCTCTCTCTAGTCACAACATAGTATTAGAGCCTTATACACCATAACTTTGCTTTGATCTCTATTATGGTAATTGTCTAAACCATTATTTCTCTATAGTGGTGGCCTTTTAAAACCACTGTGAACCACAATCATCATCATTGTCTTCCCACTACCCCTCACTTATGTTTGATTTTTTTTTTCCAAGTTTGAACACATAAAATGAATCTACGTATCCAAATGAGTCTAACGATGCAAACCAAAACCCCATCGAAGGCTTCACGCACCCACACGCACCACCCGAAGAATTGTTGCCGTTGCACACGCTACAACCTCAAGGTTCTTTCAACTCAGCCCCCTAATGTGTGACATCACCCACAAACTCTCTACCATGTGTGCCACACATAGGTTATTTTTAAAAAATAAAGAAAAATAAGGTTTAAAAAATACAATATTTTAAAGTAAGTTATATAAATATTATTGTAGAAAATATAAACTTGATTGGATCCACTTAAATGCACCGGTATCCAAATACTCAACTTCATATAGAGTTTTTATTATTTGATTAATTACTTTTTTCTAGTAATAAAATTATTCCATTGTAATTTTGAGGTCATGGGCTCAATCTATAAAAATAGCATTTCCGCTTATGAGAATAAAATTGTGTACATCTAACCTTCTCCAAACTTAGTAATGGCGAGAACCTCATATACTAGGATTGTCTTTTCATTTTTCCAAGTTTAGTTCTTTATGCATTCTACTACTTGAAATACTACAAGAATAGAGGCTAAAATTATACAATCACCTTTAAATTCTCTTGCTTAAATGGGGCCATCTATTAATGAAAAACAATTTTAGTTAAAAAAAGAAGATAAATAATAAATGATGACACATAACCTCTAATTGATTTGAAAATTTAATGGGAAAAAAAAAAAGAAAATGAAATGTCAAAAATTCTCTACACCTAAAATTTTAAAAATTTCAAATACAATAGAAAATAAGAAAAGAGAAAAATAAAATGATGTGTATAATTATAAATTTCTTCATTAGTTTTCCTCATCTATTACATTTTCTACTGGTTATCTATATTATCTTTCCAGTTCTTTTGCTAAATCTACAAACAAAATGAAACTTAAACCCTCATCTTACTTGAATTTAGCTTATTATCTTTCTAGTTCTTCACTAATAAGAGTTTCTAATATATTTTTATATTGTCTTTTTATTCACACCCTAATTTCAAAAATAAAAACATAATTTCAAAAAATTGTTAAATGCTCCCAAATGGTCGAATGCTTTTATTTCTAATCCAAAAATCATAAATATGGGTTTAAATCACTGCCTATTGTACTATTACGTTTTGTCAAAAAAAAGCCCTCAAACGGGCCAATGTGTTTACTCAAATCCAAAATCTTTTAAAATATCATTTGTTTCCCAATGAACAGTTGAGCATAAATCACAAAAATAAAAAAGCCCTTCCATCCTGCCCCACTAATATCAATTTTATCTGAAATGTGCATAGAAAAAAATAAAATGCACAAATTCAATGAAATTTAATTTTGTGTATGACCATTTGGACAAAATTTTCTAATTATAATTATCAAAGTAATTTAGACATAGAATTTCACAAAAAAGAAGAAGAAAAAAAAACACGTTGTAAGTATGATCATTTGGCTAGATTTGGATAATGCAATTTCACCAATCACTTTCAAATTAAAAACTTGTCAAGTTCAAGAAAAATAAGTCAATTCTTACCCATTTAAGATCATCTCTGTTAAAATCATTTTGTATCATCAATTCTTCTAGTATGTAGAAACACAAATAGATTAAGAATAAATAAATATGGAAAGGATGAGGTGATACATAACAGAACGAGGATAAATTTTTGCAGACGTCTTTCTCCTTTTTTTATTCTTCAACATTATTATCTGCTGCTGATTCCTGAATTAAAAAAAAAGTATATTTAATTGAATGAAGAAAGAAAAGTAGTTGAGTAGGATATTATTGATAGAATAATTTCTCTAAAATATGAAAGTAGGATATTAATGATAAAAATCTGCATAATACAAGTTTCCTACATCACATTTATAAATGTAGAATACTACTAACCATAACCCCTATCATATCTTTATCCTAATCCTAATATAATAAATAATCTTATTTTGAATAGAAAACAAAATCTACATTAACCAATTTCAAATAAGCTCAAATTTAAAAACTAAAGAATCTTACAATATCTCTAAAACATATATTCATGTTTGAGTTTTGCCAAGGAAAATCGCGGATGTGGGATTTTCGCGATCTCATCGATCCGTGTAACACACGCCCTGCGGGTGTATTGCACAGACCAGTAAGGTCGTAGAGATCTGACCTCCATGATTTTCCAAAGTAACCCTCTCCATGTTTTTAGCCAGTACCATATCTATCTTGCATCACTTTGTCAAACAAAAGATGTCATGGTTGTTGGCAATGAAAGCGAGAAATGAAATAACGAAGTGTAAACAAACAAACATAGCAAGAACAAAGAATTCCAAATATAAGTGGTTCGACAGGTAGCCTACATTCATAGGCGAAGCACAACAAAAGATCCACTATCAAAAAATGAAGAATAAAATATGGGGGTCAAAACCCTCTTATAAATTCTTAAGGACAATTCATGCCACTTTCTCTCACTTTTTCCCTAAAAAAAATACAATATATAGTATCCCTAAATCTTAAAACATGAAAAGTTGTGAAAATTAGGCCTTAAGTGCTGATCGGCATACGCTAGTATTGATAGTTAATATTTCAACTTCTTTCAAAATCTTTGAAACTTCTTGTACCAATTGGCCAACAGAGATGGGGGTTTTCTAGGTCCATGTGCTGATCAAGAGACACCCAAAAAGGCACAAATTGGTTTGGGTGTGAGTTGACTCAAGAATATAAAATATAAATAACAAATATCCACCTTGGCTTGTTTTCCATCAAACCACGAGCAAACAAAACTTCTTATGTTCTCTTCTCCACAAAATCTCTAAGGATATATTAGATCAAATGATGCGAACACCAATCAAATTTAAAGTGAGTTTGAACTTGAATAGTAGAATGGGCTTAGTCAACAAATCTGCCGAATTCTCTACTGTGGCAACCTTCTTGATTGTACATCTTGAGACATAACATCTCGAAGAAAATGATATCTAATGTATATATGTTTGGTCCTTTCACAATACAATTGAATGAATTTGGTTGATTTCATATTAATTTTCCCACATTTTCCAAACTTTAAGAATAAAAATTTGTTAACTAGACTCACCCAAGATGAGTTCCAAATAGTAGTCAAACATCTCCCCCAACCAATGGTCAAAATAGTCTAAGTTATGTCCAAGTATGACATCTACGATGGCCCCAAAAATGTCTCTAATGTGGCTTGAAATAGTGGCTCAAATGGACCCCAAATGCCCTAAGGCATAGACCAAGAATAGGTCAAAAATCCTACCTAAGGTGGTCTAAGGAAGTGGCCAAACATGGCCTTGAAAATATGACTAAAATGTGTCCCAATAAAGTGCCCAACATGGCTTGGTATAATGGCCAAAAGTGGCCTAAAAGGGGCTTCAAAAGATAATGTCTAACATAGGAGTATATGGTCTTGAGAAGGCCTTGGAAGGCAAGTCATGGCATGCCCATGACATGCCCTAGGCAGCAGGCACGCGTGGGGAAGGCTCCAGGGCACGGAAAGGCGTGGGTGCACGACGCGGGTGCGCGCGGGGGCACGTGGGCTGGGCTAGTCTGCTGTAGCTACAGTGTATTTACTGTAAGTTGTTTTCCCTCTTTTCTGAATTTTTTTCCTCAAGATTTTTAAACCCCACTTTTTGGCAGTCATCTTATTCATTTATGGGCATTTTACACACCCAACAACTCTTTTTAATCCACAAAATTTTGACATGGTCTCCTTTGTTCATTAACCTATTTTCCTCATCCCATTCCTCCTCAACACCAACATAACACCTAATGGAACAATTATTCATACAATTTTTTAATTCTAACATTCATAAGTATATTTTGAAAATAAGTAACTACATGGAGCTCCATGCTCCTCATTTACATTCAATACTCAATTACATATAATCCGACATAAAATTTAGTTCATAGCTTACACAAGGTCTAAGTTTTAAACATACAATAAATTTCATGGGACTTATTGTCACGCCCCAAATTTTACAAACTCGGGGAGTGAGTGAAATGAAATAAGAAAAGTAGATGAAAGGCCATTAAGATGGATTTAGTTGATTATGCATTTATTCCCCCATGTTTTCCCAAGATTTGAAATGAAAGCTTGCTATTAGATTTAACCAAAATGGTCTCCTAATATCACTGAAACATCCCTCCCAATCAATAGTCCAAATAAGTCTAAGTCGTGTTCAAACAATAGCTTGCAAAACAGCCCCAAAATCTCTCTAAGTATACCCTGGAACAATGGCCCAAAAGGGTCCCAAACGCCTTAAGACATAGGCCAAGAATAGGTAAAAAAATTCTACCTAAGGTAGTCTAAGGAAGTGGCCAAACATGGCCTAATAGGGAGGTCAAACATGGCCCAAAAAGGTGGCTAAACATGGCCCAAGGATTGGCCAAACATGGCCCAAAAGGATGGCCAAACATGGCCCAAAAGGATGGCCAAACATGGCTTAAAAGGATGGCCAAAGGCTGATGTCAGAGGGCTATCAGGAGGCTAGCGTGCAGGTAAGGGCGTGTCACGCGTGTAGGGGGCGCGCAAGGGGGCCGCGCAGGGCACCCGAGCACAAGTAGGCAGTAGGGCGGGTGGCACGCGTGCGGCGTGTGCGTGCTTGCGTAGGTCGTGCTGTAGGGCGACTAGGCACGCGACAAGGGGCTAGGCTGGCCTGGTCAAGCTGTTGGTTCACTGTAGCTACTGTTCATTGCTACAGTAAACTAGTAGCTAAAATGCTACAGTACCAGATTTTTTAACCTTGGCCAAAAATCTTGATTTTGATATTTTTATACCCATTTAAATTTATTTCATCACCGAACTTAGTGTGGGACCCTATACCATGTAAAATGATAATTTTACCATTTTTTCCTTATTTTTTGACTTCAAGTAATTTTTTGGACTAATTGTGTCACACCCTGAATTTTCATAAATCCGGAGTGGATTTATTAACTAGAAAAATAAATAAATAAATTTAAAACATCCTTTAATTTTCAGCAAAAAAACTCATTATTCCATACTTTAAGGTTATTAACCAACATTGGAAAAAAAAAATTTGAGAATCAGTTGAATCCATTCTGAAAACTTTGTTTAGGCCTTTATACTTTTCGTGGTCAACTTCACCTTAATATATTCGGAGTCTCAAGGTGCCAATATTTTTAAACAAAAGTACTCATCGAGACAATCAGTTTAGACTTTTGAATCACTCAATTCAGATAAAAATGAATTTATATGAAAATCAGAAAGTTTGAAACAAACAAACAAACAATAATTTTTGTTTTGGATGAACAATAATCTGAGAAACCAGTAGCTACAAGTGAACAGTAACCTTGAAAGTTATTGTTCACCTGGAGCAAAAATTGAACTTTAGAAAAAATGCTGCGCCTAACCCTTTGATTCAAATCGATATTTCTCTCAATCTACAGATCCAAATGTAATGAAATCTATGCCAAAATCTTCCTTATTGAGTCTAGTTTCTATACCATTTTGAATCACTCAAAAAATTCGTGTAGAACTCAAGTCATGATGAAAACACGACCCATACGCCAGATTTTTGCACACTTAGCAAAATCAATATAACTTTCTCATTTTAAAAGCTTTCAAAGTCCATGATATATAAAAAGAAATCTAAGAGATAGACCTATCTAAAAATGTAAGGCACTTTAATTAATTCAGAAAGACCAAAAAATTATAGTCTCACAAAGTGGGCTGATCTGCAGAAATAATTTTGCAGAATTGAAGTTACGACGTATTGTATACCATTTGATATTCCTTCTAATTCTTCAAGCTATTTAACCCCAATTTTTTTTTTGGAACTCTTCCTATTCATTTATGGACATTTTACACACCTAACGACTCTTTTGAAATCACAAAATTTTGAAATGGTCTCTTTTGCTTTCCAAGTATTTTTCCACCTAATATTTTACAACAATTTGTATACACAACCATATGTACATTCCACCTTCACTCGATGGCCACAAGTTTATGAAAATTGAACATACACCTATTGTTCTCAACATATACATATGATGCACATTAAACAAAATATCCTATTTGGCATTTGGGCTTAAACCCTTACATTACAAAATGGCCCAAGGCCTATAGTCCCACCATTTTTCAAATTAAACACAAGTTATTTGGGCTTATGCCCATATATACAAAACGTGGCCCTTAGGCCAAATATACTTCCTAATCCATTTTCCCCTTCGTGCTCCAATGACTTCATCAAGTCTCAAGTACTAGGAGCCTCATCTATAATATGTAATCCCACAAGAGGTAAGCACGATGGCTCGTATGACATAATAGTAATGTAAAGAACAAAGTTAAAGCGTGGCATGTGCAAGTGTACATATATAAGCCATAAACCCTCCAATTCCTTAACGCTATGCAATGACAATATGCATGACACACACATGCAACTCTATGTCACACCCATGTCTCGCTTCACGGTCTTTACCCGTTGGAACCCAAGTACCAATCGTATGTCTCATTTGACGGTCCGTCCTTGTTGGAACGCGAGTACTAATGGCCAATTTTGGGTTTTTTATCATAGGATCTATACCCTCATAATGCATAGCACCAAAGTACTCAACTCACGCCATGTTTCCAAGGATTCACAATATGCCAACATGCCTTGATTTTTCTATGCAATTCCAATGAAGCATTTCATCAAACATATAGTGTATGCCTTAAATAATACATTATACTTAAAGCAACTATAACTTTTGGATCACAAAACTCCGTCTACATGAACCTAACATGTAATCCAATCTATTACACATATAAACATATTATATATTCATAACCTTATCAAATTTTCAAAGATTACAAAATACATAAAGTACCAACACATTGAATAAATCATAACTTTCCAACTACAAGACTTTTTCTACATGAACATAAGTTAGAATGCAATGAATTATACATATAGTCATATTACATGTTCATCACTTCAACAAATTCTCAAAGAATACATAGGTACATAAGGTACTAACCCTAGGTTTTTACAGTAACTATAAGCTAGGTAGTTCTCTAATAACAAATAAGCATGTAAGTCATACAATTAACATATAAAAACACTTCTAAATTTATCTCTATTATTTACTTAGCAAAATATCATATCTAAAAGGATTTTTCTCAACCCTAGGGAGTTGTGCTCACTGTGCAGCCGAATCAATTGGTGAGAATGTAGCCCTTGACGTGGGGAACAACTTCCTAGAAGAAAGTCTTGTGAAATTCCAAGCCTATAGATGAGTTTTGGAAGCTTGAAAGTTGAAAAATCCTAGGTTTTCTTCACCTTTTTCTCCATACACGACCTACTGCTATATTCTTAGACCAATTCTAAGAATTTTATGTCTTAAGTGCTGTATTTATACTCAAGGGGCAAAGGGGTGAAAAGACTCTTTTGCCCTTAATGAGTCCGGGACCCCGTTACACTACAACCCGTCCCGAAACGCCTCAATTCGACATTCTGCTTCAGCCAAAGTTCTTAAAATTATTTTAAATGAAATATTTCCAAAAAATTTATTTTCTCCCATTGGCGGTTTCGGCCAAACCCACCTAGGCCACCCGAGATGCCCTTTATGGTTCATTTTTCAAATTATCTCTGATTAGGCTCAAATTTTCATAGGAGGTGTGTTTTAACATTCTAAGAATATTTCTCTTTTATGGCATATTCAAATTATGCTTCTAAACATAACTTATGTCTAAATGATGCATGAATAGTGTCCTACCGGCAAATAGTGCATGAATAGTGCCCTACCGGCAAAAATGAAAAATTTATCCTGATTTTTCAGATATTTACAAATTGGCCCCTATTTCCATTTCCTTACCTTTCTTTTTCTTCTTAAGTCATTTAATTTCCTACTTAGAAAATATAGACATGCTTTCCCGCTCCACTCCATCTAGTTACTATATTTTGAAAAATTCTACCATAGTTTTGTTTGTTTTCTAAGCTTTTTTCACCTAATATTCCACAACACAATTCACCATTTATCAAACTAGTAACCTAAATACATCTCTTAATTCAACTAAACATTTATACATTACTTTCAACACAAAATCCACCATACATACATATATATACTTTAAACTTAAATGTTATAAACTTCATGCTCATTACAATTTTAGGGTCTGGCCCATTGTTTTCACAATATACAAGGTTCCTACAAGATGTCTTAGGGCTTATGCCGTCATACATACAAAAATATGCCCCAAGAGCCAAATATATTTCATGGTCCATGTCCCCTCCATTCTTCAAGACTTTTTCAAGTCTCAAGTACCGGGAGCCTCATCTGTAATATGATATCCTATGAGGGGTCAGCTCAACTATTAGTATGACATAATGTTAATGCAAGGAACAAAGTTAAGGCGTGGCATGTACAAAGTGTACATTTATAATCTACATGCCTTTCAATTCATCAATATGATGCAATGACAATATCTGTGATACACCCATGCAAACTCTATGCCACACCCATGTCTCGTTTCATGGATCGCTCCTGTTAGGTCAATCGAGTACCAACACCCATTCACAGATCGCTCCTGTTGGATACTGGGCACTAATGCAATGGTCAATTTTGGGTTTTTCACCACAGGATCTACACCCTCAAAATACATAACACGAAGTGCTTAACCCACACTATGTTTTCGAAGAATCACAATATGCTAATATGCCTTGATTTTTCTATGCAATTTCAATGAAACATTTTGTCAAATTCATGTTATATACCTTAAATCATACATCATCTGTAAAATAAATTCTAACTTCTAAACCACACAGTTTCTTCCACATGAATATATACTATATACCCTCAATTTAAACACATACTCATGTTACATGTTCAATATATCACCAATTCTCAAGAAACACATAATTACACAAAGCATCAATGCATTAAACAACCATATCTTCCAAAACACAATGTCTATTCACATGAACATATGCCCCAATGTAATTAATCAAACATATATTCAAGTTACATGTTCATCATTTTGACAAATTCTCAAAGAACTCAAAGAACACACAAGTACACAAACAACCAACTTTAGGTTTTCAAAGCAACTACATCCTTAGTAACTTTCTAACAACAAATAAACATATAAATCGTTCAATCAACATATAAAACACTCTTAAACTTAACCCTATTCTTTACTTAGCAAGATATCATACCTAAATGATTTTTCCTCAACCCTAGGGAGTTGTGTTCATTGTGCAACTGAACCAATTGATGAGAATGTAGCCCTTGATGTGGGGAACAACTTCCTAGAAGGAAGCCTTGTGAGAATCCTAACCTAGAGATGTGTTTTGGTGGCTTGAAACTTGGAAAACCCTACGTTTTCTTTACTTTTCTCTCCATGCACGAATTCTGCTTCTTCTCAGACCAAATTCTGAGATTTTTATCTCTAAGGGCTTGTATTTATACTAAAGGGTCTAACGGACAAAAAGATCATTTTGCCTTTAATGAGTCCGGGACCCCGTTACACTATATCTCGTCCTAAAACTCCTCAATTTGACATTTTGCTTTAGCCAAAGTTCTTAAAATTATTTTAAATAAAAATTTTCCAAAAAATTTATTTTTTCCCACGGGCGGGTTTGGCTGAATCCACCCGGGCCACCGGAATGCCCTTTATCTATTTTTGAAACTATCTCCGATTAGGCTCAAATTTTCACAAGAGGTATATTTTAACATTCTAAGAATGTTTCTCTTCTATGGAATACTCAAATTATGCTCTTAAATATGACTTATGCCTAAATGATGCATGTATAGTGTCCTACCGGTAAACAAAACATGAATAGTGCCCTACCGGTAAAAACGAAAAATTTACCCTAGTTTTTCAAATCTTTACACTCATGCCCTTACACACCAAAAATATGTCCCAAAAGCCAAATATTCTTCAAAGTCTACTTCCCCCTCTATGCTTCAAGACTTCATCAAGTCTCAAGTGCCGGGAGTTTCATCTGTAATATATAATGCCAAAAAAGGTCAGCACGACGGCTTGTATGACATAATGCTAATATAAAGAATAAAGATAAGGCGTGTCATGTGCAAAGTGTACATTTGTAAGTTATAAACTGGCACGACCCGAAACCCACCCTACACGGATCCCGAGGGCGTGATACTAGTTGGCCACCTTGTCAGTTTTCTCCACCGACAATGCGACCAACCAAAGGCTATTTCTGAACTTTACAATGAATTTCATTCCAAATGTAGGGTCAAAGCAGCTGAAATTAAAACATTTTTAAATTGAAAATGCAATTTATCCCAACACATCAAAGCAAATCTAGAATCAGTCACCGAATATCTATAGAGGACTAATATACCTACTCCAATGCATCCATTCTATATTGATAAATTACTTAAGGCAGAAATTACACCAATACATTTCAGTTGATCAAACTCATCCCCAATGATCAACAATCAAAATATCTTCAAGTACAATTTGATCATAGTGATCCAACATACTAGGCTAACCTCATTACTAATGATGTAACATTATAATACAAATTGTGAACTTAACCTTACAGAGTAAGTAGTCAACTTGACTTGGAGTTCATCTCGTCAGTGTAAATTATTTGTGCTTCATTAGTTCTGCTAGTTATCTCATTGCATATCATCCGTCATAAGCTACCTGAAAAATAGTTATAAATAAGGGGTGAGCTAACAAAGCTCAGTAAATAAATTCCTAACTTTGCCATGAGTCAGGGTTAGTTTACAAGAATAGTAGAAGAAAGAGATAACAAATAGCCAATAGCCAGCCACCAAGATGTACGACAATGACCCGAGGGTCCAAAAGGCCTATCCCAAAATAAGATATAAGAAGATAGTAATAATGAATCCAACAACCAGGATCTAGCCAATCATGATAATTTGCTGCCATAATAAATACGATAGCCAATCAAAAGTATAGCATGCTTGCATAGAATATGATCATTCATAGGGCATAAAACATGATCATTCAACGAATACAAGAATAAATCATCATCGAGTTCTAATAACCCAAAAATGCGTGAATCACCCGGGGCCTGGCATACCATACTAAAACGCACACTCAGATCTGCCACAGTTCCTCGGGCTCTCTGAAAAGCGTTAAAGCTCTTTTCTCGCAGGTCCGAAGGACAAATAAGACCCCAAAGGGTCTTTCCGCCACGCAATCTGTGAATAGATGGGTCATTGTGACTGAGCACAACTCCGGGTACATACCAAATATTATGATCAATAAAATTTCACACCGGATGTACAACCGTACAAAATAATTGATATCACAATCAACGAGTCATGAAGTGTGTAGAATAACAAAATTCCCACTAACAGGATATATCACAAGATCAGGATATGGTATTTATGATAGTGCAATGATGCTCAAGTATCAGTGATCAATTTCACAATGATGTAAGCACGCAAGTCAAGTCCAAAGAATAGGCTTAACTGATAACCACAAGTCGATTGGCTTCAAATCAAGTACATTGGGTAGTGATAGAGTACAAGTTTGGCAGCATATGAGAATAAATGTGACTAGCTGGGAATAACCACATAACAAAGTTCGGATTTACGTACCTCGGTTTCTTAGTATCGCATTCTCCATTTACAAATACTCTGATGATCTCTAGATACGTTAGATATATCCTTGCATATCCAGTAGCGAACGGATTTGCATCAGAAGCAACAGGTTATAGCTGGACCAAAGCATCGGGCACACTCATGGATTCCATTATTTGATGAACGTACAAGGGTTAGGGGGATAACAGTAGTAGCAGCCATGGCTTCTGCTCTTAGAGCTTCTTCAGCAGCCAATTGTGAAAACAAACTTATCCTCTCTTTCTTCTTTGCAGCTTCACTCCATTTTCCTAGTAAGATGTAAGTAACCAGTGGAAGCACAACCAAGACCAGAAACAAGGCAGGTAAATCAGATTCCCTTGGCTCAAGCATGTCCCCACCAGCATACTCATGTCCAAATTCCTCTCCAAACCATTTCCCAGAGGTTGGTCTCTTTTAGCTACACAACTCCAATGGTTGCTTCCTTATTTAGTTTATTTCTTGTAAAGCTATGTCACTCCCAAGAATTTGAGATTATATTTTTCAATAGAACCACGTTTGATATTGGAGCCAAATAAATTCTAAAGAAAATGATAGCCAATAAAATGTATGCCACATACTGACCTTGTACTCCAAAGAATCCAGATTGGATAGTAAATTAGACGAAGTAGAATCCAAGACAAAACAAAAACAACAAATGCAAAGCTAGCGAGAATTTCAGCGCCACTGTATTTGGACATCTTCCCTACTTCCAGATATACATCACTAGCATCATGAAGAGCTCAAACAACCGAACCAACACGAGGAAACCTTAATATGTAAGACAACATAATAAGAATGACAGTGGCAACATGATGGCACATTGACACCCCAAAGTCAGAACGCCTTGTTTCCCAGAAAATCAGACGATATATGGAGTACGTGTAGAATCCAGCAGCATACATATACATTCCTTTTAATTTCAATTTGATCTTCTGTTCAGACCACAACTGATTTCAGGGTTCCACCCAAAAATACTGTGTTAGTGAACCAAGGTTCATCATAAGTTACAGAAAGCGCCAGAAACTCTGCTGAAAGAAAATAAATACATTTCCATGCTGATTCCTTGAATTTTCTTATTTTCTTTCTCCTCGCATATGTCTCAACAACCTGCATCTGCTGCCCTTTACCAAATATCAATCTTCTTCCCAATTTCTCAAAAACACATCTGTCAAGACAAAAATGAACTGATGGGAAGAACAGAACAAAGAATGGAAGAACTAAGAAATCTTTATACTCCGGGAACGATTCTTTTCCCCAATCAATGGACCGCACCAATTCGAACAAACCCATAGGGATTCTTCGTATATTCAACCAAATCTACATAGACAAGCAGAGCTAGTGGATCGAATATGGAAGCAAAGACCCTAAGAGCTGATTGAAACGCATAATGGAGAGCAGAGGTTTCATTTGAAGCATTTGACTGAATAAAGTTAGGGCATCGTCCAGGTTCGAGAACCCAAACTTGCAACGACCTCTCATATATATATATATATATATATCGAATTGGGTGTGGGTTTGAGTTTGTCATACAGGTTGGGTAAAAGCAAAAGATTGAGAAGGAAATTCAAAGAAATCAAGTGGAGATACAGAGTATAAAAGAAGGGGGTATTCAACCACAGTTGATCCTTGAAGCATATACCGGTCATATCCGCCCCCGGCAGCGTTGGTGCAGCCGACTAATTCCCGTCGAAGTTAAGATTTCCGGCAGCCGAGTTTGGCGGAACCATTGGTGTGGTCGCCATTTTGCTTTCTCTGCACTCTGCAGTTCCTCTCTCTTTCTCTCTCTTCTTGTGTATTCTGAAACAGCCAAAATGGCTTGCGTTTGTGTACATGTACATTTATATACAATCAGCTTTTCAACTGACCTCTACAACCTTTCATCTCATGTGCACCCATATATACTTTTATATTATGGGTAGAAAAGATTTGAAATTTTGAAACAAAAATTTTTATTTATTTATTTATTTAATTAATTATTTAGTATTATTATTGTTATTATTTAAATAGTGATGTATACATGTGATGTGTGTTATCTATGTGCATGTGTGTGTATGCCTATTTAATGTAATGTATGCATATATATATATATATATATATATATTAGAAAGAAGTGCACAACGACAGTGTGCAAATGGTCTGTGTGTGCGGCTGTACACAGTCATGTGTGTACAGTGTGTATCATATAATATATATATATATATATATATTATATGTTTGAAAAACCAAAAAGCAAACAATGCATTCTGAAAAGGAAGGAAAAGGAGTGGAAATCAAGGCAGTTGGACTGCTGCAGGGAGGTGGCATGAGAGGATAGATAACCTAGGTGTATGTGAGTGTATATCCGTTGGTTAGAGAGAGAAGAAAAAAAATCAGAAAAAAATAGAAAGAAAAAGAGAGAGGCTGAGCTAGAGAATCGTGGAGCACAGAGAGGTTCAGTGACTTGAACCAAGAGGAGGAAGAAGGAGATTTAAGAAGGGCTCAACCAAGGAGAGAAAAACCGAAACCAAGGTAAGCCACTTTCTGGTTCGAAATTTTTCTAGTATGTTTAATTATTCTGAATGTAGGGCTAGAAAGAGTATGAAATATGGAGAATTTAGGAACAAGAATCAATCAAAACGGTTGAGAAATGAGAGAGAGAGAATAGGAGTTACAGGTCATGAGCGATAATCGGGTGGTTGGGAAAAATTTGTTTATAACCTTGTTTAAATGTTGGGAAAATGATCCCCATCGGTGCAGAAACACTTTAGGGTAAAAAGGGGGGGTCTAACAGTGACCAAACAGTCACGAAAATGAAGATAAAGAGTCAGCCGGAGAGTTGACCAAGGGGTTTGACCCTCTATTCGTGAAAATCCAATGGGCCAATCCAAAAACCAGCCTTAGAAATGGAATCCTCTTGAAAAATGGGAGAAAATGACATTTTTAAAAGCTAGAAAAGTGGCCGAAAAATTCTCGCCAACGTCGGAGAAGGCACCGGAACCCTACCGGAGGTTCGCCGAAAAATCGGGGAAGAATACACTGTTCCGAGTCAGGTTCGGGTTTGGGTTCGGTTCGGGTCGGGTCAAGACTGACCCGCCCCTATCACGTGTCAGCCTGGTGTTTTAAATTAAAAATGAATAGAGATTGTTTGGCTACGGGGTTATGAAATTGAAATTGGAATTAAATTGAAAACAGGGATATCCTATCCCTGTTTTGGATTAGCCACTGTTTGGCTATCCAAATTAGGAATAGGGAAATTGAAAATTACAAATTAATCCCTGGACTTTTTAGAAATTAAGTTTGACTCCAGAACTTTCAGAAATTCCACTTTGACCCCTAAACTTTTGAGAAATTATAAACTGAACCACCAAAATAAAATATTAATTAATTAATTTAATTATTAAATATCACAAAATAGTCCGGAGTCCAAATGGGGCAAGTTATTAGTGTATTTTGACTATTCCGACCATTCTGAGACCAATGGTGAGGTCCGTTTTACGGGACGGGGTCCCAAAAAAAATAAAAGACCCGTAGTAACATTTAAAATTACCAAAATGCCCCTAATTTGAAACGCAGTCAAACGAACTTCAAATTAAGTAAACAAATAGTGAAATTTTATTATCTCGACCATTCCAGACTCAACTGTGGAGTCCAATTTATGAAAAGAGGTCTCGGGATGTAACGACCGTAAAAAGTGCAAAATGACCGTTTTGCCCTTTTAAGCTCGGATGTTCGAATTGAATTCCACGAAAGCCTAAACCTATTTTCTTCGACGTTCAGGACTCAACAGTAGAGTTTAATTTGGAAAAATAGAAACTTATAAAATAAAGACATAAAATTTGATGAATAGCATAATTCAAGTAGTAATTGAACTGAGTTGTATTTCATGATTTTAGGAACACGGAAAGGCAAGGAGAAGGTGGTCTGACCTTTTGTATTTTCACTGTAGTTCTGCTACACTACGAGTACATCTTTCTGAGTTGAGACTGACCCATTAGGTATGGTGTATTGTGCTAAGTAAGGAATAGAATTAAGTTTAGGAATAATTTGCATGTTGATTGAATGAATCATATAATTATTTGTTTGATGTTAGAAAAATCACATAAGGAATGTTACTTTTAAAAAGAAATCTTGAGTTGATTGTTTATGTTGCTTATGTGCTTCTTGCTGCTCTACGGAGATATGATTTGTTCTATGTGTTGGGTTGTACGTGATCTATATTTTTGGGAAGTTGTTAAGATTGTGAACACATGGCTTGAGTATGTATTTCCGTTGATCATGTATTGCATAAATTCATGTGGAAAATGTTTTATTATTCAGATGTTGTGATTGCTTTAAGTGAAATACATTGTTTAAAGGCATGCTCTATGTGTTGGTAAAAATTGCTTATCTGAGATTGTATTATTGTATGATGGAATTAAGGCATATTGGCATAGTGTGATGCATTGAAAGCATAGTATGGGTTGAGCACGTGGTGCTAAATATGGTACTTAGCTTCCATCAGATGTGTTCTGAAAACGAGACATGGTACTCAGCTTCCATCAGATGTGTTCTGAAAATGAGACATGGTACTCAGCTTCCATCAGATGTGTTCTAAAAACGAGACATGATACTCAGCTTCCATCGGATGTGTTCCGAAAACGAGACATGGACATGGCATAGATTTGACATGGTTGTGGCATAGAGTGGTGTGGGTGTTTCATGGGCATTGTCACTACATTGCATGGATAATATGAATGGCATGTGGATTATTGCTATTACGTGGCATGGACGATTTGGAAAGCATGTGGATTATTGTTATTACATTGCATAGATGATATAGAATAACATGTAGAAATAACTGTACACTTGCACATGCCACGCTTTAAATTATATTAATGAGTTGAATGACGTGTAGATTATTACTAGTACGTTGTATGAATAATACTGAATGACATGTAGAAATAACTGTATACTTGCAATGCCACACCCTTAATTTTGTTCCTTGCATTAGCATTATATCATACCAGCAGTTGAGCTGACCCATACGTGGGATAACTCCCCACAGATGACGTTCTTGGCACTCGAGACTTAAAGAAGTCTTACAGAGTGGAGGACACAGGAGCTTAGAATGATCTTGGTTCTTGGGAGCACATTTCAAGATGTATTGATATTGTATAAGGGCTTAAGCCCGAATGACAGGTTGAATGTTTTTTATTGACTGTGCTTTATATGGATGTACATTGAAGGAAATGGATGTAAGTTTGGGTTGAAGCCGTTAGATTGTTCTTTATTTCTTTATTATTTTATTTTCCTTTCGTCTCGTTAGTCGCGCCACGGGTTCGCTAGAATTCGGGGCGTGACAGGGCCACACTGCTTGTAGTATTCTGATTTATATATTTTGTTTTCTTGCATGAAAGGTGACTGGTGGATGTGGTGGTTCAATGAGACTGCCACCTCATTTTGAGCATTCACCATGTGGGCATTACATGACATATATATACATATCGTATGCATATTATAGCACAAAAGTGCTTATGGGCTAAGTGGTAAATTTTTCGAACTTTAAAATATTGCCTTACTTGGTCAAGGGTTCAAATCCCCTTGGCCTCACATCTTGGCATTTTTTCCTCAATTTTGGGCTTATGCTTCGTTTGGTTGGCATAATTTACTGTTTTCGCTTTTTCCTTCGTAATTTCTTTTCTATCGCTCTTTTTATGAAGCGGTTTCTTCTGGTCATTCCCTATTTAGGTTAGCTTTGATGTCAAAGGCCTCGTGTCAGTTATTATTTCTTTGTGGTCTTTATAGTTCGCTAATTCAAATTTTTATAATATCAAAATGACATCATTTCACCTAATTAATTAATAATTAGGTTCAGGTATTACACCCTCCTCTTTTGACGTGTTTAATTATTTTATTGGCCTATCGCAACTATCGAGGAATTCTTGATTAATTTTCTTATTTATTTTTTATCTCCTTTCTGATTAATAATTAGCGGACTAATTATTAATTAATTAGGTCGGGGTGTTACATAAACCCTCCAATCCATCAATGCTATGTAATAACAATATGCATGACATACACATGCAATTTTATGCCACACCCATGTCTCATTTCACGATCCTTCCTCGTTGTAACGCAAGTATCAATCGTATGTCTCACTTCACGGTCCATCCCCATTGGAACGCGAGTACTAATGGCCAATTTTGGATTTTTCACCATAGGATCTACACCCTTATAATGCATAGCACCAAAGTGCTCAACACACGCAATGTTTCCAAAGATTCAAGTATGCCAAGATGCCTTGTTATGACATGAAATTTTTTTTTTTATTTTATTATTATTCTTGATTAATTAAATTTTTATTATTATTATTATTATTATCATGGTTATTAATTTTGGTGCATTAGTGTTATAATTATACATAGTATATATGTGAAGGTATGTGTGAAATAATGTGTGTGCATGAATGTGTAAAATGATATGTGGGAGAATGTATGGCAGTAAGTTGTGTGTGTGTAACTGGATGTGTGTGTGTGTGTGGTTACAACCGGACTAGAGTGGGGGAGGAGTTGGGAGTGTGTGTTTCTAGTGTGTGTAATGAGTGAAGTGTGTATAGGCATACATATAGGGCAGCTTTGCATTTAATGCAAAGCTGCACCTGGGGAAGAACAACTGAAGCTGAAGGAGGGTGAAGAAAGTCAAGAATAGTGGCTATGAGGGGGAGACGTGAGGGATTTGGTTAGTGTGTGTGCATAAGTGAAGTCTCGGGTGGGGAGAAAAGAGAAGGAAAGAAACAGAAAAGAGGGAGAGAAATAGAGCTCTGAGAAGGAGTTTGAAGCTTGGTTCGAGCTCGGAGCAAGAGGGTGAAGGAAGGCACGGCTAGAGAGAGAAAGCTCAGAAAATCCGTAAGTGCAACCTTTCTGTTTTATTTTTTTTGAGGCATGATGATTTATTTGATATGTAGGGTTTTAAAGTGTATGTTATGAGGATTGTTTTGCAAAAAGAATGAAGGAAAATAGTTGAAAAATGAGGGAGAAAAAGGGGTTTACAGGTCACGGTCATGGGGGGGTTAGATTAACATTTTATGTGCAAAGCTTGAATCTAATGAGGTAGAAATAACCCTAATAAGTGCAGAAAATGAAATAAGAAAGAAACGAGGGAAAACCGTGAACAACCGAGTGAAAAATTGAAGATATTCAGCTGGCCGGAGATTCGGCCATGGGCCTTTGAGCCCTATTTCGTGAAAATCCGTTGGTCTAAACTGAAAATGGGAGATGGGAGTGAAACCTACTTGAAAAACTCTAAAAGATGGCATTTTGAAAACATGAAAAAGCTGCCGGAAATTGGTCGCCGGCGCCGGAGGAGACGCCGGAACCCTACTGGGTGCCACCGGAAAATCGGGGAAGAAGGGGGGGTCTGCTCCGGGTCGGGTCGGGTCGGTTCGGGTCCGGTTCGGGCGGGTGTGGGCTGCCCCTGCCACGTGTCGCCATATGTTTTAAATTAAAAGATTTAAAGGGGGTGTTTGGTTGTGGATGTATGAAATTAAGAATCTGAAATAAATAAGAACAGGGATATCTTATCCCTGTTTTAGGCTAATCCTTGTTTGGCTGTCCGAATATGGAATAAAGGTTTTCAAATTTACAATTCTGCCCCTGAACTTTTGATAATTGAAAATTAACCCAAAACTTACAGAAATTATAAATTGACCCTCCCAACTATTAATAATTCTGATTTGACCCTCCTGAATAAAATATTAATAAATTATTAATTAAATTAATTAATTAATTAATTAATTAAATTAATTTAATTATTTAAATATTCAAAAATATCCCGGAGTCCAAATGGGACAAGTCATTAGTGTATTTTGACTATCTCGGCCATTCTGAGGCCAATGGCGAGGTCCGTTTTACGAGACGGGGTCCCGAAAAATAAAAGACCCGTAGTGACATGAAAAATTACCAAAATACCCCTGAATTGAAATACGATCAAATGAACTCCAAACTAGGTAAACAAATAGTGAAATTTTATTATCTCGAGCACTCCGGACTCAACCGTGGAGTCTGATTTGTGAGAAGAGATCATGAAATGTGAGGACCCGTGTAAAGTGCAAAATGACTGTTTTGCCCTTTTTAACCCAGGTGTCCGAATTGAATTCTATAAAAGCCTAAACTTATTTTCTTCGACGTTCCGGACTCAATGGTAGAGTCTAATTTAGTAAAATAGAAACTTATGAATTAAAGACATAAAATTTGATGAATAGCATAATTCAAGGGACAATTAAACTGAGTTTCGTGTTATGAATTTTAGGGACACGGAAAGGCAAGGAGAAGGTGACCTGACCTTTGGTATTCTTACGGTGGTTCCACCTTGCTACGAGTACACTCTTCCGGTTTGAGATCGATTACCAGGTACGATATATTGTGCTAAGTAAGAAATAGAATTGGGATTAGGAGTACTTGCTTCGCTGCATTGATTGTTCACATGTTTGTTTGAGTGTTCACATGTTTATGTGCTACGTGCTATCTTGCTGAGTCGTATGATGATTATGGATATACTGCATATGTTAGTGTAGTGGGTGAATAATATACTTTGAAGAACCATTGATATTATGAATTGTGTACTTGAGAGCATGCCTTATGTATGAGTGAGATACATCATGACATGACGAGATCAGAGCATATTGGCATAGTGAAATTCTTTGGACATGGCGTGGGTAAGCACTTGGTGCTTTGCATTATGAGGGTGCAGATCCTGTGGTGAAAAACCCAAAATCGGCCAATAGGTACTCGCCGGCCTGACGGGTTCCGGACCGTGAAGCGAGACATACAAGGTACTCATGCCGACGGGGAAGGACCGTATCATGAGACATGGGTGGGCATAGAGTTGCATGGGTGTGTCACACATACTACTTATATACTGTACATTGTTCATATCCTGTCATCATGATATCGAATGCCATATAGAAATAACTGTACACTTGCACATGCCACGACCTTGGTTTTGTCTCTTGCATTAGCATTATATTGTACCAGCATGTTGAGCTGACCCCTTTAGTGGGGCAATATTTCAGATGATGTCCCAACAGTACGAGACGTGGAGATGATTTGACTAGGGACTGTGTTAGGCCCAAGGGGCGTTTGTTTTTGATATTGTATAAGGGCATAAGCCTAAGACCTTATTTCATTTTACATGTTGTAAGCAAGTGGACCAGACCTATGTATATATATATCAGAACAGTGTACAGAATGTATGAGAACGTTATCATTATCTTTTATTTCTTTATTATTTTATTTTCCTTGTCTCGTTACTCGCACCTCGGGTTCGCTGGAATCCGGGGCGTGACATGCCTTGATTTTTCTATGCAATTTCAATGAGGCATTTATCAAACGCATGGAGTATGCCTTAAATAAGGCATCATACATAAAGTAAACTATAACTTTTAAACCACAAAACTTAGTCAACATGAACATAGCATATAATCTAATCAAATATACATATAATCATGTTACATATTCACAACTTTACTGAATTCTCAAAGATTACACAAGTACACAAAGTACCAATACATTGAGCAAATCATAACTTTCAAACTACAAGATTTTTTCTATAAGAACATAAGCTAGAATGTCACGCCCCGAATTCCCGCGAACCTAAGGCACGACTGGCGAGACAAAAAGAAAATAAAATAAAGGGCAATCTAAACGAATTTAACTAAACATGCATCTGTTTTATCAGTACATATAAAAGAAAGCATAAAATACGTCCCATAGATACATCGTTCACATGTCATTTGGGCTTAAGCCCTTATATCTCAAAATATACCCCAAGGGCCAAAACACTTCAAGTTCTTTCATTCACTAAGACACCACTGAATCTCTTGTAGCTGGAGCGTCATCTGAAATGTTATCCCATGAATGGGTCAGCTCAACTGCTGGTATGATATAGTGCTAATGTAAGAAACAAAATTAAGGACGTGGCATGTGCAAGTGTACATTTCTCTATATGTAATGCAATGTCATCCATGCAATACATGATCAATACGCATGACGCACCCATGCAAACTCTATGCCACACCCATGTCTCATTTTATGGTCTTTCCCCGAAAGCCTGAGTAACCTTGTTCTCACTTTACGGTCCGTCCCCGCTGGCATGAGTACCATGGCCGATTTTGGGTTTTTCACTACAAGATCTGCACCCTCATAATGCATAGCACCACGTGCTCAACTCACATTATGCTTTCAAGGAATCACACTATGCCAATATGCCTTGATTCCACCATGCAATGATATGATCTTAACGAAACAATTTAACAATACATGAAGCATGCTTTAAGTAATGCATATTCTACTTAAAGCAAAATCAAATCACACGACCCAGTCCACAAGTCCACATATCATGAACAATCCATCTGATCACATACTCGGTTTTCATATTCATCATCTTAACAATTCCATAAATCACACACAATGATAACACATGGAATACACATATAGTCATGGCTCACATCTATCGTTCAATCAAATATTCAGGAAGATAATAAGAAACACATAAGCATAGAACCAATCAACAATTTAGCGATTACTCCTAAACTTAATTCTATTTCTTACTTAGCAAAATACCATACCTGACGGGTTGGTTTCAACCCTAAGAAGTAGTGCTCGCTGTGTAGTGGAACTAACAGTGATGATGTAGAATGTCAAACCACCTTTTCCTTGCCTTTCGGTGTCCCTAAAATCACAAAATGCAACTCAGTTCGTTTGTTACTTGAATGATGCTATTCATCAAATGTTATGTCTTTATTTTATAAGTTTCTATTTTGTTAGATTAAATTCTATCATTGTGTCCAGAACGTCAAAGAAAATAGGTTTAGGCTTTCACGGAATTAAATTTGGACATCCGGGCTAAAAAAGGCAAAATAGTCATTTTTCACTTTCACGGGTTCCTATTTCCCGAGACCTCTCTTCATAAATCGGACTCCACAGTTGAGTCCAGAATGTTCGAAATAATAAAAATACACTATTCTTTTATTTTAATCGGGGTTTGTTTGATTGTATTTTGACGTAGGAGCATTTTGGTAATTCTTTTTTGAGGGTTCTGCGGGTCTTTTATTTTTTCGAGACCTCGTCTCGCGTTACGGACCTCACCGTTGGTCCTAAGAGGTCCAAGATAGTCAGAAAACATATATGGCTTGTCTCATTTGGGCTTCGGGCCATTTCGGGGCATTTAATTTAATTAAAAAAAATAGAGTGAGGTGTAATATATATATATATATATATATATATATATATATATATCCTGCGCAAAGTGGTAACCGTCCCCACTTGGTCACGCGTCCCCCTTCCATGCACACCATCCCTGGTTCGATTCCCCCCCAGCCCCCTTTTTTCTTTCCTTCCTTTTTCTTTTTTTTTTTTTTTGTTTCCCTTCAATTTCATTTAAACGGTTGGGCCCCAAATCTGTTTTGAATGAAACAGGCCCAAAGGCTTTTTAATCTAAAACAAGCCCCAACCCCTTTTGAAACCAACACAGACCTAACAAGGCCCAACTCGCTGCGCCGGTCACCCCACGAGAATCCGGTAAGTCCCAATCTTCTCCGGTCACCCCCTCCGATGACAGTGATCGGAGATCGCGAAAACACAGTTTCAAAACCCCACTTTTGGACGTCGGTTTCTCACGATTTTCACACCAAACAATCCCTAGGGACCTTAGGGAATCTTTTATGAGTTATGTAAGGTATTTTAGGATCTTAACAACCCCATTCTCGGCCATGAACCCCAGATTCCGGCGTAACTTTGGTGAACTGCATTTTCGAGATTTTTTGAGTCCATTTATCTACTGATTTCACTCATTTTGTTCCCTAATTCTTCCTGCACTTCATAAAATTAGTTCCATCCCATTTAAACTAAATCGTATACATAAACTCTTAAAAAAAACTCAAATTATTCCTACCACCTGTAATTCCATTTTTCTACCTAGTCTCTTTACTAAATCGCCTCATTCTTTTTGCAATAAACTCTATATTTCATGTTGATTCCGACCCTACAATTTAATCTATACTTTATGCTTAAAACAATAAATTCTAAAAGTAAATTTCTTACCCATTTGAAGCAATAGTGGTTTTTCTCTTATGTTCCCATTCGGTTCAACTTCTGAACCCTTCTGTGTTCTTCAAACTTCTCCCTTTTCTCACTTAACTCAACTACCCCACTATATCCATATACACAGGTGTACACACAACCCCACGCCAAAACCACCACTGCTCACCACTCTCAGCTCATTGTTTTTCCTTTCTTTTCTCCCTTTCCTGACCAAGCCTCTGCTTTATTTCTTATCCTTCTGATGGCATTAAATGTTTGCTTACTTTTGGGTTTACATATATGTATACTATATTACACACACACACACACACCAATACATTGACTCACGCCCACACATAGCAGCCCACCTACTTTCTCACAGGCTGTCATACACACACACTCCACTTGCATGCACACTTTCTCTTCCTTTTATTTTCATTTACAGAATTCAATGCATACATATATATATACATAATATACCACATTATACACGTACACATTTTAATATATATACATGTTCACACATACCCATGGACAATATACATATCACACATGCATAATACACATTTCACCAACCAATAAGTAAATAAATAAAATAAATTTTTTTTTCCCAAAATTTGGATCTCTACATAGAATGTAATAAATTACACATATTCAAGTTACAAGTTCATCATTTCACCAAATTTCTAAAGAATACATAAGTACACAAGGTACCAATCCTAGGTTTTTAAAGTAACTATATGCTAGGTAGTTTTTTAACAACAAGTAAACATGTAAGTCATATAATCAAGTTATAAAAACACTACTAAACTTAACTCTATTATTTACTTAGCAAAATATCATAACTAGAAGGATTTTTCTCAATCATAGGGAGTTGTGCTCGCTGTGCAGCCAAACCAATTGGTAAGAATATAGCCCTTGAGGTGGGGAACAACTTCCTAGAAGGAAGCCTTGTGAAATTCTAAGGCTAGAGATGAGTTTTGGAAGGTGGAAAGTTAGAAAACCTAAGTTTTTCTCACATTTTCTCTCCAAGCACGGCTTGCTGTATATTCTCCAGCATTTTTTGATAATTCTAACTCTCAAGAGCTTTATTTACACTAAAGGGGCTAAGGGGTAAAAAGACCATTTTGCCCTTAATGAGTTGCGGGGCCCCGTTACACTACAACCTGTCTCGAAACGCCTCAATTCAATATTTTGCTTTAACCAAAGTTCTTAAAATTATTTTAAATGATATTTTCCTAAAAAATTTATTTTCGCTTGTTGGCGGGTGTGGCCGGGTCCACTCGGGCCACCTGAGATACCCTTTTTAAGTCAATTTTTTTAAAACTATCTCTGATTAGGCTCAAATTCTGAAAGAGATATATTTTAACATTCTAAGCATATTTCCCTTCTATGGAATACTCAAATTATGCTTCTAAATATGACTGATGTCTAAATGATGCACGTATAGTGTCCTACCGGCAAATAGTGCATGAATAGTGTCCTACCGCAAAAACGAAAAATTTGTCTTGATTTTTCAGATCTTTACAATAGTTATCCAACTATTCACACAACCAACAAGTATGAAAACATAACTTGTCAAATATTTCCTTTTATCCATATTTGTGTGTACATGGAAGTGAGGTGTTAAAACATAGAATGTAGAGAAAATGAATTTTAGCAAGAGGATAGAAAAATTTTAGGTAGTGAGATTTTAGAAATTAATTAATTTAATTTATTCTATTCTATCTATGTTTCTGTTTATAATTAATTAATTACAAGTCTATAATGGGAATGAATTTAGAGATAGAGTATGGAAATTTTAGGGAGTGGGATTTTAGAGAGTGCCAAGTAGAGACATTGGAGGTAATAATAAAAATGGAGGCACAAACTAAAGGTTTTTTTGGTAAAATGGCAACCTAAGAAGTTACAGTTCTTGCATATATATATGTGTGTGTGTGTGTGTGTTGTAAATAGCTTTAGAGAAAGTTTAGATATTTTTAAGACGGATTTTAAATAAGTTTAGAGAGAGGTGATAAAGTTTTAGAGAGAGAATATATAATTTTAGAGAAGAAAGGATTTTCCAAAAATTTTGGAGAGAGAAATTAATATTTAAAAAAAAAGATAAGGTTTTAGAGAGACAGTTAGAGATAGATACATAGTTAAAAGATAGTTTGGATAAGATTATAGAGAGGTAGATATTTTTGGTAGAATTATCTATTTAATTTTAGAAAGAGAAAATAATTTTTACAAAGAGACTAGTACAAGATTTTATAGAAAAAATGATTTTAGATATAAATTTTGATTTTATAGAGAGAAGAATTTTAGAGACTAATTTTAGAGAGAAATGTAATTTTTTTTTTTAAAGAAAGATGAAAGTTAAGAGAGATAATTGTGTATTGGCTTAGAGAAAAATTCTTAACGAGAGAGTTATTTTAACAACGAAAATGTTGTCATTTATTCTTGGTTTGTTCGGGGGCAATATAGATCTTAACATTATGTAAAAGGGTAAAATTGATATTTTAAGAGATATTTATGTTCCCTAATTATAAATATAGAAGGTTTTTAATGACTGTAATAGGATTCAACAACGTACCTTTTCATTTGAGAATTGTTGTAATGCAACATCAATTGTCCTTTGCTTCATTGTGTTTTAAGTATGAGTGGGGTCAAGTTTGGGACATCTTAGTATACTCACTTCTACTAAGAAACTCAACTCAAAAATGCAACACCCTGAATAAAAGCTCATGAGCTGTGGTAGATCATTAAGGTACACACTTTGTAATTGAGGGAACAAACAATGGCTTCTCAATTCTCTTTTTCCCGGTGTTTCATCTCTTGCAACTATTCCCTCCCCTGCATTTGGCCCTTCCACTTTAAATACCTCTTCTAGAGAGCCACATTTTTTTACGTTCAATATTATAAGTTTACAAATGGAGTTGTTCGGAACAGTGCTACACCATATCTCCTTCACCTTGTCCAACTTGGTGATCTTTAAGAAATTCAAACAAGGAAATTCAACCTGCAAAACATCATTGTATTGGCATGATTGACAAAGATATTAATAGTAGCTCATCCAACTAGTCTTCAGAAGAAAGAAAAAAAAAAGAGAGGAGCAAAGCTTCAATTTCTCTCAAGAATAAGTGAATCAGTAGTGAAGCCATTTATTATGTCAATGTGCTTCATGAATAAGGTTTACTTTGCAAAATAGAATCAAATAAAAAAGATTAGGAATCAACTTAACGTTGACCGTGTATGGTAAAATCACACAGGTAGAAATTGGGTTAATTAAAACGGATTAGGATTTGGAATACTTTGGCCAATTTCTAAAATTTTGTTTTACCTTTTTTTTAGTAATTTATCTTATTTTGTTAAATCATTAGAAATTATAGTTTAAATTCGGTTAAATAAATAATACAAGTTTCCACATTTAAATTTAGATTGAATTTCCAATTGTGGGTATAGGTTTTACATATTCAATTGATGCTTTAATTTTGAGGCAATCCATATAAAATGGAATTTATGAGACTAAGCCCATCAAAACTAATGAAAATTCATCATATCAATTGTAATTATGATTTGTAAAGTACCAACGTATGTGAATAGCTGTTGCCATCACCTAGTTTCTAGAATATTTAACCAAAATAAAATTATTTTTCAAAAAATCTTATCTCAAAATAGTATCATTCTAATGCTTTAGTTGGAAACATGTCAAAAATTGGCAGCTCATATCATTGCCTAATTTCTTATATATTTTTCTTTAAAAAAACTTCATCTGTCGTACTAGTCCTTTCTTTTTTTTTTTTGTAGTCCTGAGATTAAATGAAACTCCCACCTGTCAAAAAAATACGAAAAAAAACAAAAAAAAAAAACTAATCCTTTTTTTTTTTCTATTGGAAGAAACTCTTTAATAAAAAAGTGAAAAGTTAAGTGACCATCAATTTTTTTTTTTTTTCATTTGATGTATACATCATATCCTCATAAATGATAATTTAAGAATGTAGTATCTTTATATGAAAAAAAAGGAAAAAAAATAGTGAAACTGAATGTAAAGCTCCATTTAATTTACAGAGGATTTTTTATTTTTTATTTTTGCCAACGGGAGGTGAATTGTAAAATTATTATCATTGCTTTACAAGTGAGTCTCTTAATTTTAGACTCTGAAAAGCTCAATAACCCAACAGCTGCAGACATAAAGCTTGGCCCAAAGTTGAGAAAAATAAATAAACTAAAACACATGACCTCTTTTAGAGAAGTCATGAGTTACAAACTATTTTTAAAATGTTATGAAAGACATTGGATTTAGTACGATTTACTCATGAACAAAGTTGTTTAAGGCATCATATGAAAACAAGACACGTTAGAAAATTTAGGATACCAAAGAATTGTATTTGAGTTTAACCAGAGTTAGAATTTTTAACTGATAAATCATGGTTATTTACATAGTTTAGGTAAAAAAAATTTCAACCAACGAGAATTAGGAGAGAACACAACCATGTTAGAAAATAAATTACTACTTTGAGAATAACTCAATTTCCTTGTTTTAGTTGGTTGACTTTTTCTTTAAATGAAAAATCAGATTTTTAAATTAATTATGTAAATAATGATGGGTTATGAGTTAAGAATTCTAACTTTAGCTCAACTTTAACACAATTTTGAGTTATCTTAAAATTTTATAAATATTTTTACACGTCCCGTTTCCATAAGATTTAAACCATATTAAATTTAATCTTGTTATGGAATTATGGTTAATTACTTATTTTTCTCAATGAATATGTATTGAGAAAAATTACCATAAGTAAATTTTTCTCATCTAATGGTGGGTTGAAAATTTTATTCAATTAAAATTTTCCTTTACTAAAAATAATAATATATTTTCTTGTTTTACGGCTTCCATGGAAACTAAAAATTACCATCTTTAAATTGAAATTATATGGTGATATGCTGACCATTCACTTTTATTAAGCCCATTTAGAAGGTGTTAGGATTTAATCCATTTAGATTTATATGGTGTTAGTACAAGTTATGACCTTTTTCCAAGTTTGGGTGGCTAAAAAGTTAAAAAGGCCATCATGGGGTTGGTTCGGTTTTATATTAATCTGAAATCTTGCCTAATCTTGACCTTGCTGGGACTTGAGTGCAATAATAATGTATGGTGGGGGTTTTAACTTTTGATGTGACATTATAAAAATAAAATAAAAATAAGACCATTTTTAAATGAAAGAAAAATTGGGACTTCATTTTTTTTTTTAAGAAAACATATATTTTTCTTAAAAAGAAGTTTGCCAAGATTTGTGGTAAAACTATAAATTAATAAAAAAGAAATCTCTTTTATTCTATTAGAGGAAAATCTATTATAAAAAAGTGAAAGTTAAAGGATGAGGGTAAAAGTCTCCTATAATTGATGGAATTGAGCAAAATCAATACCAAAATAAAAGAAAAGGAATATCAAAGAAATGACCTTTTCCAAGTTTGGGCGATAAAGAGTTAAAAGGCCATGGGGCTGGCTTGATCTTGGCCCATCAATGGTAAGGCCCAACCATCGCCAGCCTAACAAAAACATAATATGGTTGCTAGGTCTAATGGAAACTAGGGGGTTTGATTTCTTTACTTCTTATTGTCACTGAAAATATGTTAAAACTTTTTTCATATTACTTTTAACTTTTTTCAGAAAATTAAGACAAATAGGAGCAGTATCATTTAGGAATTTAAGTTCTTTATCTTCTTAGTATTATTGAAAAAAATTAAAAATAAAAAAAATCAATTAAGACATTTTTTAAATAAAGATAAAATTTGGATTTTTTGACCAAAAAAAAAAAAAAAAAGCCATACCTTATCATTAAAGAGAGCTTGGCCAAGATTAGATGAGCTTGCTTCTACAATTGTCCTCATCTTCGTGCTATCATAAAAGCTTCTAAGATTTGGTAAGGACTCCAAAGTCATTTTTTTTAATTGATGAAAAATAATATTCTCCTTGACTTCCTCATCATTTTCAACTATGTTCTCCATGTCCTTACACCTTTGTATTGTCAATTTCTCGAGTTGCGAAAGACCTCTTGCAATGGCATGAGAGAACATATATTTCAATCCACAATTGTAGACTTCTAATTGACTTAATTTAGAAAAAGAATTGGAACAAAAGGACTCTTCTTCTGGAGGCAAGACTAATTGATTATCGCATATCTTCCTTATGTTTTTCAAATTTCGAATAAACAATTCCTCCAAGACAGGGAAAGCAACCTGTAAAAGTTCATCACATTACATTTTGTTAATGGTTAAATATATTATTATCCTCTACTTTGAGTTCCTCTAAACTTTCTTTATATTTTATCATTTAAAAGATCTTCTGTTTTCCATTTCTTAAAATAACATCGGAACCCAAAAGCATCACGTATAAATGGGGAGGGAGATTCATAGGACCTAGTGGGCAAGTTTCCCCCTCAACTTTTTGTTTTTTTAAGTTTTTTTTAATACATTTCAAAAATTTTCCCTCAATATTTTATTTAAAAATATTCTTAAATTTGTATTTCAAGAGAAATGCTATATTTTTAAAATTTGTATCTCAAAGTTCTATCTCAAATAATGTGACATTAATGTAATTGTTTTAATGACAATATTTTATATCATATAATTAAAGTAGTATATTAATGTCATGTCATGTCATTTGAGATAAAAATTTAAAATGACATAAAAGGGTTGCTATGGGAATTAAATGGTCAAATTTATTAGGAATACAAAAGGGTAGCTTCAATTTTCTGTTCGGAAATTTGCAATGGCATTCTATTAATCAAGAGCGAGAAAAAAAAGTGACCAAAGTCTAATTGATTTAAGTTTACTAATCAAAATTTCTATTCCAAATCCATGGAGGATGATGTGGCTGAGACTAATATGAATAATTTTTTTTTTTAAAGAAAAAAAGAAGATTAAAGAAATGTTTGGGCAACTGAAAAACTAAAAGGCCAAAGTAACACAACTCTCTATCTAATTAATATATTTAAAACATATTAAAAAAGATTATCACTTTCGATTAATTCCCTTACCACTTATAACTCGATCTATGAAGAATATATCCTACAATTTCATTGATAATTTATTTATGTCAAAATATTTAAGAAAAATCAATTTTCTTTTTCATCACAAAATTCTCAAATCAAATGAAGCCTAAAGAGTTTGCCAAAAAGAGATGTCTCTTGCTGCTCTAACCACAAAACTACAAAACTAGAGTAACTCTTTGGCTCTCAAGGTGGATTTTATGTGTAACATTATAGCTTCTAATTTTTGATGTGACATTATAAAAATAAATTTAAATAAGACAACTTTTAAATGAAAAAAAAATTCGGATTTCTTTTTTTAACAAAACATATCTTTTTGTTAAAAAGATATTTGCCAAGATTTGTGGAAAAAAATAAATTAATAAAAAAGTAATCCCTTTTATTCTATTAGAGGTAAATCTATTATAAAAAAGTGAAAAGTTAAAGGATGAGGGTAAAAGTCTCCTATAATTATGGAATTGAGCAAAATCAATATCAAAAGAAAAGAAAAGGAATATCAAAGAAATGACCTTTTCCAAGTTTGGGCGATAAAGAGTTAAAGGGCCATGGGGCTGGCTTGATCTTGGCCCATCAATGGTAAGGCCCAACCATCGCTAGCCTAACAAAAACATAATATGGTTGCTAGGTCTAATGGAAACTAGGGGGTTTGATTTCTTTACTTCTTATTGTCACGGAAAATATGTTAAAGCTTTTTTCATATTACTTTTAACTTTTTTCAGAAAATTAAGACAAGTAGGAGCAGTATCATTTGGGAATTTAAGTTCATTATCTTCTTAGTATACTGAAAAAAATTAAAAATAAAAAAAATCAATTAAGACATTTTTTAAATAAAGATAAAATTTGGATGCTTTTGACAAAAAAAAAAAAAAACCATACCTTATCATTAAAGAGAGCTTGGCCAAGATTAGATGAGCTTCCTTCTACAATTGTCCTCTTTTTCGTGCTGTCATAAAATCTTCTGAGATTTGGTAAGGACTTCAAAGTCATTTTTTTTAATTGATAAAAAATAATATTCTCCTTGACTTCCTCATCATTTTCAACTATGTTCTGTAATAACCCGAAATTTTTTTTTTTAATATAAAATTTTCTTGGTTATTAAATTAATTTTTTTTTATATAATGTTATGGTTATTATTAATTGTTTTATTATTATTATCATTATTCTTATTAAATTCTTGATGCTTGTGTTATATATGTGCATTGTGTATGTATGGTATGTATGTATACATGCGTAGGGTAATATATGTGCATGAATATGTATGAGTATATACATATATTTAACAGTGCATGGGTGCACTAGGTGATGGGGCATCAGACCTGGTGTGTGAGTGTGTGTAGTGTCGGTTGGAGAGTGTGTGTCTAGTGTGTGTAATGAGCGATATATATATATATATATAGGTTTACATAGGAGCAGCTTTGCATTTAATGCAAAGCTGCATTTGGGGAGAAACAAGGAGCTGAACAGAGAAAGTCAGGTCAAGGAAGGCTGCAAGTGGAGGGGGAATAGAGAGAAAAAGAGGAGAGAAAAAGAGTCGGTTGTGAGTGTCTCTGTATATGTGTGTGCATCCGTGAGTTAAAGAGGGAAATAGAAGGAGAAGATTGAAGTGGGAAGAAGCAGAAGTGGATCAAGAGGAACAGAAGGGGGGAGGAAGCAACCCACCGAGAGAAAAATCAGAAATTTCAAGGTAAGTTGGTGCTTCTGTTTTAAATTTTAAAAGCATGATTTGTTTAGTTTAAATCATAGGGTTTTAAAGAGCATGGAAAATGGAGTCTAACGCAACAAGAATCAATGAAAATGGTTAAGGGGAGAGGGAGAACTTCCCAGTTATAGGTCTCGGCCATGGGGGTTGGACCTTATCATTTTATGTGTAAAACTCCCTTTAAATGATCCTAAAATAATCCTACGAAGTGCAGAAAGAGAATAGAAAAAGAAAGAATGAAAAACAGTGGGAAAATGAGCATGAAATCGGAATTTTTCAGTTGGCCGGAGATTCGGCCATGGGCCTTTGAGCTCTATCTCGAGGAGATTGGGAAGGTTTTGAGGGAAATGGAGGATGGATGTGAGGCCTACGTGAAAAACCGAAGAGAATGGCATTTTAAAAACTCGAAAATATTGCCGGAGATCGGTCGCCGGCGCCGGAGAAGACGCCGGAACCCTACTGCTACGTCGCCGGAAAGTCGGGAAGAAGGGGGGTGACTAGGTCGGGTTCCGGGTCCGAGTCGGGCGGGGCTGAACCGCCCCTGCCACGTGTCGCGCTGATGTTTTAAATTAAAAAGGGATTGGGTCCGTTTGGTTACAAGTATAAGAAATTAAAAGAATTTAAATTGAAATAGGAACAGGGATATCCTATCCCTGTTCTGGATAAGTCCCTGTTTGGTTAACCTGGTTGAGAATAGTAAATTTAATTAATTACAATTTGACTTAGAACCTTTTGAAAATTGAACCTTGACCCAGAACTTTCGAAAATTACAAACTGACCCCCCAACTGTTGGAAATTACACTTTGACCCACCTGATTAAATTATAAATAAAATATTAATTAAATTAATTAATTAATTATTTAATTAATTTAATTTAATTAATTAAACATTCAAAAATATTCCGGAGTCCAAATAAGACAAGTCATTAGTGTATTTTGACTATCTCGACCATTCTGAGACCGATGGTGAGGTCCGTTTTACGAGTCGGGGTCCCAAAAAATAAAAGACACGTAGTAACATATAAAATTACCAAAATGCCCCTGAATTGAAGTACAGTCAAACGAACTCCGAATTAGGTAAACAAATAGTGAAAATTTATTATCTCGAACACTCCGGACTCAACCATGGAGTCCGATTTGTGAAAAGAGGTCACGAAATGTAAGGACACGTGTAAAGTGCAAAATGACTGTTTTGCCCTTTTGAACCCCGGTGTCCGAATTGAGTTCTACGAGAGCCTAAACTTATTTTCTTCAATGTCCTAGAACCAATGGTAGAGTTTAATTTAGCAGAATAGAAACCTATGAATTAAAGACATAAAATTTGATGAATAGCATAAATTCAAATGACAATAGACTGAGTTGTAATTTATGCTTTTAGGGACACTGACAGGACAGGGGAAGGCGATCTGATCTCCTGTATTTTCATTTGCCGGTTCAGTTACATATAGTGTACGATCTTCTAGGGTTGATACCAACCCATCAGGTATGGTGTTTTGCTAATGTTAGAAATGAAGTTAAGTTAGGAATATTTGTGAATGACTGGAATGCTTTATGTGTTTATCTGTAATGTGTTTACTTGATAACTTGGAATTGATTGTTCACATGTATATGTGTTACTTGCAAGTTTAGTAAAGTGAAGAACATGAATTATGATATATGAACACATGAGATATGCATGTATATGAAACTGATTGATGATTTATTTGTTATTGTCCGAGTATGCTATATTATTGAGATCCATGTTTCATTAACACTGCATTGGCATATTGGCATATGATGAATCCTTTGAGAACATGGCGTGGGTAAGCACATGGTGCTTTGCATTATGAGGGTGTAGATCCTGTGGTGAAAAACTCAAAATTGGCCATTGCATTGGTACTCTGTGCCCATCGGGGAGTACCCGTAAATGAGACATGGGTGTGACATAGAGTTGTGCATGGGTGTGTCACGCATACCATTCATATATATATATTACTGCGATGCTTGAATGTCATTTAGAAATAAATGTACACTTTGCAGATGCCACGCCTTAGCTTTATTTTTGGCATCAGTACTTCATCATACCAGCAGTTGAGCTGACCCATTCGTGGGCAACATTTTTTCAGATGAGGACCCTCCAGCTACTTGAGACTCATGATACTCTGATAGGGTGGAGCATGTGATGTATTTTTGGTCCGTGGGACCTATGTTTTGTAATGTAAGGGCTTAAGCCCGAATGACCTACGAACGATGTATTTATGTTATCTTATGTATTGATGGGAATGGACTCATGTTTAGTGGATTTATTTACCTTGTCCTTTTATTTATTTTATTTTCTGTCTCGTCAGTCGCGTCCCCGGGTTCGGTCGGGAATTCGGGGCGTGACATGTTCTCCATGTCCTTACACCTTTGTATTGTCAATTTCTCGAGTTGCGAAAGACCTCTTGCAATGTAGAGACATGGAAAATTAAGGATGAATTTTTTGTTTTGCTAAAGAAGACTGTAGTACCTTGACCCAGGACATGGCACGTAGACCGAGGTAGATCGACTGAGTTGTGTAGTACCTAGGTAACTCGAACTGTTAGGGCTCTAGGTTAGGATATTTTATAGACTGAATGATTTGGAGTATGGATGATTTATTTTATACAGTCAGTGACGGGCGACACCCGAGCAACCTAGGACTGCGTCTCGTAAAGCGTGCACTCACGCATTCCCATGCATGCATATGTATGTAATTATTTATTTGTCCATTTATTATTTTTATTATTATTATTATTATTATTATTATTATTATACATGATGGTGTATGTAGATATAATGGGTGTAAATAATGAGTAATGTGTGCATGCATGTATGTGAATTGCATAATATGTATGTATATATGTATATGTATACATTGGTGATTAAATACATGTATGTATGTATATATACATATATATATATATAGGTCAGATTTGTGTGCAAGTGGGAGGGTGCTGCCGTGTGTGTAAGTGTATTATATATATATATATATATATATATATATATATATATTGGGGAAAAACCAACAATGCAAGCTAAGCATTAAATGCAAAGCTGCATTGTTGCATGGGACAAGAGAGAGAGTCAGAAAAGAGAGTGGGAAAAGAGAGAAATAGGGCTGCTATAGCCGACCTTGCGTAAGGCTATGTATGTGTTTCTATGTATAGGCTGTGTGCCTTGGTTAAAGAGAAAATCAGGAAAGAAGAAGTGGGGGAGAGACTGTGCATGTGTTGAGAGGAGACTGAGGTTAAGCCAAGCTTGGACAGAGGTGAAGGAAGAAGAGAAAAACCTAAAAGTTATTTTCAGACAGGTAAGAATTTACATTCTGTTTTATAAATTTTTCTAGCATGAATGATAGACTGAAATAGAAAGGCCTGTAGAGCATGAAAAATACTGATTGTTATAAAAAAGAATCATGTTGAAGGGTTGAGAGTTGAGGAAGAACTTGGCAGTTGTAGATTTTTGGAATGTCTCGGATTCCTAACATTTTATGTATAAAAGTGTGTTCAAATGATTTAGAAATCACCCTAATAGGTGCAGTAAAACTAGGGATTTAAAATGGAGTTAAAAACGGTTGAAAACAGCTATGGAATGTAGAAGAAACCAGCTGGGGTTTTGGTCGGAAGTTTGAGTGCGCTGGTCGGAAGAACGGTTGACTTAGGGGCTGAAATAGACTCAGATTTGTTGCCTAAAGTCCCAGATTTATTTTAGTGTAAAAATAATGAAATTCGGACGTAAAACGTGAGAAAAATAGGGGGGGAAGTCGCGGTCTCCGACGACTTGGCTGGAGAAGACGACCGGAGAGTTGGTCGGAAGGCCGAAGGAGTGCAGAGGCAACTGGGACCGTTTCTGATTTTGGATTGGGCCTCTTTTTATTTTAAACAGTGGGCTGTTGGGTTGTTTTAATTGGGAAAGGAAATTGGGCCTGTTTCTCGTTTGGGCCTGTTATGTGGATAGGGATGGGCTGTTTGGATTGCTTTAAGTGTAAATGGCCTTTGGGCCTGTTTAAATTTTAAAGGGGAGATTTGGGCCTGTTTGGCCCAACCATGTTGAACAGAATGAAAAATAAAAGAAAAATAAAAGAGAAAAGAAAAAAGGGGATTTGCGGCTGCCGAGGTTTGAACCCGCGTGGGGCGCGTGGGCTTGAGGCGCGTGAACTGTTTGGACGGGACATTCCCTTGGTTATATCTGCACTGAATAAATATATATATATATATATATATATATGTAATACTTGATTTCCATTTTATGAATTAAATATATTTAATTAAATTAAATACTCCTAAATGGCCCGGAGTCCAAATATGACAAGTCATATATGTTTTCTTACTATCCTGGACCTACTAAGACCAACGGTGAGGTCTGTGATGTGATACGAGGTCCCAAAAATTAAAAGACCCGTGGAACCCTTTAAAATTACCAAAATGCCCCTGAGTCAAGACATAGTCAAACGAACCCCAATTAAAATAAAAGAATAGTGAATTTTTATTATTTCGAATATTCTGAACTCAACGGTAGAGTCTGATTTATAAAAAGAGGCCTCGAGAATTGGAAACTCGTGAAGGGGCAAAATGACCGTTTTGCCCTTTTAAGTACAAATATCCAAATTGAATTCCGCGAAAGCGTAGACCGATTTTGTTCGACGTTTCAAACTCAATAGTAGAGTCGGTTTAAGTAAAAAAGATACCAATCATAAAGAGACATAAAATTTGATGAATGGCATGAATTCAGATAATGATGTATTGCGACTTAATTGTGAATTTTAGGAACGACAGAAAGGAGAATGTGAGTTGATTCTCTAGACCGACCCAGTGGGAGGGCAGAGTTACTCATTGGTAGATGGAACTGCATTATGGACACAGCTTACTAGGGTTGTGACCAACCCTATCAGGTACGGTGTTTTGTTAATGTAAGAAGTGGGGTTAAGTTTAGGGACATTTCATGGGTGAATTGAATGATGCATATGCTTAGCTGTTGTTTGAGAATTATTTAGATCGTGATTATTTGATGACTTGAGATTTGATTGTTTATGTGTTTTGTACTTCTTATATTTTTGAGAATTCGATGAAGTAATGAATGAGAACTGTTACTATGTGATTGGATTGATGACATGGGTGTGACATGGTGCTTGCATGGGTGCGTCATACATACTGTTCATGTAATGCATTGATGATATTGCATGGCATATAGAGATAAATGTACACTTGCACATGCCACGCCTTAGCTTTGCTTCTTGCATTAGCATTGCATTGTACCAGCAGTTGAGCTGACCTATTCGAGGGCAACATTTTTCAGATGACACTCCAGGCACTTGAGACTTGAGGAAGTCTCACAGAATGGAGGAGACTCGAACTTAAAAGGATATTGGGCCCATGAGGCATGTATTGTGACGTACGGGCTTAAGCCCGAATGATGTTTTATATGTGTATTGACAGAAGTGAATGTAAGTTAAGTTGAACCTGTTAGATTGTCATTTATTTACTTTATATTTTATTTACTTTCTATCTCGTTACTCGCGCCTTGGGTTCGCCGGAATTCGGGGCGTGACATGCAATGGCATGAGAAAACATATATTTCAATCCACAATTGTAGACTTCTAATTGACTTAATTTAGAAAAAGAATTGGAACAAAAGGACTCTTCTTCTGGAGGCAAGACTGATTGATTATCAAATATCTTCCTTATGTTTTTCAAATTCTGAATGCTCAGTTTCTCCAAGATAGGGAAAGCAACCTGTAAAAGTTCATCACATTACATTTTGTTAATGGTTAAATATATTATTATCCTCTACTTTGAGTTCCTCTAAACTTTCTTTATATTTTATCATTTAAAAGATCTTCAGTTTTCCATTTCTTAAAATAACATTGGAACCTAAAAGCATCACGTATAAATGGGGAGGGAGATTCATAGGACCTAGTGGGAAAGTTTTTCCCCTCAACTTTTTTTTAAAATTTTTTTAATACATTTCAAAAATTTTCCCTCAATATTTTATTTAAAAATATTCTTAAATTTGTATTTCAAGAGCAATGCTATATTTTTTAAATTTGTATCTCAAAGTTTTATCTCAAATAATGTGACATTAATGTAATTGTTTTAATGACAATATTTTATATCATATAATTAAAGTAGTATATTAATGTCATGTCATGTCATTTGAGATAGAAATTTAAAATGACATAAAAAGGTTGCTGTGGGAATTAAATGGTCAAATTTATTAGGAATACAAAAGGGTAGATTCAATTTTCTGTTCGAAAATTTGCAATGGCATTCTATTAATCAATAGAGAGAAAAAAAGTGATCAAAGTCTAATTGATTAAAGTCTACTAATCAAAATTTCTATTCCAAATCCATGGAGGATGATGTGGCTGAGACTAATATGAATAATTTTTTTTTAAAGAAAAAAAGAAGATTAAAGAAATGTTTGGGCAGTTGAAAAACTAAAAGGCCAAAGTAACACAACTCTCTATCTAATTAATATATTTAAAACATATTAAATAAGATTATCACTTTCGATTAATTCCCTTACCACTTATAACTCGATCTATGAAGAATATATCCTACAATTTCATTGATAATTTATTTATGTCAAAATATTTAAGAAAAATCAATTTTCTTTTTCATCACAAAATTCTCAAATCAAATGAAGCCTAAAGAGTTTGCCAAAAAGAGATGTCTCTTGCTGCTCTAACCACAAAACTACAAAACTAGAGTAACTCATTGGCTCTCAAGGTGGATTTTATGTGTAACATTATAGCTTCTAATTTTTGATGTGACATTATAAAAATAAATTTAAATAAGACAACTTTTAAATGAAAGAAAAATTTGGATTTCTTTTTTTCTTTTTTAACAAAACATATCTTTTAGTTAAAAAGATATTTGCCAAGATTTGTGGTAAAAAATAAATTAATAAAAAAGTAATCCCTTTTATTCTATTAGAGGAAAATCTTTTATAAAAAAAGTGAAAAGTTAAAGGATGAGGTTAAAAGTCTCCTATAATTGAAGGAATTGAGCAAAATCAATACCAAAAGAAAAGAAAAGGAATATCAAAGAAATGACCTTTTCCATGTTTGGGCGATAAAGAGTTAAAAGGCCATGGGGCTGGCTTGATCTTGGCCCATCAATGGTAAGGCCCAACCATCGCCAGCCTAACAAAAACATAATATGGTTGCTAGGTCTAATGGAAACCAGGGGGTTTGATTTCTTTACTTCTTATTGTCACTGAAAATAAGTTAAAGCTTTTTTCATATTACTTTTAACTTTTTTTAGAAAATTAAGACAAGTAGGAGCAGTATCATTTGGGAATTTAAGTTCTTTATCTTCTTAGTATTACTGAAAAAAATTAAAAATAAAAAAAATCAATTAAGACATTTTTTAAATAAAGATAAAATTTGGATGCTGTTGACAAAAAAAAAAAAAAAACCATACCTTATCATTAAAGCGAGCTTGGCCAAGATTAGATGAGCTTGCTTCTACAATTATCCTCTTCTTCGTGCTGTCATAAAAGCTTCTAAGATTTGGTAAGGACTTCAAAGTCATTTTTTTTAATTGATGAAAAATAATATTCTCCTTGACTTCCTCATCATTTTCAACTATGTTCTCCATGTCCCTACACCTTTGTATTGTCAATTTCTCGAGTTGTGAAAGACCTCTTGCAATGGCATGAGAGAACATATATTTCAATCCACAATTGTTGATTTCTAATTGAATTAATTGAGGAAAAGAATTGGAACAAAAGGACTCTTCTTCTGGAGGTAAGATTGATGGATTATTGCATATCTTTCTTATGTTTTTCAAATTTCGAATAAACAATTCCTCCAAGACAGGGAAAGAAACCTATAAAAATTCATCACATTACATTTTGTTAATGGTTAAATATATTATTATTATGAAGATCTGAAAAATCAGGATAATGTTCTCATTTTTTGCTGGTACGGCACTATTCATACACTGTTTGCTAGTAGGGCGCTATACATGCATCATTTCAGCATAAGTCATGTTTAGAAGCATAATCTGAGTATGCAATAGAAGAGAAACATGTTTATAATGTTAAAATACACCTCCTGTGCGAATTTGAGCCTAATCAAAAGTAGTTTGAAAAATTGGACCAAAAGGGCATCCCGGGTGGCTGGGGTGGAACCGACCAAACCCGCCCGCAGGCGAAAATAATTTTTTTTGAAATTTTTCATTTAAAATAATTTTAAGAACTTTGGCTAAAGCAAAATGTCGAATTGAGGCGTTTCGGGACGGGTTGTAGTGTAACGGGCCCTTGGATTCATTAAAGGCAAAAAGGTCATTTTGCCCCTTTACTATAAATACAGCCCCTTAGTGTAATTTTTATCAGAATTTGGTGTGAGATACAGAAGCAGGTCATGCATGGGAGAAAAGTGAAGAGAAACCTAGGGTTTTCTAAGTTTCAAGCCACCAAAACACATCCCTAGGCTAGGATTCTCACAAGACTTCCTTCTAGGAAGTTGTTCCCCACGTCAACGATTACATTCTCAACGATCGGTTTGGCTGCACAGCGAACACAACTCCCAAGGGTTGAGAAAAACCCTTTTAGGTATGATATCTTGCTAAGTTAGGAATAGATTTAAGTTTCCTTGCCTCTTATGAGTTATTTGAATGAATTGTATGTTTATTTGCTATTTGAAAGTCACTTAGAATGTAGTTGCTTTGAAAACCTAGAGTTGGTTGCTTGGGTGCTTATGTGCTCTTTGAGGATTTGTTACTATGATAAAGATGTATCTTGCATATGTATTTAAATTATTACATGTTGGCTTGTATTCATGTAGATAGGCTTTGTGTTTTGGAAGATATGGTGGTTAATGCATTAAAGCTTGGTGTGATTATGCCTTCTTTGAGAATTAGTAAAATTGTGAACATGTGACTTGAACATGGGTCTAAATTGATTGTGTATAGTATATGTACATGTGATGTAGAGATTTGAAAAAAAAAAAAAAAAAAAAAAAGACAAAGGAGTAGTGTCGGCAGCTTTGGTCGTGTGGTGTGTGTGTGTGTTATATATTAGATATATTTATATATAGATATAATATATGACATGAGGGAGAGAAGCAGAACGGGGTAAGAAAAAAAAAAGAAATGAGAAGAAAAGAAAAGGGAGGCGGTGCATGTCTCGTGAAAACAGGAAAGAAAAGAGAGAAAAAGAGAAAAGGGGAAAAAGAGAAAGAAGGAAGAGAGGAGAAGAGGGGCGACGGAAGAGCGATGGTGGCTGAGATTTTTGGGAAGGAAGATTTGCGATCTGGAGATGTGTGGTGTTGGAAAAACGATGGAGGCGGTGCAAAGGAGGTACGGCCGAAGCTATTGGAAGCTTGTGGAGGTCGGGAAATGTTGAGGCGTTGAGAGAGATGAAGTCTGGAGATGAAGGGATGGCGATAACGGCAGTTTTGGTTGGATTTCAAAGCTGAGTCGATCCGTTAGATTGGGATTGGGTCGGTTTGATTTTGTTGCTTCGACCGTGCCTATGGTTGGAGGATTCCCAAGGTTGCTTGTAGGATTAGGATCCACTTCAAATAACAGTTGCAGCAATTTAGAGAAAACAGAGGAAGCAGCAATTGGAGTTGCGGCAGTTGATTGAAGGTCGATTGCCTTGTTTGATGGGTTCTGTTGGGGGGATTTGAGATGGCAGTAGCGGTGCGGCAGATCAATATGAATATGGGTGTGTGTGACGGTGCTGGATAAAAAACGGTTGTTGAATCTCTTGTTCAGGTGGTGGATTTTTGATGCAGTTGGAATTGATTGTGTAGCAGTGCAGGGATATATGTCTATGTGTATATGGAATATTATGGGGATGAGATAAATTAGAAAGAAAGAAATGGAGTAGAGAAACCGGAGGAGGAGCAGCAGCAGCTATTGCGGCCAAGCAGCAGTAGCGGTGCGGGGTGCTGCACCTTGTGGGGGCTGTCCGGTGTAGTCGCGCAGCAGCAGCATGTGCCGCTGCGTGGTGTGGGGTGGTTGCGGCAAAACATCAGTAGAGCTGCACTGCGTTGAGTATGTGTAGTGTGTACATCGTGTGGTGTTGCAGTGTGGTTGTGTAGCAGCTGACCGAGAGAGAGATTGGGTTGATGTGCGTGTTTGTATGTGTGTAACAGAGAAGGGAAATGAAAGAGCAGTGCAGCAGATCTGCTTGTGCAGCGGCTGCCATAGTGAAATTGGAGAACATGGAGGGATTTGGAAGAAATAGGTGGGGTTATGTGTGTTGTTTATGTTGGTTGGATTGGTTCAGAATGGTGTTGATGAGTTACGGCAGTAGCGCGGCAAGCCGGATGAATTTGGATTGAAGAAACGCGAAACAACATGGTAAAATACTAAACTTTAGTCTTGGATTTTTAGAAACATGAATAATTAAATTGATTTTGGGATTTCATTAAATATAGAAATTGTTTTAGATCAAATGGGAATGCAGAAAAATAATCCGAACAGAATTTAACGATTGAGTTTTGTATTTTTTTATTCGGGCCAAACCGGGTTGAGTCCGACCCAACTCAACCATTCAGATAGCTGCCTAACAATATTACTGTATGGGTAAAATTTTAGATTTGAGTTCGGGAAGTGTTTGGTTGAAAAGGAGAAGCTATCCAATAATTGGCTTAAATTGGAAACGTACACGAAAAATAATATAAACTTATATAGGAATTGGAAAAATTATGGGCAATAAATAGAACCTTGTAAGATTTTAATTAGACCCAGAAATTAGGGTTAATTGTGAATTGACCCGAGTAAATGACATAATATTTAATTAAATAATTATTTAAAGGGGAAATAACCAAAATGCCCCAGGTCAAAGAGTAATCGAACGGAATCAGATTAAAGTAAAAAAATAGTGAATTCTAATCATTCCGAGCATCCCGGACTCAACCGTGGAGTCTGATTTGCGAAAAGAGACCTCGGGAAGTGGGAAATCGTGAAAGGACCAAATGACCATTTTACCCTTTAGGGTACAAATGTCCAAATTGAATTCTGCGAAAGCCTGAACCGACTTTGTTCGGCGTTCCGGATTCAATGGTGAAGCCTAATTGAGTAAAAGAAATACCAATCATAAAAAGACATAAAATTTGTTGAATAGCATAAATTCGTGTAGCGACATATATTAAGACCTGTTTCTGAATTTTAGGAACATCGAAGTGAAAGGCGAGGACCCTCTAAACATATGCAGTGGGAGGACTGAGTTATTGATCAGTTGACTGGACTACTTAGTGGATATAGCTTCTTAGGGTTGAGATAACCCGATCAGGTATGGTACTTTACTAAGTAAGGAATAGAATTAAATTAGGATTGATGTGCATATTGGTTGCATGATTTTTTGTGCTTATCTGTTGATAGAAGATCACATAGGAATTATTGCTTCTTTGAGTTGATTGTTTATATGTTTCCATGTTCTTTATGATTATTTGGGAGTTGTGATTTACTTCTTGAGTTGTCGTCCTATGTGATTTATGTTTTAGAAGGATTGTTGATATTGTGACATGTGGATTTGCATAAGTGTTGAGATTGATCGAGCATGACACGTAGATTGTGGATGAAGTCTTGTGATTTAATCTTAAATGTTATACATTATGTAAAGCATGTTGCATATGCTTATGAAAGTTATGTTTCATTTGAACTGTATTATTGCATGATGAAATCATGACATATTGGCATTGTGTGATTCCTTGAAAGCATAGTGTGGGTCAGCACGAGGTGCTGGTGCATTATGAAGGCGTAGGTCCTGTGGTGAAAAACCCAAAACTCGGCCGTTGGTACTCCGTTCCATCGGGGGCGCACCGAAAAGGAGACATACGTGGCGGTACTCATGCCAGCGGAGAAGGACCGTATCATGAGACATGAGTGTGACATTGAGATGCATGGGTGTGTCACGCATATTGCCTGTGTATTGTGTTGATGAATTTGTGAATGTGATATAAGGTTTTATACAGATGTAGTTGTTACATTGCCATTATATTGTATGCATGATTAGGGAGGCATATAGACATACATGTACACTTGCACATGCCACGTCTTAATTTTGTTCCTTGCATTAGTATTGTACCATACCAGCATGTTGGCGCTGACCCATTCGTGGGAACCATATTTCAGATGACATTCCCGACACCTAAGGCTTGAGGAAGTCTAGCCGAGTGGAAGAGACTTGACTGTAGAAGAATATTTGGGCCCTTGGGGCGTATTTTGATATTATAAAAGATTGATGTGTTTATGAAAAGAATGGAAATGGCATTGTATATTGTAATAGGTATTGAATTTGTGATCTTTTAGTTTAAATGTAGGAGTAGACGTGATGGATTGTATAAGTAGGCGATGTATATTTAACTTTGATAAAGTTGTGGCCATCGAGTGAGGATGGATTGTGACTGTTTGTATATATATGATGTATTGTGTTTATCAGGGAGAAAAAGGCTCGAAAAACAAAGGAGGTTCTGCCGAAATTTTTTTAAAACGGGAATGTATGTGTATTGACAGAGATTTACGGATGCATAGTTATGTTACTGAAGTAGGCTTGCATCCATATCAGTTAAATTGTCGTTTATTTATTTATTTACTTACATTATATTTATTTTCTTCTTTTGTTCCGTTCAGTCGCGTCCCCGGGTTTCGGTCGGGAATTCGGGGCGTGACATATGAAAGATGTTGTGTGGTTTAAAAGTTGGAGTTTACTTTATGAATGATGAATGATTTAAGGTGTAGGCCAAATATTTGATAAAATGCTTTATTGAGATTACATAGAAAAATCAAGGCATATTGGCATGATGTAAACCTTTGGAAACATAGTGTGGGTTGAGCACGTGGTGTTATGCATTATGAGGGTATAGATCCTGTGGTGAAAAACCCAAAATTGGCCATTGGTACTCGTGTCCAATAAGGACGGACCGTGAAACGAGACATACGATTGGTACTCGTGTCCAAAGGAGAAGGGCCGTAAAGCGAGACATGGGTGTGTGTCATGCATATTGATATTGCATAGCATCTGGGGATTGGAGGGTTATAGCATTTAAATGTACACTTCCACATGCCACGCCTTAAATCTTCTTCCTTGTATTAGCATTATGTCATACCAGCAGTTGAGCTAACCCCTCGTGGGATATCATATTACAGATGAGGCTGTAAAGACTTGAAAAATAGGAAATTTTTTTTTTTTTTTTTTTTTTGTGATAGAGCAATATTCAAATGTCCTTAATATTTTTTTAATTATTGTTATTAATTTTACTCAAGTTAGACCATGAAAATAAATAAGCCATTAACAGGGACCCAATGATGGTAGGATAAATTCCCGGCTTTATTAGCAAGTTATAATTTAATATTTTATGAAATAAAATATAAATCGATACAGCAAAATAATTACGCAGATGATATAAATATAAAATGAATTATTAATGAAGTCCCACAATTATTAAAATAAATAATTACGATACCAAGCCTCGGCGTTAAGCTAAATTTACCGGCATCTTATAATATAATATTTTATGAAATAAAATATTCAATAAATATTAAATATGGTCCAATTTATGTAAAGACGGAAAACACGTAATGGAAATATATACGGTATGTATGTAGAACCATATAAAGCATTATATTGCTTCATGGATGCATGGTTATGCATAAACCCATCTAAGCCCATCAAAGGCCGAAACCTCAGCCCATATAAGACTTAACATATATATATATATATGTGTATATATACATATATAATTGGGAAGCTTCCATATGTGTGTGGGTGTTAAATGAATCAGGAAAAAGAAAAAGAGAGAAAAAAATGGGGAGTTTACGAAGCAGTGGTGTGAGTCGCAGACCAGAAGGGCGGCGATAGAGGTGGGGATGACACTTAACGGCTTGTCGAGTTTCGTACACCACCGGGTTTGTGGTCAACGAAGCAGCGATGGGTTTGGGATCAGTAATGGCAGACGAGACGATCGTCAATGGCGTGGTATTGGAGGCCGTTGATCAGACGATGACAGGGGCGATCGATCTGTCATTCGGTTCGTCCGTGAATCTTGATGTTCTCAAGCTCGATTTCCAGTCCGATGATCACAACTTTGTTAGATCTCGAGGCTGGGATCTTTGCGGCTAAATGGGTCCGTCGAAGTGTGATTGAGCAGGTCAGGATTGTTGACCCAGCTGTGTTTGGAGATGATGTTTTTGGAATTATGGCTATTTTGGTTGATGGGTATGTAAATTGGAGAGACATATATATATATATATATATATATATATATATATATTTGCGTGTTTATGTGATGCGTTGTAGGGGCTGAATCACGATTTGGTGTGTGTGTTCAAGCGGGTATGTAAATGATTGAAGCTGCTATTGCGGTACCTATGGTGGTTTTTTACGCTACTTAGAGGATAGTTTGAGAGTATGGATGTGCGGCTGTCATGAACAGTGAGGGTCGATTGTCCTATTTTATTTGGTCTCTGTTGGGGGTTTAGTTGGTGATGCTATGAAGTTGAAGTAATTGGGCAAAGGGAGCATGGTGTAGCAGGTCGCAGTGTGTGTGCATGGTGGCCAGGTACTGCGGCTAATCAGGAGCAGAGATAAATATTTGTTTGTAGTTGTATAGCTTGATTTGTTGTGGTTGAATTGAGGGAAAAAGAAAGTTGCAGCAGGTGGTGTATATATGTGTGTATGGATGTTGCGGCTGTTGAGTAACGATTGAACTTGTGGGTGTTTTGATGGCACTGTCAGGAAGGTTACAGCAGCTTAGATTGGGGAATTGATGCTTTGCTATTGTGAATGTGTGTGTTTAGAGAGCAGCTTGTTGATGGGAGGCAGTAGCAGCGGGTGAGATGGTGTGAGTTGGGGGAAATCACGTTGGATTGATTTGCAGGGGATGTGGATTGTTCAAATAGGGTTTTTGTTTTATTCTAATTTGATGGCAATGAAAGCTTTAATGCTTGTATACCGATTGTTAATTGATGGTGACCCTGTTTGGGGCAAGAGATTCTATATATGAGTCAGAGAGAGAAACTCGAGTGTTGAATATGTTAGAGTTTAGGGATGAGCCCAGTTATGGGATGAATGGGAGGTTGAGGTCTTATAGAGATTTTGGTGAATCTATGAAGTAAGAAAAGAGAAGAGAGGCAACCCCTGTTAGGGAAATGAAGCTTGAAAGGGCTTTGGAGACATTAAATTAGTTGCTTCGGCTTCTTAATGGCTTCGACTTCTAGGTGGTAGTTTGGCTAGAATAACTGCTGCTAGATTGTTTCTGTGGTTTCCATGAATTGGTTCATCAATGGTAGAGTCAAGGACACCAATATTTATGTGGGTGAAGTGGGTTGTAGAAGCTGATGTTTGTACTGGAAGAAAAGACGTGACTAGAGACTTTTGACACTCGGCTGCAGCCAGCCAAAGGTTAGATTTAATTGTTGTTTAGCTAATTTAAATTTTGAATAGAACCTTGTGAAATTATAATTATGCCCAGGAATTTTGGTTAATTGTGAATTGGCCTAAGTCAATAAGATATTATTTAATTAAATAATTATTTAAAAAGAAATTACCAGAATGCCCCTGAGTTAAAGGCTAATCAAACGAATCCCAATTAAAATAAAAGAATAGTGAATTTTTATTATTTCGAGCGTTCTGGACTCAACCGTAGAGTTCAATTTGTGAGGAGATGCCTCAAAAACTAAGAACCCGTGAAAGTACAAAATGACCGTTTTGCCCTTTTTAATACAGACGCCCGAATTAAAATCTGCGAAAACTTAAACCGAATTTATTCGACATTTCGGACTCAATGGTAGAGTCCATTTGAGTATAATAGAAACCCATGAAATAAAAACATAAAATCTGATGAATAACATAATTTAAATAGCAATAGACTGAGATGTATTTTATGATTTTAGGGACATTGACTAGACAGGAGAGGACGGTCTAACCTCCGACGTCCTCATTGTTTAGTTCAGCTACACATCGGGCACGATTTCATAGGACTGAGACCAACCCATCAGGTATGATATATTGTGCTAAGTAAGAAATAGAATTAAGCTTAGGAGTAACTGTCATGTTGACTTGATAATTCACATAATTGTTTGATTGCTTATATGCTTATGTGTTTCTTATTATCTTTTTGAATGTTTGGTTAAGTGATGGATGTGGATCATGGCTATATGTACATTCCATGTGTTAGCATAATGTGTGAATTATATTTACGAGAATTTTTTAGATTATGAACTGTGAACTTAAGGCATGTATTTAAGTGAACTATGTACGGCATGTACCCTTGATAAAGGGATTCTGTGATTAGAACGTTATGGTGTGATGCATTATCTAAAGCATGCTTTATGTATGGATGAAAGACTTCGATGAGATTGCATTATTGCATGGTAGAATCAAAGCATATTGGCGTGGTGTGATTCTTTGAGACATAGTGTGAGTTGAGCATTTGGTGTTGTACATACGTGGTTACTCAGGCCATCGGGAAAGGTCCGTAAAGTGAGACATACTTGGTTACTTAGGCCGTCGGGGAAGGTCCGTAAAGTGAGTCATGGGTGTGATATGGAGTTTGCATGGGTGTGTCACGCATATTTTCATTGCATTGTATTAATGAATTCATGAATGTGTGATGAATCTTGTTAATGCAATGTATGGATGAATTTGATGGCATGTAGATTATTGCTAGTACATTGTATGGATGACTTTGAATGACATGTAGATATAACTGTACACTCGCACATGCCACGCCCTTAATTTTGTTCCTTGCATTAGCATTATATTGTACCAGCAGTTGAGCTGACTCATTCGTGGGACACCATTTCAGATGACACTCCGACAACACATGAGATTCGGTGATATTTTAGTGGAAGAAAGAACTTAGAGTATTTTGGCACTTGGGGCTCATTTTGTGATGTACGGGCTTAAGCCCAAGATGACATGTTGTATGTATGTTGACGAAAATGAATGTAAGCTAAGTTGAACCCGTTAGATTGTCCTTTACCTTTATTTTATTTCCTTATTATTTTATTTTCTTTCTGTCTCGTTATTCGCCCCTCGAGTTCTCGAGAATTCGGGGCGTGACAGAGGCTCCCGGTACTTGAGACTTGATAAAGTTTTGAAGAGTGGAGGAGACATGGACCACGAACGATTTTTGACCCTTGGGGCATATTTTGAGTTGTATAAGGGCATAAGCCCTAAGTCATATGAAATGAAGTTGTAGAAATTTTGTGTATTATGAAAGCAATGAACAAGACCTTATATATTGTAATGAATATGAAGTTTGTGACCTTTAAGTTCAAGTACATGTGTATGTATGATGGATTGTATAATTAAATGATGTATATTTAACTTGTATGAGATTGTGGTTATCAATTGAGGATGGAATGTACAAACCTTAATTATATGATGTATCATGAATATTAGGTGGGAAAAAGACTTAGAAAACAAAGGGGGTTATGTTGAAATTTTGAGAAATTAAAGGATTTGTTAGGTGTGTAAAACACCCTTTAAATAGGTGGGAAATGTGTCAAAAGGGGGGGTTAAAAACCTTGAAGAAATAGGATAAAAATGAGGAAAAAGTGGCCTTCAAAACTTGGGAAAAAATTTCAGTAAACAGAGAAAATTGGCTGTTGGACAAAGAAATTTAGCTGCAATAAATACACTGTTGCTATAGTGTTTCTGTAGGAAACAGCCCCAACAGCCTAAACCAGCCCCCCTGCCGCCCAACCGTGCGTGCGCCACAGGTGTGCCTTATGCCCTGCGCGTCCTACCAGCTTGCCACTGCGCGCGCACCACTGTCCTGCGCGCCTGTACGTGCTGCCACCTACTACTTGACAACCTTGACACCCTTTCATGACACCTGCCCTTTGGCCACTTTTTTGAGCCATGTTTGGACTCCCTTTTGGACCATGGTTGGGCACCCTATCGGGCCATGTTTGGCCAACCTTTAGGCCATGTTTGGCCACCCTTTTGGGCCATTTTTGGTCATCTTTTTGGGCCATGTTTGACCACCCTACTGGGCTACGTTTGACTCTTCTCATAGGCCATGTTTGGCCACTTCCTAAGACTAATTTTGGTAGACCTTTTTGACTTATTCTTGGCCCATGTCTTAGGGCTTTTGGGGCCCATTTGGGTCATTATTCCAAGACATTTTTAGAGATGTTTTGAGGCTGTTTTGGAAGTCATTTTTAACATGACTTAAACTATTTTGAATATTAGTTGGGAGGGATGTTTGAGTGATATTAGGAAACCATTTTGGTTAAATTAAATAGCAAGTCTTCATTTCTAATTTTGGGAAAACATGGGAAAATGAATGCATAATCAACTAAATCCATCTAAATGGCCTTTCATTTATTTTTCTTATTTCATTTCACTCACTCCCCGGGTTTGTGGAAATTCAGGGCGTGACAATTATCCTCTACTTTGAGTTCCTTTAAACCTTATCTATGCTTTATCATTTAAAAAATATTTAGTTTTCCATTTCTTAAAATAACATTGGGAAGCTAAAAGTATCACATATAAATAGAGATGGAGATTCATAAGGCCTAGTGGGCAAGCTGCCCCTTAAACTTTTTGTTATTTGAAATTTTTTTAACATTTAAAAAATTTTCTCTCAATATTTTATTTAAAAATATTCTTAAATTTGTATTTCAAGAGCAATGCTATACTTTTTAAAATTGTATCTCAAAATTGTATCTCAAATAATGTAACATTGATGTAATTGTATTATTGACAATACTTTATATCATATAATTAAAGTAGTATGTTAATGTCATGTCTTGTCATTTGAGATAAAAAATTAAAATGACATGAAAAGGTAGGTGTGGGAATCAAATGGCCAAATTTATTAGGAATACAAAGTGGTAGCTTCAATTTTCTGTTCGGAAATTTGCAATGGCATTCTATTAATCAAGAGAGAAAAAAAAGTGGTCAAAGTCTAATTGATTTAAGTCTACTAATCAAAATTTCTATTCCAAATCCATGGAGGATGCTGTGGTTGAGGTTAATATGAATAATTTTTTTTTAAAAAAAACAATAAGAAGAATAAAGAAATGTTTGGGTAACTGAAAAACTAAAAGGCCAAAGCAACACAACTCTTTATCTAATTAATATATTTAAAACATATTAAAAAAGATTATCACTTCCGATTAGCCTAATTCCCTTACCACTTATGACTCAATCTACGAAGAGTAAATCTTACAATTTCTTTGATAATTTATATATGCCAAAATATTTAAGAAAAATCAATTTTCTTTGTCATTACAAAATTCTCAAATCAAAGGAAGCCTAAAGAATTTGCCAAAAAGAGATATCTCTTGCTGCTCTAACCACAAAACTACAAAACTACAGTAACTCATTGGCTCTCAAGGTGGATTTTATGTGTAACATTATAATTTCTAATTTTTGATGTGACATTATAAAAATAAATTTAAATAAGACAACTTTTTAATGAAAGAAAAATTAGGATTTCTTTTTTTTTTTTTTTAACAAAACATATCTTTTTGTTAAAAAGAAGTTTGCCAAGATTTGTGGTAAAAAATAAATTAATAAAAAAGTAATCCCTTTTATTCTATTAGAGGAAAATCTATTATAAAAAAGTGAATAGATAAAGGATGAGGGTAAAAGTCTCCTATAATTAAAGGAATTGAGCAAAATCAATACCAAAACAAAAGAAAAGGAATATCAAAGAAATGACCTTTTCCAAGTTTGGGCAGCTAAAGAGTTAAAAGGCCATGGGGCTGGCCTGATCTTGGCCCATCAATGGTAGGGCCCAACTATTATCAGCCTGACAAAAGCATATTATGGTTGCTGGGCCTAATGGAAACTGGGGGTTTATACTTCTTAACTTCTTATTGTCACTGAAAATATGTTAAAGCTTTTTTCATATTATTTTTAACGTTTTTCAGAAAATTAAGACAAGTAAGAGCAGTAACATTTGGGAATTTAAGTTTTTTATCTTCTTAGTATTACTGAAAAAAATTAAAATTAAAAAACATCAATTAAGACATTTTTTAAATAAAGAGAAAATTTGGATTTTTGACAAAAAAAAAAATACCTTATCATTAAAGAGAGCTTGGCCAAGATTTGGTAAGGACTCCAAAGTCATTCTTTTTAATTGATGAAAAATAATCTTCTGCTTGACTTCCTCATCATTTTCAACTATGTTCTTCATGTCCTTACACCTCTCTATTATCAATTCTTGGAGTTGCAAATGACCTCTTGCAATGGCATGAGAGAACATATATTTCAATCCACAATTGCTGGCTTCTAATAGACTTAGTTTAGAAAAAGAATTGGAACAGAAGGACTCTTCTTCTGGAGGCAAGATTGATTGATTATCCCATATCTTCCTTGTGTTTTTCAAATTCAGAATGCGAAATTCCTCCAAGATAGGAAAAGCAACCTGTAGAAATTCATCACATTACATTTTGTTAATGGTTAAATATATTCTTATCCTTTACTTTAAGTTCCTCTAAATCATTTAAAAAATCTTAGTTTTCCATTCCTAAAAAAAAATATACTAAAAATCATTACATATAATATATTTGCAGCAAATGGGAATTAGATGGCCAAATTTAATAGAAATACAAAAGTGATCAAAGTTTAATTCATTCAAGTATACTAATCAAAATTTCTATTCCAAATCCATGGAGGATGACGAGGCTCAGGCTAATATCAATAAAGAAAAATATATATATATATATATATGTTTTTTAAAAAAAGATTAAAGAAATGTTCATTTCCACGTTGGGCAGCTGAAAACTAAAAGGCCATAGCAGCACTAACTCTCTATCTAATTAACATATTCAAAACATATTTAAAAAATCTTATCACTTCTGATTTTTTGGCCAATGCACTATTTTTGCAATGAATTCACTTGAGTTGCAAATAGTGCATTATAAAATTATAGTTTCTAAATTTTGATGTGATTTTGAAAAAATAAAACAAAAATAAATTGAATTAAGACAACTTTTAAAGGAAAGGAAAATTAGGATTTTTTTTTTTTAACAAAACATACCTTTTCATTAAAGAGAGCTTTGTCGTGATTAGAAGGGCTTCCCTCCATATTTGACATTATCTTCATGTTGTCGCAAAAGCTTCTAAGATTTGGTCAGGAGTTCAAAAGCATTTTTTTTTAATTGATGAAAAATAATCTTCTCCATGACTTCCTCGTCATCTTTATCTACTACCTCCATGCACTTACAATTCCATATTCTCAATTCTTGAAGTTGTGGAAGACCTTTTGCAGTGGTAAGAGAGAACAGATATTTCAATCTACAGTTTCTAACAACTAATACCTTTAATTTACAGAAAGGACCTGAACATCTTCCTTGGTATTGTGAAGACAATTTTGGTTTGCTAAATAGATGATTCATGTCGTTGCAATTATCAATAGAAAGATGCTTCAATTCTGAAAACCCCTCTCCGTCTTTCGCATGTAGCACTTTCTTTAACCCTCGCAGATTATCTAAATATAGCTCTTCAACTCTTTCCATCAAAATGTTAAACTCATCCTTTAGTGGAACACCTGTAAGTTTCAACATTCTTGTACATGAGGAATTAAAACATCTAAAACTTTTACCCACAGATATTTTAAATCTATTCAATGACTCAAAGCGGAGGTCTTTGGGCAGTAACAGGACATTTGGTATATGAATTTTTAAATTGCTTAACCGAATCAATGAATTTAGCTCAACTAGGCTTGCATTTCTTATATTATTCTTGCTTGCTTCAACCTCCCATCCATTGAACTCGTCAGAAATACACAATTCTTCAAGGCGGGATAGATTTGAAATGACATGTGATGGAAATATTACAAGATTGTAACACTTCCTCAAATCTAACAGTCGAAGATGAGTCAATTGTCTTATTTCTGGTGCCAACTCTTCCAACTCTTTGATTCTTGAATCAACAAGACTTAGTATCTCAAGTTTCGGTAATTCCTTAATTTGTAAAGCCATGTCCACAAACCTACAATTGTTTAGACATAACATTCGAAGATTAACCAATTTTGGAAGTGACGAGATATGCATGTTACTCAAATGTAAAACTTTGAGTTTCTTTATCCCATTGAAAAAGCCATTGGGAACTTTTAGTGATGGATTGTTACAATCTAACACTAAGGTGTGGAGTTCTGGACACTCCAACTCATTAGGAAGCTCATAAATGTTATTGGACCATAATGAGAGAACTTTGCAAGGTTCATATTCATCTTTTTCCGGCCACTCTTTACCGCCAGTTGTTACCAAAAACCCATATTCCTCTTTTGATGCAATTGATATAGCAACATCTCTAATGACATCATGCATTTTGACCAAGTTTTTATCTTTACCTTCCAACAACAAACTAGATGTCTTGAGAGTATCAACCAACATGTGTACTCTATTTCTCGCCTTTTCCATTGTATCCAAGTTTCGAAGAAACCTCATTCCTACTCCGTACCTCACCAAGTCATCAATTGAAATTTGAGCGTCTTCTTGAAACAAACAGCAAAGCAGAAAGCATGCCTTTACATCTGCTGATTCCAGAAACTTGTAGCTCAACTCTATAGGTGAACACACCATTGCCTCCATTCCTTCAATGTTGCTAAGCCTGGAGTTTCTCAGTTGTTCAAGTGCATCTTCCCATGTTTCCTTATTCTTATAGTTCATTAGTACTCCTCCAACTACAAGTATTGCCAATGGCAAACCAGCACATTCTCTACGCACCTCTTTCGCTACAGATTCCATTTCTGAAGAGTCAATTGAATTTTTCACCTTCTTCTTAAATAGGTCCCATGCTTCATGCTCTGATAAGAATCCGATAGGGACGCATTTTTGAACCCCTATCTCTTGGCACACACTTGAGCTTCGAGATGTCAACACAATTTTGCAACTCTTGCTATTATCAACAAATGGAATTCCTATTTCCTTCAAATTAATTTGATTCCAAACATCATCAATTATAATGATCTTTTTCCCATTTTGTAATCTCTTGCATAACTGACCTGCTCTCCCAATTTCAGTCTCTGAATCTAATTTTAGATGTAAACAATCAGCAAGTTCTCCTTGAATTTTTCTCACATCTGGATTTTGGGATACAGATGTCATCGCAACCTTATCAAAGAGCTTATTTTCTTTAGCTTGTTTGCCAATTTCTTCTGCCATCTTTGTTTTGCCAACACCTCCCGTTCCATGTATCCCAATTATGTAAATCTTATCATCTCTTAACGCCTCCATGATCTCCTCAAAAACCAATCTTCTGGACTCAAAACTCTCATAAATTGTGGTGGATTTCAACCAGATATCAGAGGGCGGAGCATGATGTGCAACTGTGTCCAACACCCCATTCACTATGCGTGTGAAGAAGTGGTCTGTGACTTTCTCTACAATCTTTCCAACAACAGCACTAAAAACTTCCATTTTCAACTCACAAGCTACTTTTTTCTGCCTTTTGTCTTTTCTTTTCTGATAGGAAATGAAACAATACACATTGTAATTAAAATTGAAATATAGCAATTGAAATGAACAGCTCTATGCATGATTGATTATTGATGAAACTTAAAAAGACTTCAAGTTGTACCTCTTTATATATATATATATATATATATATATGTATAAAATTCAACTGGAGCTAGTAACGTGTCTCAACTTCACCAACGCACCGAGTTCGAAGTTAAGGCTCAACTTTATGATATGAAGTACAGGATGAAAACAGAAAGCTCAAGCTGAATGACAAACAACATGAAAAGATCAGATGCTACGGGCTTGAATTTATCTAAATGAAATATATATATATATATATATATATATATATATATATATATATATATATTAGCATTGCCCCGTATGCACGGTTGTTGTAAACAAATAAATATATAATTTAATAATTAAAATAAATAATTTTTAATACCCATATACAATTAAAATAAGAGTTAATTATCTATGCATGTTTCCAATTTGAGGTGACTGATTCAGTTATTTTTTATTTTAACCTTAGGTCCATTATGATAACATGAACTAGGTTGTTTTACTATTTACAGAATGTTATTTTATTGGATTGCTTATTCCCAATAATGTAAGTATGTGTCTTGAGTTGAAAGGAATGGGTGGAAAATCTAGCTTGAAAATTCTTTATACAACTAGTGAGATGAGATAACTCAAATACTACCACTCTCTTAGTATAAGCTATATTCTACATGGGTGAGATATAAATGATTTAGGACAAAGATATCAAATCCAATTGAAGATACAAAAAATGAAATAAAATGTCATTTATCCTATTCAACCCTCTTATCCTTGCCTTCCAAACATGGCCTAATTATATCAAGTTGACAAGGCACCAACAAATGGATCTAAACAAAAAGTAGTAAGAGAATAAAAAATATCATAAAACAAAACTAACTCACAAATCATTAACCTACCAAGCTCCCCAGCAGTAAATTTACAAACCTCTAATAATCTACATATTGGAAACCAAATTCTGAACGGAGTATTCAATATATATATATATATATATATAGAGAGAGAGAGAGAGAGAGAGAGAGAGAGAGAGAATACTAAAAACTTGACAGAGAAATTATGGTTCTACTTGTGGAGTCTGCAGTATGGAACTTTGAAATTTACCCTTTCCTTTCCCTGCCAAGTTAAGAATTTTTTAAGAATTAATTTCATCAAACTTTTCTGTCACAAAAATGTAAACTTACTTCTTTACACATTAGATCTTGTTAGAAATTCACATAAGCATATGGAATTAATAATGACTTTGATAATTTTTAGTATATTCTTAATTTTAATATAAAATTTTTAATCTTTTTGTTTGTAAAAATTATCTTATAAATTTGTAAAAAAATTTCTTTTTCGTGCATAATTTATTATGTAGTATTTAAGAATTTTTCATGTTTTATATAATTTATATATTATGAATATTAATAATAAATATATTTATGAAATAATTATTACGTCACGGTTTGATTTTGGTTGACCCAACAGTTGAACCACTGATCCGTAATTCGGTCTTTTTTTCAATTCATCGAATGGTATGAGTTTCAAACCATTGCTTTCCATAAAGTTCTACCATTGGTACGATGCATAGGTAAAAAGTCATATGAGTTTAGTTTCTAATTAAAGAAAATAAAACAAATGTAAAACATACACCTGATTTTGTCCTTAGTTTATAAGCTTTCGAAAATTAAAAGGAATAAAAAACAAAGATTAAAATAGAATGAATATAGGCTAAAAAAAAGTAACACAAAAAAATAAAATTAGGACCACTAGTTAGTAGTTAAGGAAAAAATGGGGGAAAAGAAAATAAGTAGGCATTTGAATTTTTCTGGCCAAAAATGGATCTTAAAAAATAAAAATCAAAAATTGAAAGCCCTTATTAGAATTAACTTATAAATCAGAGGTTATAGGAAGTATGTCAAAGTAGTTAAAATAAAAGGTCTAAAAAATATATCCTAAACACTCTCTATGACATCCTTGCAAATATAAGACATGACATTATTTAAACATGAGAAGGCCGTGTTAGTTTAATAAAAGTTAGGGTTTTAAATTTGAAAATGCTATATGCATTTCAAATGCTATATTTTATATTTTAAATGATGTTATATTATAATATTAGTAGTACATTAAACTATATAATTAATATATCATAATTACATTCTGTCGCATCATTTGAGATAGAAATATAAAAAGTATAACATTGTTCTTTAAATCTACAACTTCATTTTCTTTCAAACTCCAACTGCTGGCACATCATTGTGTTGGATCTAAAATCACTCTAATACAAACCGTTAAATTGAGAAGAAGCAATCAAGCAAACAATACAAAGGGAATGTCCACCGGAGTAATGAAACAAAATGGATTATTTTGACTTTTAGGTCATTAACTCCAGAATGATCTTACTCACTTAAATCCTTTCATTATTATATTGATGATGCTTGTTTATTAGTGACCGGGTGCATGTGTTGAGACTAAGATCTCACTTTGCTCTATACTCTCCCATTTAAACGTCACTAATTTGGAGAAACTTTTGCATGAACAAACAAGACCAATCAGTGAAAAAAAACAATCCATGTCTAAGTTAACAAACTGATATTAGTTTGATTCACAAACTTAATTCATAAACCTGATACATCCTAGATTTGGGAAACAATTAGCTCAAATTTTACACTATATAATATATGTCCACCAAAGACAACATAACTTCTAGTTTAAGGTTGATTATGTTGGACGGTTGTTGATTATGTTGGTTGGTTGGCTGTTATATGTTAGAGTGTTTAATTACTTGATTGTAATTCATACATTTTAATACCTAATCACTTCCTTTAAATAATAATAAAAAATTTGAAATAATAAAATATTCCAATAGAGCAAGTATACTGTTTCAAATTATGAAACACACTTTGAAGTTGAATGACAAACAAGAGATTGGGAAAATTGGAAGAAGATAAGAAGATGTGAAGTGCAGAAAAAACTCAGATTTAACAAAGAAATAAAATTAAGAGAGAGAAAGAGAGAGAGAGAGAGAGAGAGAGAGTGAGACTTGACTCGAGGACATACCTCTTGCTTGTAAATCTCTTCCAACAGAGCTACAGTGTTTCAAACAACAAAAATTGGGAAAAGAGAAGAGGCTGTAAAGTTCATAAAAAAAAAATACAGTCAAAATTAATAAAGAAACACAAATCTGAAAATCAAGAGAGACTTGAGGACGCACGTCCTGCTTAAAGTGTCACGACCCGCAACCTACCCTCTTCGGATTACCGGATCGCGACTATCCGACTCAGCCCTTTTTGCCAAATCAGACCTGTCTCTCCTATTGCACTACACTTAGTGCACTAACATGTAACACAGCGGAAGACAATACAGTAAAAAGTCTGCTAATATAAAAATAGGGTTTGTAAAATTTCTAATCATCACATCATCCCCAGGACGTGAATACAAGGGAGTGCTACAAGATTGTACTACTATTACCCTTGATTTGTCAAATTGTCCAATCCTTATTCGTAGTCTCCTACTGTCTGTCCTCTTTATCTGTCCCTAAAAAATATATATAAATAGGAGTGAGCTACACTAGCTCAGTAAGTAAGTCTCCTACTCTGCATGTATACAAGATCTTAAAGAAAACTGAATAATCAGGATAAAATAGCCAGTCACTATCATAACAAGAATCATAGTTCATCAATGGATATCAAAGGAATCAAGAATGATAACAATACTCATAACTCATCACTGAATCTCGAATGATCAAGACTAGTAACAACAACTATAGCTCAGCAAGGTATATCGACTGATCAAGGATAAAAATGATAATCAAGTATCAAATATAGCTCATCAAGAATCTCAATGATCAAGACAAATCACAATCAAAGCTCATCAATGAATCTCAAATAATCATAGAACGTACTCAATAAACGCTGAGTAACTAGCTGGTCATTCATGCAAGAATATGATTAGACAATGAATCTCAATAAAAGATGGTGATGTCATAACTGGTTCAAGGCAACATAATATAACTATAACTTTTCACGGCTATGTTATCGGGTTGCCGAGACCAACATCTGGCCCCTTTTGACCCTTCGTACAAGTGTACAGAATTGTCATTTGCACAAATGTACGGAATCACATGATCAGTATAATAACATCTGGCCCCTTTTGGCCCTGGCCCTTTTGGCCCAAGTCTATTGGAGCGCGGACGTACCGCCATCCTCCTGAAATTCTCAACAACGTGTGTGTCATGAATTGGAACTCATGATCAAGATATAGCATAAGTAATGAATATGAAACTCAAGAGCAAGATATAACATTGTAGCTAAACTAATCCACTGATGGGCAATATCACATGTGTGGAATCATAAGAATATGATATCATAATAAGAGTACAAGAGTGTATAGAAAGAACTGTGACATGGCTGAAAATGCACTACATGCGGCGGTCGGGTATTACTTACCTTGAGTTCTTAACCATGGCATTTTCATCTGATTATCACAATAGCTTTTCCTTCGCTTTCTTTCTCATTTCCTGTCATTTGATTGCTCCTATAATTATGGTGTAAAATATATAGCACATTGAATCAGTAGCCATTTCATTATCTTACTTTTGGTAAGCTCATTAAGTCATAATGACACATTCTTCATTCTTTAGTTTATAACAGGGGCTTGTATATAAATTCTCGAGTCCTTTGAATCTCATTTGGTATATGTTTTCGATTACCAAAACATATCAATCATTTCTCATTTTATGATATTCTGATCCCGATTCATTATTTAGTCATATATACGAATTCACAATTATTTAAGCTTCTATTAATATCAATCTCGTCCAATTTGGACTCCATTTGGGCTTCATATTGTATTAGAGATATTTTGATAATTATTTTTTTTTTTAATTTTTTAATTTTTATTATTTATTTTTATTACTTAGTTTCATTTCAGACCTTGACTAAAAATGATTTTGAAGACTTTTAAGAGCAAGTTTTAAACATAAAATTACACTTTGAGAATTTGACACCATGATTGCAACTTCATTTTTCAACTCATTTCCTCATTATTTTTGTTCATTTTTTTTTTTTTTGAAAGTTTAAAATATGCTTATCACAACCCTCTAATTGCATGTCATGCATATGCTTATTTAAAAATTCAAAATTTAAAACCAAACTTACAGTTTTTCAGAATTCCTATCCTTTCTAAACCTGCCGCACCACTTTTCTTCCTGCTTCTTCTTCCTTCTTCTCTTGCTGCGCTCCATTTCTCTCCTCCTCGATTTCTTTGTGGATTACTTCGCTATTTTTGGTGCAGGGTTATATATATGGCTATGAAGTCGGTTGGACTCTTTAGCTCTAGAAGCATCAGCTTCTTTTGGAAGTTTTTAACTATTTTATAAATAAATAAATAAATAAATATATATATATATATATATATATATATTTGCATGTGTGGTTCCAGCAGTTTCTTTTGGCTTCTTCCTACTTCTTTTCTTTTCTTTTGTTTTCTGTTCTTTTCATTTTTTTATTTGCTAAAATGGATATACACACATATATATATATATATTTGTTTATATATGTACTTTGTCTTATATACATTTATATATATATATATATATATTTATATGCTTGAGCATATTTCTATTTTAAATATATTTTTATTTCTTTATTTAATTTATTTAATTTATTTTTACTTATTTATCACTATTTATTTTATTTATCTATATATGTATATGTATATGTATAGATATGAGGTCGGTTAGTATATTCCAGATTTCCCCACAAGCTTCAGTTGGAAGCTTCATGAATTCTCTCACCCATATACATATCACATGTGTTGTCTTTTATTTTATTTTATTTATTTATGATTATTATTATTTTTTTTTTTCTGTTTTGGGTCAATGTTTCGGCTGCTGGAAATTGTTTCTTCCAGCAGCTTCTACCATATTCTTTCCATTTCTTTTCTTATCATTTTATTTTCCTTCAATATATATATATATATATACACGGTACTATGTGTGCATGGTTCCAGCAGCTTCTCTTCTTGAATAAAATATACATTCCATACTTACACATATCCATGTATATACATGTATGAATATAGAAATATTTATATATGTCTTTTCTGATGTTCATTGATGTATTTTGTCATATGGGATATTTTTATTTTATAAAACATTAATTTATAAAATCTTGGTAAAATTGACATAAAGCCGACCTGGGTATTATTGATTTCTTGAATATATATATATATATATATATATTTTATGGTATATTTTATTTTTTATAATTTAGTCTCAGTATTGGTCCCAATTCGGCTTTGGGGTCGCTTCGTCTTGATCATTTTCAACTTACGAGTCTTATCGGATAATTTAATCTCGCTCTCCCATTTTTAAATTTTATTCATGACTTACGGTTATTATTCAATATCTTGGATAATTTAATATTTCGATGGACTTGAAACTTTATTCATGAAATAATTTGGCTTACAATTTGATATTACATGTCATGGCCGGTCCAACCCGGGTTAGTTACCGTATAACTCGGGTTGGGGTATTACATATAGATCTTCCAATATAGAGCTAGTACAATATTTTAAATTCTCTAATACATCGTGTCTGAAGTTGAATGACGAACAAGAGATAGATCATGAAAGGAGAAGATTGATTTGAAGTTCACAGAAAACTCACACTTAACAAAGAAACACAGATTTGAAAATTGCAATAGAAGAAAACTGGGGAGGAGACTTCTTTGAATTCTTCCAGTTGATACTTGTATGGAGTCGTTGCCAACATGCCAATTTCCAAGAAGGTGATGATAATTTTGTCGTCACGCAATTATTTCAAGGGATAGGTCCCATGTGTTGCTTTCAAGGTAGCTAAATTATTGCAAAGTGGATTGGTGTTAGATCCTTACTAAGTTGACATGGAGACACAGGGCATGGGGAGGCATGTCCTGCCTTGGTGGCATGACCATAGGCATGGGGAGGCATGCTATGCCTTAGAATTATATTCTAAACTTGGAATGTTATTCAGGAGTGGAATGACATTCGGGAGTGGGAATGTGATTCCAAAGTTGGGATTGTCTTGATGGATACTTTGACTCGATGCAGCTTGTGTGCATGACTTGGGCGCAGCAAAGGCCAAGGAAGCACTTTGACAATAGTTGGCGCGCACTGACAGCCTTTGGCAAGATGTACGCGCATAGGGGGAGCAGCTTAGCTTTGCAAGTGATTGTGTCTATTCCTGTTAGCTGGGTAAATTGTCCTAAGACATATATAGGGGGAGTACCTTCTTAAGGCGCTCATGGGCAACTAGCCCATGCGGCGTAAGACCATGGCACCTTTGGGGCAAGGCATGTTGCTATTGTAAGCTTAGGTTGGCATGGTAGTCTGACCTTCATCACCAACGGTGGCAGCATATGGTGGCAACGCTTGACAAACAAGACCAAGCCATAAGTAGGCATGGTTTGGAAATGTGGGCTGACACGAAAGCATTAGTTGGATCAAGTGGTGCGCTGGTTCAAGGCTAACTACAAATAGCCGTGTCCTTGAGTGAGGGCTCGGGGTGACATTAGCGTTGACAGCATAGGTGGCAGCAGTTGGCGGCAATTGCTGGACTAGCAGAACACAAGTTTGTCTAAGCGCAGCCAAGGGGAACCGCTTGCAACCGCTTGCTGTGTTGGCGCATTGATCTAAGGGCTCACATTGTGTGCGGCAATGAGATGAACCGCTGCTCACAGGTGGCACAAATCCAACGCTTCAGATAGCCCTAACAGTTGGGGGTGTCAACTGCAAGAGACAGGTGGTTGTCTGTGACAAACCCTAGTAGTTAGGGTGTAACTGCAGGCCATGTGCGTGTCACAAGCACGCACATGAGTGGTTGAGACTTTTGGATATATATATAGAGGGGTGCGGGGTCTCTTGTAAATGGGAGAGAAGCAGAGAGAGGGAAGAACACTAGTGTGTGTGTGTGTCTCTTTGTGTGTGCAGAGTGTCTTGTAGTCCTACAGAATCTGATTCCTTTTGTATTCATAATTGTGTGGTTTAGTGAATAAAAAGGTTGCGATTTTTCCTGTATGTTTCTGTGTCTACTTTCCGATTCCGCTATGCTAAACACCATGTGTGTGTGTTGGTGAGTGATTTGAGTGGCTGGTTGTCCGGTGACAACGCCATCACAGGTGAAAATTTGGTGCTTGAAATTGACCCTGTGACAATTGGCAAGGTGGAGATGGGAAAAAAAAAAAAAATCTTGTGTGTTTCCTAGTAATATAAAAATTGATCATTGTATTTTGTCATTGTAGAATTGGAGCAATTGTTAAAATTTAAAGCAACTTAATTTATTTTCAACTAAATTATTTTCAATTTTCTACTTTCTAATTTCTTATTTTATTTTCATACAATGATGTGAAAAACGAATCGAACTTACATTTTTTACGTGAAGAGTAGACATTTACACCACTTGAACACGATTTTGATGTTTTAACTTTTAATTTCTATACTCTCAGAACATTTGGCATTATTCACAACGAGTCTTATAATCAAAATGATATATCTAGAAGATTCTAAGTTAAGGTCAAGCGTTCTAACATAAGTTCACATAATATATAAAAATTGAGTACAAGCAAGGACGAGGCCAGAAATTTTGGCTATTAGGAGAAGCAAAATTTTTGTTTAATATTTCATCATAAATTTAAAAATAAAATATGTATAAAAATTAATATCAATTGATAATATTTTTATAAGTAATTATATTTATTGATACAAAACTTATAAATTAAATAAGTTTAACCAAAAAAAACTCAAAAAACCTTAAGTTATACAAAAAAAAAAAAAGATTGTAAAAAGTTCTATTGAAAAGTGAAATTAAAATGAAGACAAGGATAAAGTGTGAAAAATTTTAAAACTTGAGAAGGAAAAAAATTAAATTAAGATAATGAAAGGCATAAAAATCATTTAATTAACCCACTAAGCCCCCCCCCCCTCACCCCCAAGCCCCACTTGGCCTCGTTCCTGAGTACAAGTTCAAACAAATTAACTCATTAAATGTCTCAATCACTTTATAATTAGAATATCCTTACATACATCCAAATTAACTCATTAAATGTGTCAATCACTTTATGATTAAAATATCCTTACATACATCCAATACAAATATAGGTGCATGGATGACTCTCATATATTAAGAAAATTTTTCAAATTTCAATAACTCACAAAATATAAATCAATTTTCAATAAAATTTATATGCTTGAGCTCTAAAAATATAAATTTATCAAATAAAATCTATATTGAAATGAAATTTTGAAGAAAAAAATCAATCCACAATAATAAAATTTCATCCTAGTGAAAAGTTTTATAAAAATTGAAAAAAACATCAATTGTTATTATGACTTACATGCTTATGTGTTGTTAGAGAACCACCTAGCTTATAGTTATTTTGAAAACCTAGGATTGGTACTTTATGTACTTATGTATTTTTTGGGAATTTGTTGAAGTGATGAACATGCAATATGACTATATGTATAATTCATTGCATTCTAGCTTATGTTCATGTAGACAAAGTCTCGTAGTTGGAAAGTTATGATTTATTCAATGTGTTGGTACTTTATGTATTTTGTAATATCTAGGAATTTGGTAAGGTTGTGAATATGTAATATATTTATATGTGCATTTGATTGGATTATATGCTAAGTTCATGTAGACAAAATTTTGTGATTCAAAAGTTATGGTTGCTTTAAGTAAAATGCATTATTTAAGGCATACACCATGCATTTGATGAAATGCTTCATTGGAATTGCATAGAAAAATCAAGGCATGTTGGCATGTTGTGAATCCTTGGAAACATGGTATGAGTTGAGCACTTTGGTGCTATGCATTATGAGAGTGTAGATCCTGTGGTGAAAAATTCAAAATTGGTCATTGGTACTCGTATTCCAACGGGGACGAATCGTGAAGCGAGACATATGATTGGTACTTACGTTCCAATGGGGAATGACCGTGAAGCAAGACATGGGTGTGACATAGAGTTGCATGTCTGTGTCATGTATATTTCCATCCCATAGTTGTAAAGATTCAAAATTTTTGGAATAAATTTTTTTTTTTCGTTTAAATATAAATGTGCATTATCTATGTATTTGTGTATATGTATGTGTGTATATATAATGTATGGTATATATGTATGTGTAGTAAATTGTATACGTGTATATATATACATGTATATATACTAAAGGGGAGTGGGAGACAACAGGCAAGTGTGTATGTGTGTGGCATCGGCTGTGTGTGAGTGTAATATAATATACATATATATATATATATATATATATATATATATGAAAACCAAATGAGCAAGCAAGCATTAAATGCATTCTGAAAAAGAAGAAAAAGAGGAAGTGATTTGGACAAGGGGGAAGTCAGAAAAGGAAGGAAATGGTGGGTTGCAGTTGGCCTTGCGTGAGGTTATGTATATATATATATATATATATCTATGTATATATATATATATATATTAGCTGTGTGCTTTGGTTAGAGAGAAAGTCAGAAAGAAGGACTGAGTGTAAAAGTTGTGGGTGTGTCGAGGGGAGGCTGAAGTCAAGCCAAGTTGGAACAGAAGAGAAGAAGGAGAGACCTGCACCAGAAAACCCAGAAAATTTAATGAGTTGGCTCAGTTCTATTTTAAAATTTTTAAAGCATGATAATTAGTTTGATTTATGAGGTTTTGTAGAGCATGAAATGTGGGTTAGGTTACAAAAAGAATCAACTGAAATGGTTGAGAGATGACCGAGATATCCATAGTTACAGGTCATGAGTGTGGGATCGGGTTTTAATATTTTATGTAATAAACTCAAAATAAATGATGGGAAATTATTGGGATGAGTTGCAGGAAGGGGTTTGAACTAGTTTATAGTGGAAACAGTAAAGAAACAAGCTCGAAAATAGGAAATCTCAGTTGGTCGGAGTACGGTTCTTGGCCATTTCGTGGAGATCTAATGGATAAAAATGAAAACCAAGGATAGAAATGGAATCTACATGAAAAAATGAAGAAAACCGTGTTTAAAAAGAAGTGAAAAATGATCGGAACAGGGTCACCGGCGTCGGAGAAGACGCCAGAGACCCACTGGAACCCTACCAGAAAATCGGGGAAGAATGAACTGTTCAGGGTTCAGTTTCGGGTCAGTTCGGGTCGGGTTAGATCCGACCCACCCGCACGTGTTGGATGCAGGTTATAAATTAAAAGGGGATTGTGGGTGTTTGGCTACAGGTTTAATAAATTAAATTGAAATTAAAATTGGGGATAGGGATATCTTATCCTAGTTTTGAAGATTAGCCACTGTTTGGCTATTCGGATTGAGAATAGTAAAATCAAAAATTCTGATTTAACCCCACGACTTTTAGTAATTATAAAGTGACTCCCAAAACTTTTGATTTTTATAATTAGACCCCCCAGAATAAAATATTAATTTAATTAATTAATTAAAAATAAAAAAAATTACAAAAATGCCACTAAGTTAAAAAGCAGTCAAACGAACTCTGATTAAAGTAAAAAAAAATAATGAATTTTTATTATTTCGAGCATTTTGGACTCAACTGTGGAGTCTAATTTGTGAAAAGAGGCATCGAGAAGTAAGAACCCGTAAAAGTGTAAAGTGATCGTTTTGCCCTTTTTAGCCGGGACACTCAAATTGAATTCTGCAAAAGCCTAAACCGACTTTCTTCGACGTTCCAGACTCAATGGTAGAGTCTATTTTAGTAAATTAGAAACTCAAAAAATAAATGCATAAAATTTGATGAATAACATAATTCAAGTAGCAATAGACTGAGTTATATTTCATACTTTTAGGAACACTGAAAGAAAAGGAGAAGGCGGCCTGACCGTCTACATTCTCACTATTTAGTTTAGCTACACAGCGAGCACGACTTCCTAGGGTTGAGGCAAACCCATCAGGTATGATGTTTTGCTAAGTAAGCAATAAGATTAAGTTTAGGAATATTTTATGAGTAAATTGAATGATTTATATGCTTAACTGTTGTTGAAAAATTATTTGGAATATGTTTACTTGATAACTTAGGGTTGGTTGTTTACGTGCTTATGTGTTTCTTACATTCTTGAGAATTTAGTAAAGTGATGAACGTGAACTGTGACTATGTGTTTAAATTGACTGTATGAGATATGTATTCATGTGGAACGAGTTTGTGATTTAAATATTATTGTTGCCTCGAGTATAATATATTGTTTAAAGCATGCTTCATTGAGATTATATTATTGTGTGGTGAAATCAAAGCATATTGGCATATAGTGAATCCTTTGAAACATAGTGTGGGTTAAGCACGTGGTGCTATGCATTATGAGGGTGTAGATCCTGTGATGAAAAACCCAAAATCGGCCATTGCATTGGTGCCCAGATCCATCAGGGAGGGAGGCCCATAAACAAGAATTGGTACTCAGATCCAGCGGATGCGATCCGTAAATGAGACATCGGTGTGGCATAGAGTACATGGGTGTGTCATGCATATTTTCATTGCATCGTATTAATGAACTGGAAAGCATCTAGATTATAAATGTACACTTTGGACATGCCACGCCTTAATCTTGTTTCTTGCATTAGTATTATGTCATATCAGTAGTTGAGCTGACCCATTCGTGAGATAACATATTACAGATGATGTTCCCGACACTTGAGACTTGAGGAAGTCTCGGAGAGCAGAGGAGAAATGGATCATAGAGTAATTTGGCCCTTGGGGCACATTTTGATATTGTACAAGGGCATAAGCCCTAAATCATATATGTTTATCTGTATGTCATGAATCAACGAACAAGGCTTTATGGATTAGTATCAAAACATGAATTGGGTTAGTATTTGAAATGCATGTAATTGTCCTTTATTATTTATTTCACTCACTCCCCGGGTTTGTGGAAATTCGGGGCATGAGAATAGCATTGAGGGTTTGTAGGGTTTATAGCTTATAAATGTACACTTGCACATGTCACACCTTAATTTTGTTCTTTACATTAGCATTATGTCATACAAGCCGTTGTGCTTACCTTTTATGAGATTACATATTACAAATGAGACTCCCAGTATTTCAGACTTGACGAAGTCATTGGAGCACAGAGAAGAAAGTAGAATTTGAAGCATATTTGGCTTAAGGGCCACATTTTTGTATATATGGGCATAAGCCCAAATAACTAGTGTTAAATTTGAAGAATAGTGAACTATAGGCCTTGGGCCATTTTGTAATGTAAGGGTTTAAACCCAAATGAAAAATGGGATGTTTCGTTTAATGTGCATAACATGTAAATGTTGAGAACAATAGTTGTGTGTTTAATTTCTATGAACTTGTAGCCATCGAGTGAGGGTGGAATGTATATATCCTTGTATATATGAATTGTCGTAAAGTATTAGGTGAAAAATGCTTTGAAAACAAAGGAGACTATGTCAAAATTTTGTGAGTTAAAAAGGGCCATTAGGTGTATAAAATGCCCATGAGTAAGTGAGAAAAGTGCCAAAAAAAGTTGGTGTTAAATAGCTTGAAGTATTAGAAGGAATGTCAAATGGTATACAACATGTCTTAAATTCGATTCTGTAAAATTGTTTCTGCAGATCAGCCCACTTCATGAGACTAACTTTTTGGTCTTTTTGAATTAATTAAAGTGCCTTACATTTCTAGATAGGTCTATCTCTTAGCTTTTTTTTTTTGTATATCATGGACTTTGAAAGCTTTTAAAATGAGAAAATTATATTGATTTTGGTTTAAGTGTGCAAAAATTTGACCTATGGGTAGTGTTTTCATCATAACTTGAGTTCTACACAGACTTGTTGAGTGATTCAAAATGGTATAGAAACTAGACTCAATAAGGAAGATTTTGACATAGATTTCATTGCATTTGGATCTGTAGATTGAGAGAAATATCGATTTGAATCAAAGGGTTAGGCACATCATTTTTTTTAAGCTGAATTTTTGCTCTAGGTGAACAGTAACTTTCAATGTTACTGTTCACTTTTAGCTACTAGTTTCTTAGATTACTGTTCATCCGAAATTTTTTTTTTTGTTTCAAACTTTCTAATTTTCATATAAATTCATTTTAAATCTGAATTGAGTGATTCAAGAGTCTAAACTAATTGCCTCGACGAGTATTTTTGTTTAAGAATATTTGCACTTTGAGACTCCAAATATGTTTCAGTGAAATTGACCACGAAAGGTATAAAGGCCTAAACAAAGTTTTCAGAATGGATTCAAATTTTTTTCCTAATGTTGGTTAATGACCTTACAGTATGGAATAATGAATTTTTTTTGCTAAGAATTAAAGGATGTTTCAAATTTATTTATTCATTTTTCTTGTTAATAAATTCACTTCGGGTTTATGAAAATTCGGGGCGTAACATCCTGCTTTGTGAAAGTATGTCTTGTGGTGCTTTTTTTAAGTGTATATAACTCTCACACACAGACACACGTACACATGCACTTCTATATGCATAAACAATCTCTATATGCACAATTATTATACATGTATGCATTTGTATATGCCTACATTTCCAATGTACAAATATAAGAACGAATTTTATGTTTCTATATTGGCTTTTATGAAAAATAATAGTTGTTGTATTAATTTCATAATTTTTTTTATAAAATGTTTAATATCTAAATATACGAACATACGCAAGTCTTTATTAAAAACATCTTTTAGCTTTAACTTTTGATAATAATAAAATATCAATTGTTCACGATTTGTGCTGCGTAATTCTTTAAAGTGTTTTGAAAAACATAGCATAAACATACTATCAAATAAGTACTAAATATATATAAACACACACACATGCACACACACACACACACATATATATATATATATATATATATTCCAAAAATGTCAAACATTTGGACATTAAACTAGAAGCTTTTGATTTTGAGAGGTCTTTGATCAAAATTTTCAGTTAAAACTACGCCATTGTTTTAAAAATGAAACTTAAAAATAAAACCGAGAAACCGATCCAATTTATGAGACACGCAAAAACTGTTGTTTTCAATTAAAATCACTAAAACCGACCAGCGGTTTAAAGGAACCGTGACCGTCCGGTTCAAATAGTATGAAAAAAATTCAAACTGTGTTGGCAAGTAGACAAGAGTGCCTGCCGTGAGAAGAAAAGAAACATTATTTTTAGTAATGACATTGAATGCTTCAAAACGCAGAAAAGTTTGACTTTTCAACATCATATTTAAATGCTTTTCTATCACATGATAACATGACCCTCTTTTAAAGGTTTTAATGTCCTGAGCCTTTCACTCTCTATGTGATGTGGGATAAGCTTGGGATTGTTCTAAACTGAAATTTTTGAATTTGCTTTATGAGCAAACAAATTCTTGATGCTCGTATTTCAAATTCGATGTGAGACTTGTGGAGTGTGCAGTTTGCAACTTTAAAATTTCCCCTTTCCTTTTGCAAGTTAAGAAATTTTTAAGAATTAATTTCATCAAAATTTTCTGTCAAAAAAAATGTAAACTTACTTCTTTACACATTAGATCTTGTTAGAAATTCACATAAGTTTATGGAATTAATAATGACTTTGATAATTTTTAGTATATTCTTAATTTTAATATAAAATTTTTAATCTTTTTGTTTGTAAAAATTATCTTATAAATTTGTAAAAAAAATTCTTTTTCATGCATAATTTATTATGTAGAGATGCCAAGAGTGAAAATACAAAATATAAAATGTGAAAAAAAAAACCAAAAAGAAAAGAAAAGAAAAGAAAATTTTGAAAAATGCTATATGCATTTCAAACTTTATATTTTATATTTTAAATGACGTGACATTATAATATTGATAGTACATTAAACTATATAATTAATATGTCATAATTACATTATGTCTCATAATTTGAGATAAAAATATAAAAAGTATAACATTGCTCTTTAAATCTACAACTTCATTTTCTTTCAAACTCCAACCGGTGGCACATGATTGTGTTGGATCTAAAATCACTCTAATACAAACCGTTAAATTGAGAAGAAGCAATCAAGCAAACAATACAAAGGGAATGGTCACCGGAGTAATCGAACAAAATGGATTATTTTGACTTTTAGGTCATTAACTCCGGAATGATCTTACTCACTAATGGTCCTTTCGTTATTATATTGATGATGCTTGTTTGCTAGTGAGTAGTGACCGGGTGCATGTGGTGAGACTAAAATCTCACTTTGCTCTGTACTCTCCCATTTAAACGTCACTAATTTGGAGAAACTTCTACATGAACAAACAAGACCAATCGGTGAAGAAAAACAATCCAATGTCTAAGTTAACAAACTGATATTAGTTTGATTCACAAACTTAATTCATAAACCTGATACATCCAAGATTTGAGAAAAATTAGCTCAAATTTTAAACTATATAATATATGTCCACCAAGCACAACATAACTTCTAGTTTGTTTAAGGTTGATTATGTTGGTTAGTTGTTATATGTTAGAGTGTTTAATTAACTGATTGTAATTCATATATTTTAATGTCTAATTACTTCCTTTAAATAATAATAAAAAAAATTGAAATAATAAAATATTCCAATAGAGCAAGTATACTGTTTCAAATTATGCAACACACTGTTTGAAGTGAAGTGACAAACAAAAGATTAGGAAAATTGGAAGAAGACAAGAAGATGTAAACTGCAGAAAAAACTCAGATTTAACAAAGAAATAAAATTAAGAGAGAGAGAGAGAGAGAGAGTGAGACTTGACTCGAGGACATACCTCTTGTTTGTAAATCTCTTCCAACAGAGCTAGAGTGTTTCAAACAACAAACAAGAGATCGGAAAAAGAGAGAGGCTGTAAAGTTCATAAAAAAAAAAAAACACTTGAAATTAATAAAGAAACACAAATCTGAAAATCAAGAGAGACTTGAGGACGCACCTCCTGCTTATAGATCTTCCAATATAGAGGTAGTACAGTATTTTAAATTCTCTAACACGGCGGGTCTGAAGTTGAACGACAAACAAGAGATAGATCACGAAAGGAAAAGATTGATTTGAAGTTTACAGAAAACTCACACTTAACAAAGAAACACAGATCTGAAAATTGCAATAGAAGAAAACTTGGCAGGAGACTTCCTTGAATTCTTCTGGTTGATACTTGTATGGAGTCGTTGCCAATATGCCAATTTCCAAGAAGGTGATGATAATTTTGTCGTCATGCAATTATTTCAAGGGATAGGTCCCATGTGTTGCTTTCAAGACAGCTAAATTATTGCAAAGTGGATTGGCAAGGTGGAGATGGGAAAAAAAAAATCTTGTGTGTTTCCTAGTAATATAAAAATTGGTCATCGTATTTCCTCATTCTAGAATTGGAGCAACTATTAAAATTTAAAGCAACTTAATTTATTTTCAACTAAATTATTTTCAATTTTCAACTTCCTAATTTCTTATTTTATTTTAATACAACGATGTGAAAAATGAATCGAACTTACATTTTTTACATGAAGAGTAAACATTTACACCATTTTAACAAGATTTTGATCTTTTAACTTTTAATTTATATACTCTCAGAACATATTTCGCATTATTCACAATGAGTCTTATAATCAAAATGACGTATTAAAATAATTTCTATTCTCTAAGAACATAACATTAATTTGGCATTATTCACATCGAGTCTTATAATCAAAATAATATATTATCAAGAAGATTCTAAGTTAAAGTCAAGTGTTTCAACATAAGTTTACATAATATATAAAAATTGAGTACAAGTAAAGACGAGGTCAGAAATTTTGTCAAGGAGGAGCAAAATTTTTGTTTAATATTCGATCATAAATTTAAAAATAAAAAATGTATAAAAATTAATATTAATTGATAATATTTTTATAAGTAATTATATTTATTGATACAAAACTTATAAATTAGATAAGAAGTTTAACCAAAAGAAACTCAAAAAACCTTAAGTCATACAAAAAAAAAAAAATCTAAAAAATTGATAAAAATTTTATTGAAAAGTGAAATTAAAATCAAGACAAGGATAAAGTGTGGAAAATTTTAAAATTAGAGGTGGCAAAAAATTAAATTAAGATAATGAAAGGCGTAAAAATCATTTAACTAACCCACTAAGGCCCCCACGACCCCCCCCCCCCAAAGCCCTACTTGGCCTCGTTCCAGCGTACAAGTCCAAACAAATTAACTCATTAAATGTATCAACTACTTTTAACAATTCATCCAAACACTACATAAGTAACCAAAATCCAATAATGCGTCATTTGATTTGTGAGATATATGTTAAAATTCTTAAAAAGAAGTTTTTTCAACATTATTCAAATCCTGAAGAAATGAGGCACATAAAAGTGGATGATTAATATATAAAGGAAATGAATGAAACTGGTCTTATTTGTATGCTTGTCTCTTTCATTCAGTTAAGAAATTGGCTTGATATTGTAAAGATTTGAAATTTTGGGAAGAAATTTTTTATTTATTTATTTATTTATTTATTTATTCATTTCTTTAATTATTTAGTAAATTAAAAGTGTGTGATGTATGTGTTAGTCATGGCATGCATATATGTATGTGTGTATAAATATAATGCATGTATGTATATAAAAATATATAGTGTTATGTATAGGTGTACACAAGGTGTATTGTGTGTGCAATGTGAGTGTGTATGTGTAATGTATAATATAATATATCTATACATGATAAACTAGGCCAACAAGCAACATTTAATGCACTCTGAAAAAAGAAGGGGTGATTTGGACAATAGGAGAGTCAGGAAAGAGGGGCAGTGATGGGCTACAGTTGGCCTGCTGAGGTGATGTTGTGTATATCCATGTGTGTGTATTGGGAATGCATACGTTGGGCTAGAAAGAGAAAGGAAACCAGAAAGAGGGAGAGGCTGAGTTAGAAGAAGCATTGAAGGTTGGAGAAGTTCAGACGTAAGTTAAGAGGGGGACAAAGGGAGACCTGCACCTGCACCAGAAAATTAGTGAGTTTATGAAGTTCTTTTTTTTCTTTTCTTGAAGTTTTATTTTTTTTTTCTTTCGCAACTATTACTTCATGGTATGGGGCCATATGATTGAGGTTAAAAGAAAAATAATGCAAAGAGAATGGGTGAAAAAGGTTGAGAAATGAGGTGGAAAAAAAAATGAGTTACAAGTCTAGATACTAGGTTCGGATTAGGTGGAGATTCCTATTAAAGCTCCATAAAAATACTATCAAAATGATCAGGTGAGGTGCAGAAACCGTTTAAAATCAAGTTAGGGTCAAAACAGTGAGGAAAACCAATCGCCGGAATCTGGGCTTGGGGTGGCCGAAGTTACGGCTGCTGGTCATTTGTGGGGATCCAATGGATGAAAATGAAAACGGTGGTTATGGATGAAATCTATGGAAGAATTAGGAGGAAACTGCATTTTAAAAATGTGGAAATATGGCCGGAAAAGTCGTCGCCATCGCCGAAGACGGCGACGGAAACCTAGGACCCTTGGCCGGAAGATTGGGGAAGATGATGGAGATGTTGGGCCTGTTTGGGTTTAAATAGGGTTTGGGCTTGCTTGGGTTTAAAGATTTTGGGCCTATTTAATTTTGATTTGGGCCTGTTTGGTTAAATGTCCTTGGGCCTGTTTTAAATTGCAAGACTTTGGGTCATTTTAATTAAAAGATCATTGGGCTCTTGGGTTTGGGCCGCATAAGTTGGGTTGGATTAGGGATAAGGGGTGTTTGGCTGCGGATTCAGCAAATTGAAATTTAAATTTAAATTTTTAAAATGTGGATATCCTATCCCCTGTTTTGGAAATTATCCACTGTTTGACTATCTTGATTTAGGATAGTTAAATCAGAAATTCTGATTTAACCACTCAACTTTTAGAAATCCTGATTTGATCCCAGAACTTTTAATAATTATGATTAGGCCCCAGAATAAAATATTAATTTAATTAATTAAATTGATTTAATTAATTAAAACCTTACGAAATATGCTGGAGTCCAAATTAAATAAACTATTAGTGTTTTCTTCATGTCTCGGACCTTTTGAACCCAACGGTGAGGTCCGTTTTGCAAGGTGAGGTCCCGAAAAATAAAAGACCCATAGGAACATTAAAAATTACCAAAATGACCCTGATTTAAAGACTAGTCAAACGAACCTCGAATAAAGTAAAAAAAAAATAGTGAAATTTTATTATTTCAACCATTCTGGACTCAACAATGGAGTCTAATTTGCGAAAAGAGGTATCGGGATATAAAGACCTGTAAAAGTACAAAATGACCGTTTTGCCCTTTTTAGTTCGAATGTCCAAATTAAATTCCACGAAAACCTAAACGGACCTTGTTCGGCGTTCTGGACTCAATGGTAGAGTCTATTTTGGAAAAATAGAAACTCATAAAATAAAGGCATAAAATTTGATGAATAGCATAATTCAAGTAGCAAATGGACTGAGTTACATTTCATGAATTTTAGGGATACTGAAAGGCGAGGAGAAGGCGGTCTGTGTAGAGATTTGAAAAAAAAATAAAATAAAATAAAATAAAATAAAATATTTAAATCGGTTTACGAAGTGCCAGGATAAATCCATGGGATTGATACGAATTATAAATTTATATTAAAAAGATATATACATGTATATGTATATATATGTGTCCGTGAAATTTCTAAAAAAAAAAAAAAAAAAGACAAAGGAATAGTGTCGGCAGCTTTGGTCGTGTGGTGTGTGTGTGTTATATATTAGATATATTTATATATAGATATAATCTATGACATGAGGGAGAGAAGCAGAACGGGGTAAGAAAAAGAAATGGGAAGAAAAGAAAAGGGAAGCGGTGCAGGTCTCGTGAAAACAGGAAAGAGAAGAGAGAAAAAGAGAAAAGGGGAAAAAGAGAAAGAAGGAAGAGAGGAGAAAGGGGCAACACGCAGAGGCGATCGGTGGATGGGCTTGAGGCCGTTGACCAGACGGTGACAGAGCAGCGACGAGTTTGGTTGGGTCGCTTATGGTGGTGTTTGGTCCCCAAGTGGATCGAGGCTGGGGTTTCTGCGGTTGGGTCGACAGGAAAGTTACGGCAGATTAGTGAAATTCCTGTGGCTAAGTCGGTCTGTTGGGCTATTCGAATCCAGTAGTAGTGCAGAGGTATATATATATATATATATATATATATAATTTCTATGTTGTGAAGCTTGTGCGTGGATATATGTAGACATATATATATATATGTATATGGGGCTTGAATTGTGTTGCAGTTTTGTGTGTGTGGCTGCTTGGGTTTGACGCAGAGCAGGAGAGTGGTGCAGTCGTGGGTTTGGAGAAAAGATGAAGCGATGACAATGTTACGGCAGTAGTGGATGGGTTTTATGATGCATATGGGTTCTTGGAGGTTCGTTGGCAACATGGGTATAGCGCTTGGGGGAGTTCGGTTGTCGAACCAGGAGCGATTGAAGGATGATACGACTTGGAGTTGTGTATGGTAGAAACGGCGCACAGCTGTGTAAATTTGGTTGACAGTGGTGTATAGGTTGCTATTCCTTCTTTTCCATTTTGGTTGCTGTGATGAATTGGAGTTATTCTGATTTCCTGAGGTTTTCGGAAAGTGTTGGTTGGATTGGATTGAAAGTTGAGCAATGGAGTTTTGGATTAGATGGTGACTGAAGTGTGTATTGGTGTAACGTTGGAGCAGAAGGGATTTTGATGCGGCTGTAGTTGTGGTGCAAAGAAGCTCAAATCCAGGATGGTCATGACATTGTTTGAGATGGGATAAGATGAGAGATTTGGGTTTTTGATGAGTTGTTTAAATTGGGGAGAAAGAGAGTGAGGCTACAGCAGATCCGTATATATATGTGGGCTGTTCAGGTAGGCACAGTGCAGCAGAAATATTATAGAGAAACACATGTGTGTGGGTAACATTATAGCAGCAGAAAAAGAGGGAAAAGAGGGAATGAAGGGAGAGTAGCCGACTGAGAGATAGAAAAGAAATTGGGGTAGATCTGGGGAAGAATTGATGGAGGCAGTGGCAGTAGGTGAGACGGTGTTGAGTTGGGGGAATCACGTTGAGTCTGGGTGTGTGATCTGATTGCTATGTCAACGTCTCTAAAAATTCAGAATGGGTTTTTGGTTGGAAGCAGTTCGCTGCAAGGAGAATTAGCAGTCCATGGCTGCGGCTACTACAAGGAGTGGGGGTTTAGTTGGTAATGCAGATTGAAGGAGCACGAAGCAGCAGTACTCCAGCGATGGGAATGAGACAGCGTAGAGGCTGATTGTTCGGGTTGCAGCGGGCTAATAGAAAAAGCAGGGGTTCTGAGTAAAGGGAAGCTAGAGTTTGAATTCAGTAGTTCGAATTGGTGGATAAATCTGTATAAACAGAAATGGCCAAGGACAGGATGATACTTGGGGGTTGTTACGTAGAGTTGTTCCTATTTTCACTTAGGGATTTGATTGAAGCCAAGCCTAAAGAGGTTATGAAGCTAGAATGGATTTTGTTGAGGATGTTTGGTGTGACTTGATACTTGGTGTTGGAAGGAAGCTATGATGGCACGGTGAAGAATGTATGTAGTAAGTAATCTGATGAGAGGAAGGGAAAGTTCTTCAATATCTGATGGATGGGATGATAAGATGGATGGGATGATAAAGGGACAGAATCTGTCAAGATCATCGTCTGCTTAGGGAAAAAGGTTGAAGAAGCTGATGAAACTGGATTTAAAATGGTTGGTCGACTAGATCAACATGCCAGTGTGTTTCTTCAACTTATGAACCGTGGACGAAAGATCAACCTGGTTGATTGGATTTGCATAGTGGACACAGCTTAGTGGGGTTGAGATAACCCGATCAGGAATGGTACTTTACTAAGTAAGGAATAGGATTAAATTAGGATTGATGTGCATATTACTTGAATGATTTTTGTGCTTATCTACTAATAGAAGATCACATAGGAATTATTGCTTTGAGAACCCTTGAGTTATTTAGTTATGTGCTTCATATGTGATTTACTTCTTGTGATTTACTTTTTGCGTTGCCATCATATGTGATTTATGTTTTATAAGGATTGTTGATGTTGTGACTGAGATTGATTATGCATGATGCGTATATTTGTGGATGAGGTCTTATGATTCAGATGCTATTGTTATTTTTAAGAGGACGATATTGTTTAAAAAGCATGCTTTATGCATTGGTGAAATGTTTTATTGAGATTGCGATATTGCATGATGAAATCATGGCATATTGGCATAGTGTGATTCCTTGAAAGCATAGTGTGGGTCAGCACGAGGTGCTGGTGCATTATGAGGGCGTAGGTTCTGTGGTGAAAAACCCAAAACTCGGCCGTTGGTACTCCGTTCCATCGGGGGCGCACCGAAAAGGAGACATACGTGGCGGTACTCATGCCAGCGAGGAAGGACCGTATCATGAGACATAGGTGTGACATTGAGATGCATGGGTGTGTCACGCATATTGCCTGTGCATTGTGTTGATGAATTTGTGAACGTGATATAGGGTTTTTATACAGATGTAGTTTGTACATTGCCATTGTATTGTATGCATGATTAGGGAGGCATGTAGACATACCTGTACACTTGCACATGCCACGTCTTAATTTTGTTCCTTGCATTAGTATTGTACCATACCAGCATGTTGGCGCTGACCCATTCGTGGGAACCATATTTCAGATGACATTCCCGACACCTGAGGCTTGAGGAAGTCTAGCCGAATGGAGGAGACTTGACTGTAGAAGAATATTTGGGCCCTTGGGGTGTATTTTGATATTATAAAAGATTGATGTGTTTCTGAAAAGAATGGAAATGGCATTGTATATTGTAATAGATATTGAATTTGTGATCTTTTAGTTTAAATGTAGGAGTAGACGTGATGGATTGTATAAGTAGGCGATGTATATTTAACTTTGATAAAGTTGTGGCCATCGAGTGAGGATGGATTGTAATTGTCTATATATATATGATATATTGTGTTTATCAGGGAGAAAAAGGCTCGAAAAACAAAGGAGGTTCTGCCGAAATTTTTTTAAAACGGGAATGTATGTGTATTGATGGATGTATAGTTATGTTAGTGGAATAGGCTTGTATCTATATTAGTTAGATTAGTTGAATCGTCTATTTATTTATTTATTTACTTTCTCTTATTTTCTTTTTTTTTTTATCAGTAAAATTAGTTATTTATTTATGTATTTATTTATTCGTCTATTTATTTATTTCTTTCCTTTGCTTCAGTCGCGTCCCCGGGTTCGGTCGGGAATTCGGGGCGTGACAGTCTGACCTTCTACATTATCCCTGTTAGTTCAGTTACATTGCGAGCATGATTTCTTAGGGTTGAGACCAACCCATCAGGTATGATATATTGTGCTAAGTAAGGAATAGAATTAAGTTTAGGAATGATTTGCATGTTGATTTAATAGATCACATATTTATTTGTTTAATATCAAAAAATCACATAAGGAATGTTGCTTTAAAAAGAAACCTTGAGTTGATTGTTTACGTTACTTATGTGCTTCTTGCTGCTCCATGGAGATATGATTTATTCTATATGCTGGGTTGTACGTGATTTATATGTTTGGAGAGTTGTTCAGATTGTGAACACATGACTTGAGTATGTAATTTTCGTTGATCATGTATTGCATACATTCATGTGGAAGAGGTTTTGTTATTCAAATGATGTGATTGTTTTAAGTGGAATACATTGTTTAAAGGCATGCTCCTTGTGTTGATAAATTGCTTATATGAGATTGTATTATTGCATGGTGGAATCAAAGCATATTGGCATGGTGTGATTCATTGAAAGCATAGTGTGGGTTGAGCACTTGGTGCTGTGCATACGTGGTTACTCAGGCCGTCGGGGAAGGTCCGTAAAGTGAGTCATACATGGTACTTAGTTTCCATCGGATGTGTTCCGAAACGAGACATGGTACTCAGCCTCCATCGGATGTGTTCCGAAAATGAGACATTACATTGGTACTCAGGTTCCATCGGATGTGTTCTGAAAATGAGACATGGACATGGCATAGAGTTGACATGGGTATGATGTAGAGTTGTGTGGATGTGTCATGCACATTTTCATTACTTCATATTAATGAATTCATGGATGTGGTATAGAATTTGCATGGATGCTTTATGGATATAATCAGTACATTGCATGATGATTAGAAAGGCATGTAGATATAAATGTACACTTGCACATGCCACGCCCTTAATTTTGTCCCTTGCATTAGCATTATATTATACCAGCAATTGAGTTGACCCATTCGTGGGACAACACATTACAGATGACGCTCCCGGCACTTGAGACTTGAGAAAGTCTTGCAGAGTGGAGGAAATATGAGCTTAGGAGGATATTTGGCCTGTGGAGGCATATTTTGTGATGTTGGGCTTAAGCCCGAATGACATGTCGAATGTTTTTATTGACTATGCTTTACATGGATGTACATTGAAGGAACTGAATGTAAGTTTGGGTTGAATCCGTTAGATTGTCCTTTATTTTATTTTCTTTTAGTTTCGTTACACTCACCTCTGGGTTCATGAAAATTCAGGGCGTGACAGATATATAGGGGTTAACAAAGCTTAAATAAAACAAGCATTGTCATCATCAAATTAAAAGGCATATACTAAAGTTGAGTCCTTAGTTGCTGTTATAACATGAAAATTTTTTTTTTTTATTATTATTATTAAATTATTCTTGCAATTGTTAATTGATTAATTAATTATTATTATTATTACTATTATTATCATTATTAAGAATGTGATGTGTGTATTGTATGTGTACAATTATGTGTATGCTACATGTGCATGTATATATATATATATATATATATTACATGCATAATTAAATTTAGAGAATATATATATGTATTTATTTGTGTATATATATATATATATATATGTACATAACAGTGCACAGTGTGTGCATGTGTGTGTGGGCCGGTTGTGTGTGTGGGTGTGTGTAGATTGAGTGTGTTACACTCAATGAGGAGTGGGGGATGGAGTGTGGGAGTAGAGTTGTGTGTGGCAGTGGGGTTGCCAGAGGGTGGGTCGGATTTGGAGAGAGAGAGAGAGAGAGAGAGAGAGAGAGGGAGATATAGAGAGAGAGAGTGAAGGAAAAAGGGGAGTGTCTCGGGTGAGAAGAAAAGAGAAGAAAAGAAAAGAAGCAGAAGGTGAGAGAGAGAAACAGGGTTCTGAGAAAGAGAGTGGAGGCTGGGTTAAGCTCGGAGCAAGAAGGTGGAAGAGGGCACGGCTAGAGAGAGAAACGGCCGAAGGTTCGGGTAAGTGGGTCACTTCTGTTTCAAATTTTTTTAGAGCATTTCAGTTGATTTAAATTATAGAACCTTTTAGAGCATAATGTAGGGATTAATTTGCAAAAAGAATGAGAAGAAATGGTTGAGAAATGAGAGAGAAACTGGGAGTTGCAGGTCGGGGATAATATTCGGGTTTCATGTTCTTTTGGCTTAAAAACGTTGGTTTGGCCTTATGGAAGTGTTGCTGGATAGTGTGGAAAACCATTAGAGATTGGTGGGAGTTGAAACCATCGAAAACCAAGCTTAAAATCGTGAAAACACAGCTGGCCGGAATCTGGGTTTGGGGTGGCCGGAGCTACGGTTCTGGTCATTTCGAAGGGTTCCGAGTGATGAAAGGGAAAACCAACTCGGGGTACGTAATCCCCTAGGAAAACCGAAGAAAACCGTATTAAAAAGTCGAAGAAATCTCGCCGGAAAAAGGTCGCCGGCACCGGAGAAGGCGCCGGAACCCTACCGCTGCTTCGCCGGAGAATCGGGGAAGAAAGTGGGGTGTCGGGTCGGGTCCGGGTCTGGTTCGGGCGGGTACGGGTTGCCCCTGCCACGTGTCAACCATTGTTTTAAATTAAATGAATTTGAACCTTTTTAAAATTTAAACCTTTAGATTTGAACCTTTTGAATTTGAACCTTAACCTGAACTTTCAGAAATTACGAATTGACCCCCCAACTGTTAGAAATTACACTTTGACCCACCTGATTAAATTATGAATAAAATATTAATTAAATTAATTAATTAATTATTTAATTAAATTAATTTAATTAATTAAATATTCAAAAATATCCCGGAGTCCAAATGGGACAAGTCATAGGTGTATTTTGACTATCTCGACCATTCTGAGATCAATGGTGAGGTCCGTTTTACGAGACGGGGTCCCAAAAAATAAAAGACCCGTAGTAACCCTTAAAATTACCAAAATGCCCCTAGATTGAAACACAGTCAAACGAACTTCGAATTAGGTAAACAAATAGTGGAATTTTATTATCTCGAACATTCCGGACTCAACCGTGGAGTCCGATTTGTGAAAAGAGGTCACGAAATGTGAGGACACGTGTGAAGTGCAAAATGACTGTTTTGCCCTTTTCAACACAGGTGTCCGAATTAAGTTCTACGAAAACGTAGACTTACTTTCTTAAACGTTCTAAAACCAATAGTAGAGTTTAATTTAGCAGAATAGAAACCTATGAATTTAAAGACATAAAATTTGATGAATAGCATACATTCAAACAACAATGGACTGAGTTGTGATTTCTACTTTTAGGGACACTGACAGGACAGGAGGAGGCGATCTGATCTCCTACATTTTCATCCACCGGTTCAGTTACATATAGTTCACGATCTTCTAGGGTTGATACCAACCCATCAGGTATGGTGTTTTGCTAGTGTTAGAAATGAAGTTAAGTTAGGAATATTTGTGAATGACTGAATGTCGTATGTGTTTATCTGTAACGTGTTTACCATTTATTTGGAATTGGTTGTTCACATGCTTACATGTTACTTGTACCTTATGAATATCTAGTGAATGATGAATGTGACTCACGACATGTGTATATGTTGATTTTACGAGATATGATTGCATGTGGAATCAGTTAGGTGATTTATATATTATTGTCTCGAGCATGCTATATTGTGGAAACCATGTATCATTGAGATTGCATTGGCATATTGGCATATGATGAATCCTTTGAGAACATGGCGTGGGTAAGCACGTGGTGCTTTGCATTATGAGGGTGTAGATCCTGTGGTGAAAAACCCAAAATTGGCCATTGCATTGGTACTCCGTAGCCATCGGGGAGTACCCGTAAACGAGACATGGGTGTGGCATAGAGTGGTGCATGGGTGTGTCACGCATACTATTCATATATACTACTGCGATGCTTGAATGTCATTTAGAAATAAATGTACACTTTGCACATGCCACGCCTTAGCTTTATTTCTGGCATTAGCACTTCATCATACCAGCAGTTGAGCTGACCCATTCGTGGGCAACATTTTTCAGATGAGGATCCTCCAGCCACGTGAGACTTAGTGATGCCCTGAGAGGGCGAAGCACGTGATGTATTTGTGACCCATGAGACTTGTATTTTGTTATGTAAGGGCTTAAGCCCGAATGACTGATGAACAATGTATTCGATATTACTTTATGTATGGATGATGATGGACGCATGTTTAGTGAATTTAATTACTTTTGTCCTTTTATTTATTTTACTTTCTGTCTCGTTACTCGCGCCCCGGGTTCGTGGGAAATTCGGGGCGTGACAACGTGGTATCAGAGCATAGGTTCGAATACCTAGAGACTGTGGAGTGTTGTTTAACACCATGAGACCCTAGAGAAGAGAATAAGACTTAGCATGAACTGTTAGCAGCATGTGATAGGATCTTATGTGCTACGTGATTATGTGTCCTAATGCATGCCTTATTGTGATTACGTGAAGAAGTGATACTAAAATTTTCCTTTGAACTTGTAGATATGCCTCCTAGACGAGCTCCTACGAGAGGCAGACCACCCAGAGGGGGTAGGGGTAGGGGTGCGCCTCGAGGTGCCGCCCAGCCTCGTCGTGGCAGACCCAGAGCTGCTGCTCCTATTCCTGACGTGGTTGAGGAGGTAGTTGCCCCAGCTGACGTTCCTGAGCGTAGTACAGCTGAGGAGGATGTTGCTCCAGCCCCTGTGGAGGAGGTGGGGCAGACTATTGGCGCCAGAGATTTGGCGACCATTATACAGGAGTGTTTCCGTGCTATGCAGGATGCCCGGACCACTGATGCTGAGGCCAGGGCTGCTGAGGCCGAGGCCAGGGCTGCCGGTGCCGCGGCCAGAGCGGCCGGTGGGGAGACCAGAGATACCTTCGTCATGAAGGCGTTTCAGCGTATGAGGCCACCGTCATTTGCAGGACAGCCTGATCCTTTGGTGGCCGAGGAGTGGCTGGATCAGATTGTGAGGATCCTGGACTCACTAGGGATTGTTGAGCCACACCTGAGGATACGATGTGCCACCTTCCAGTTTACAGGGCTAGCGAGCCAGTGGTGGAAGGTATCTGCCGGCAGGATTAGCAGGTTCGGAGAGGGGTGGGATGCATTTGTGGCCATGTTCAATGACCACTACTTTCCAGCGACTGCTAGGGTCGGGTTCAGGAGAGAGTTTGAGACCTTACTACAGAGGGACATGACCGTGACGCAGTATGAGTCCCAGTTTACCGCATTGGGCAGGTTTGCCCCGCACATTGTTGGGGTGGAGGAGCTGAGAGTTTATCATTTTCTAGAGGGGCTGAAGACCTCTATCAGGGATAGACTGGCGGGTCACATCATTGACACTTACGAGGAGGCTGTGATCAGGGCCACGAGGGTAGAGAGGGAGTTGACAGCTCTCAGAGGGATTAGGGAGTCCCGGACTCAGACCAGGCCAGCCACAGCACTAGCACTTACGCCAGCTCAGCCTACCGTGACCGTCCCAGCTCATCCTGGTAGGAGACCACTGAAGAGGTTCCGGGGCAGTACCTCTTCTCCATCTACATCCCAGAGACCTATGCAGCTTTTAGCACCCCAGCCCACTATGTCTACTACTCCTCGAGGAGGGGCACCACAGCTGACTCTCACATGCTATCAGTGTGGACAGCCTGGCCACAGGATGGCTGATTGCCCACAGAGAGATCCTAGTCAGGGATCAGGGACAGGACCGAGCCAGCTACCACTCCCATCCCAGTCTCAGAGTCAGGCCTGGAGGGCCACACCAGTGTGCTATACATGTCATTAGCCGGGCCATGTCAAGGCCCACTGTCCTCAGGGGCAGACTTCCCAGAGTGCACCGAGGTCCCACTATTTCCAGCCCGCCCAGGTACCTTTACCCCAGACGCAGTCAGGCTATAGACCCCCGGCACCTTACTATCAGCCGGCATCCTCAGCCTTGAGTGTTAGAGCCCCAGCCCCGAGAGGGGGAGGACAGCAGGGGCAGAGAGGGGGAGGCAGACAGGGTCAGACTGTACAGGGCAGGGTATACGCAGTCACTACCCCAGAGGCTTCTACTGCTGGACCATCAGTAGTGCGAGGTATCTTTCTTATGTTCAGTTCATGGGCTAGCGTGTTGATAGATTCTGGTGCATCGCATTCTTTCATATCCACTGCATTTGCCATGACATTGGGGTTGACTATAGACCGGTTAGATCCACCGCTACGTGTTGATACTCCTGTTGGGGGTAGTGTGACACTGACCAGGATTTGTAGGGGTTGTTCACTTGAGATAGCTGACCGTACTCTCTGCTTTGATTTTATTGTGCTTGATATGACTAGCTTCGACATTATCTTGGGTATGGATTGGCTGTTTACCTTCCGGGCTAGCATCGATTGTTTCAGGGGGAGAGTTACAGTGTGTACCCCTGAGGGGGATTGCTTTTATTTCACGGGAGATCGTGGGGACTTCTTAGTACCACCCTTGTACGACTCTAGGAGTTGGGGAGCCCATAGCTATATGTTGGCTAGTATGATTGCAGGGGATAGTGAGGCTACAGGGGTTGTATTACCACCAGTGGTAGAGGAGTTTCCTGACGTGTTTCCCGACAGTTTGACTAGTTTACCCCCGAGACGGGAGGTGGAGTTTACCATTGAGCTTATCCCCGGTATTGTACCCATATCTATTCCACCATACCGCATGGCTCCCGCAGAGCTGAGAGAGCTGAGAGAGCAGCTGACTGACCTTCAGGGTAAGGGGTTCATCCGTCCTAGCACTTCTCCTTGGGGTGCCTCAGCACTCTTTGCGAAGAAGAAGGACGGGACGTTGCGGTTATGTGTGGACTACCGGAGGCTGAACCGGGTGACTATCAAGAACAAGTACCCGTTACCCAGGATCGATGACTTGTTTGATCAGCTGAGAGGTTCGAGATGTTTCTCGAAGATTGATCTTCGATCTGGGTATCATCAGTTGAGAGTGCGAGAGGAGGACATAGCGAAGACAGCCTTCCGCACTCGCTATGGTCACTTTGAGTTCGTGGTGATGCCATTTGGTGTGACGAATGCCCCAGCGGCATTCATGGATTTGATGCACCGTGTCTTCGGCCATTACATAGATCAGTTCGTGGTGGTATTTGTGGACGATATTCTGATTTACTCACCTTCTGAGGATGAGCATGCTTTCCACCTACGGACTGTGTTACAGATCTTGAGAGAGCATAGGCTGTTTGCCAAGCTCTCCAAGTGCGAGTTCTGGCTCCAGGAGGTGCAGTTTTTGGGTCACGTGGTATCTGGGAGTGGAGTATCTGTTGACCCTTCGAAGGTCGACTCTGTTATGAGCTGGGAGAGGCCGAGGAATGTATTTGAGATACGGAGTTTCTTGGGGTTAGCAGGGTACTACCGCCGTTTTGTAGAGGGATTTTCCCGACTTGCTGCACCGATGACCCGACTGACGCGCAAGGGCGTCAGATTTCAGTGGACTGACGACTGTGAGCAGTCATTTCAGGAGCTGAAGAGGAGATTGACTTCAGCTCCCGTCCTGATTATCCCCGAGGGAGGCCTGGGCTATACAGTGTACTGTGATGCTTCCCGAGAGGGACTGGGATGTGTATTGATGCAGGAAGGCCGGGTAGTAGCTTATGGTTCTCGCCAGCTGAAGAGCCATGAGAAGAACTACCCCACCCACGATCTAGAGTTGGCTGCCGTCATCTTTGCTCTTAAGAGCTGGCGACACTATTTATATGGGGTGAGATTTGAGGTGTTCTCGGACCACAAGAGCCTCAGGTATATCTTTACACAGAAGGATCTGAACCTTCGACAGAGGAGATGGATGGAGTACCTAGAGGACTACGACTTTGACCTTCAGTACCATCCTGGGAAGGCCAACGTCGTAGCTGATGCACTCAGTCGGAGACCGAGCAGCACCTTAGCCAGCCTAGCCATCAGAGAGTGGGAGATGATGGGAGTTATTGGGGAGTTTGACTTAGAGCTTACCGAGTCTGAGGGACACGCCACCCTGTTTAGCTTGTGTGTACAGCCTACCCTTCTGACCAGAGTTATAGAGGCACAGTTGCTGGATACCGAGGCTGAGCAGATCAGGGCACGGATTGCTAGTCCCGAGGGATTTGAGGGATGGACAGTCCATTCTGACCTTGGTCTGAGATACAGGGGTAGGGTCTTCGTTCCCGAGTCTCTTAGGACCGATGTCCTTAGGGATTTCCACCATTCACGCTTGGCGGTGCACCCAGGGGGCACCAAGATGTATCATGATCTGCGCCGTCAGTATTGGTGGACTGGGATGAAGGCAGATGTGGCACAGTTTGTGGCTAGGTGTCTCACGTGCCAGCAGGTGAAGGCTGAGCACCAGAGGCCTGGAGGTTTGCTACAGCCACTACCGGTCGCCGAGTGGAAGTGGGAGCACGTTACCATGGATTTCGTGATGGGTCTTCCGAGGTCACCTAGGGGCCATGATGCGATTTGGGTTATTGTGGACAGACTGACGAAGTCCGCCCATTTCTTACCGATCAGAGTGACTGACTCATCAGACGCCCTCAGTAGGTTGTACATTCGAGAGATAGTACAACTACATGGGGTACCGGTATCCATAGTTTCTGACAGGGACCCACGTTTCACTGCACGGTTCTGGCAGAGTTTCCAGACAGCCTTAGGGACCCAGCTGCAGTTCAGTACTGCCTTCCACCCACAGACAGATGGCCAGTCAGAGCGCACTATACAGATCTTGGAGGATATGCTCAGGGCCTGCGTCATGGACTTTAGAGGTAGCTGGGAGGACCACCTTGCCTTAGTTGAGTTTGCCTACAACAACAGCTACCAGTCCAGCATAGAGATGGCACCGTTTGAGGCGTTGTATGGTAGGCCTTGCCGTTCCCCGGTATGTTGGACCGAGGTGGGAGAGACAGCTGCCTTAGGACCTGATATTGTTCGTGAGACCACGGACAAGATACAGGTGATCAGACAGCGGTTGTTGACAGCTCAGAGCCGCCAGAGGAGTTACGCAGATAGGAGGCGGCGGCCCTTAGCATTTGAGGTGGGGGACCATGTGTTCCTCAAGGTATCTCCCAGACGAGGTTTGAGGAGATTTGGGCGCGGTGGGAAGCTATCGCCACGATTCATAGGTCCTTTTGAGATACTTGGGAGGGTTGGTGAGGTGGCTTATAAGCTAGCCTTACCACCACAGCTATCAGGGGTTCATGACGTCTTCCACGTATCTATGCTGAGGAAGTACCATCCCGACCCCTCACATGTACTTGACTGGGTAGATCTTCAGTTAGAGGGGGACGCTTCCTATGACCAGAGACCCGTAGAGATATTGGACTCGAGGGACCAGGTTTTGCGAGGTAGGACCATCCCTTTGGTCAAGGTTCGTTGGAACCACCATGGGGTTGAGGAGGCTACGTGGGAGCGTGAGGCCGAGGTTCGAGTTAGGTACCCTGAGTTATTTGATCAGTGATGTATTTTCTTTTGGTTCTATGTTATTTTAAATTTCGGGACGAAATTTTTGTAAGGAGGGAAGGATGTTATAACATGAAAAAAATTTTTTTTTATTATTATTATTAAATTTTTCTTGCAATTGTTAATTGATTAATTAATTATTATTATTATTACTATTATTATCATTATTAAGAATGTGATGTGTGTATTGTATGTGTACAATTATGTGTATGCTACATGTGCATGTATATATATATATATATATATTACATGCATAATTAAATTTAGAGAATATATATATGTATTTATTTGTGTATATATATATATATATATATGTACATAACAGTGCACAGTGTGTGCATGTGTGTGTGGGCCGGTTGTGTGTGTGGGTGTGTGTAGATTGAGTGTGTTACACTCAATGAGGAGTGGGGGATGGAGTGTGGGAGTAGAGTTGTGTGTGGCAGTGGGGTTGCCAGAGGGTGGGTCGGATTTGGAGAGAGAGAGAGAGAGAGAGAGAGAGAGAGAGAGAGGGAGATATAGAGAGAGAGAGAGAGAGGGAGATATAGAGAGAGAGAGAGTGAAGGAAAAAGGGGAGTGTCTCGGGTGAGAAGAAAAGAGAAGAAAAGAAAAGAAGCAGAAGGTGAGAGAGAGAAACAGGGTTCTGAGAAAGAGAGTGGAGGCTGGGTTAAGCTCGGAGCAAGAAGGTGGAAGAGGGCACGGCTAGAGAGAGAAACGGCCGAAGGTTCGGGTAAGTGGGTCACTTCTGTTTCAAATTTTTTTAGAGCATTTCAGTTGATTTAAATTATAGAACCTTTTAGAGCATAATGTAGGGATTAATTTGCAAAAAGAATGAGAAGAAATGGTTGAGAAATGAGAGAGAAACTGGGAGTTGCAGGTCGGGGATAATATTCGGGTTTCATGTTCTTTTGGCTTAAAAACGTTGGTTTGGCCTTATGGAAGTGTTGCTGGATAGTGTGGAAAACCATTAGAGATTGGTGGGAGTTGAAACCATCGAAAACCAAGCTTAAAATCGTGAAAACACAGCTGGCCGGAATCTGGGTTTGGGGTGGCCGGAGCTACGGTTCTGGTCATTTCGAAGGGTTCCGAGTGATGAAAGGGAAAACCAACTCGGGGTACGTAATCCCCTAGGAAAACCGAAGAAAACCGTATTAAAAAGTCGAAGAAATCTCGCCGGAAAAGGGTCGCCGGCGCCGGAGAAGGCGCCGGAACCCTACCGCTGCTTCGCCGGAGAATCGGGGAAGAAAGTGGGGTGTCGGGTCGGATCCGGGTCTGGTTCGGGCGGGTACGGGTTGCCCCTGCCACGTGTCAACCATTGTTTTAAATTAAATGAATTTGAACCTTTTTAAAATTTAAACCTTTAGATTTGAACCTTTTGAATTTGAACCTTAACCTGAACTTTCAGAAATTACGAATTGACCCCCCAACTGTTAGAAATTACACTTTGACCCACCTGATTAAATTATGAATAAAATATTAATTAAATTAATTAATTATTTAATTAAATTAATTTAATTAATTAAATATTCAAAAATATCCCGGAGTCCAAATGGGACAAGTCATAGGTGTATTTTGACTATCTCGACCATTCTGAGATCAATGGTGAGGTCCGTTTTACGAGACGGGGTCCCGAAAAATAAAAGACCCGTAGTAACCCTTAAAATTACCAAAATGCCCCTAGATTGAAACACAGTCAAACGAACTTCGAATTAGGTAAACAAATAGTGGAATTTTATTATCTCGAACATTCCGGACTCAACCGTGGAGTCTGATTTGTGAAAAGAGGTCACGAAATGTGAGGACACGTGTGAAGTGCAAAATGACTGTTTTGCCCTTTTCAACACAGGTGTCCGAATTAAGTTCTACGAAAACGTAGACTTACTTTCTTAAACGTTCTAAAACCAATAGTAGAGTTTAATTTAGCAGAATAGAAACCTATGAATTTAAAGACATAAAATTTGATGAATAGCATACATTCAAACAACAATGGACTGAGTTGTGATTTCTACTTTTAGGGACACTGACAGGACAGGAGGAGGCGATCTGATCTCCTACATTTTCATCCACCGGTTCAGTTACATATAGTTCACGATCTTCTAGGGTTGATACCAACCCATCAGGTATGGTGTTTTGCTAGTGTTAGAAATGAAGTTAAGTTAGGAATATTTGTGAATGACTGAATGTCGTATGTGTTTATCTGTAACGTGTTTACCATTTATTTGGAATTGGTTGTTCACATGCTTACATGTTACTTGTACCTTATGAATATCTAGTGAATGATGAATGTGACTCACGACATGTGTATATGTTGATTTTACGAGATATGATTGCATGTGGAATCAGTTAGGTGATTTATATATTATTGTCTCGAGCATGCTATATTGTGGAAACCATGTATCATTGAGATTGCATTGGCATATTGGCATATGATGAATCCTTTGAGAACATGGCGTGGGTAAGCACGTGGTGCTTTGCATTATGAGGGTGTAGATCCTGTGGTGAAAAACCCAAAATTGGCCATTGCATTGGTACTCCGTAGCCATCGGGGAGTACCCGTAAACGAGACATGGGTGTGGCATAGAGTGGTGCATGGGTGTGTCACGCATACTATTCATATATACTACTGCGATGCTTGAATGTCATTTAGAAATAAATGTACACTTTGCACATGCCACGCCTTAGCTTTATTTCTGGCATTAGCACTTCATCATACCAACAGTTGAGCTGACCCATTCGTGGGCAACATTTTTCAGATGAGGATCCTCCAGCCACGTGAGACTTAGTGATGCCCTGAGAGGGCGAAGCACGTGATGTATTTGTGACCCATGAGACTTGTATTTTGTTATGTAAGGGCTTAAGCCCGAATGACTGATGAACAATGTATTCGATATTACTTTATGTATGGATGATGATGGACGCATGTTTAGTGAATTTAATTACTTTTGTCCTTTTATTTATTTTACTTTCTGTCTCGTTACTCGCGCCCCGGGTTCGTGGGAAATTCGGGGCGTGACAGTTGCTCGTTATCTTCATGGACGAATCTAATTCGGATTTTTACTTCTAGCATTTACATATGATTCAACAAAAATCTTGTTTAATTGAACGATGAAAATATTCCTCCATCTTGGGTAAATTACATTATGGTTGTTGGGAATGTGTATATATAATAAATCAATTGGGCAAGTCTACATTAATTTTGTAAAGATTGAAGGTGATTACATATAAAAATATCACCCGACAGTATTATTAAGAAGGAAAAGGAGTTCAACACAACACTTGAATTCCTTCTGATCAATAGTGAAGCCCCCCCCCCCCCCCCCAAATAGCTATGCCAACAATTCCTATCCGATGCAGTAATAAAACTTATTATTTTTTATAAATTTTTTTATTAAATTTATAAAAATGATAGAATTTGTGAAAAAGTCTTATCACATCAAATACTAACGTGAAATGACCGTTTCACAACTTCTCTTTTAAGCTTTATGGAAAACTAATAATATTATCAGTTGCAAAATGAGTAATTTGTAGAAGGCTGTATATGTATCATGCAAAGTGATGAACACAATAATGATGATGATGTTAATTATATAAATGATCATGACCAAGATCATTCTTTTTACATTTTCTTTTCTTTTTCTTTTTCTTTTTTTTTTTTAAGCGGAATTTGTTTGAACCATGAAATTAATTCACATGTTTCTCTGAGGAAAAAAAATTTAAAAAACAAAAAGATACTTGATGACCACCAATTCAGTGGCGGACCTAGGATACGAAGTTAGGAAACATAAAAACTAAAATTTAAGAAAGTTTTTAATAAGAATACGAAAAAAAAAAAAAATTGGAGTATCCTAATTTTTTTTAAAAATATCTATAGAAACTAAAGGTCATGATTTTCAAAACATTGAGAGGACTACCACCCTAACAAAATGTTATCGGTTTACTTAGTTGTCAAATCTAACTTCATTATACGTCCTTCAATCCTATCCAATCAATTTTCAATGATTTTTTACCATGAAGACCTAAGTGGTTAAAAATTAAGAAAAATGTTTGAGATTCTTAATTTATTTTTCTAATTGCATTCCCAATGTGTTTTGTTATTGTGTGATGTGATTTTTAAGAACACTATATAGTGACACATATCACATTAAGAATATAATTGAAAATTTCTAGTGGTACTCAAAAATTAATTTTCAATAATTTAAATGGAATTAAATTAACTAATGTCTATGTGGTAAAACATTATTGGGAAACTTGCTGGACAGAGGAACATCAATAATGTTAGGGACATCACTTATTTATACTATTTTAGACACTAACTTTTTACACGTGTGAGTTCCATCACTTATGGGCCCACCAAGAAACTCACTCATGTAAAAGTATTTGTACCACATTAAACACTACTTGCATTATTCAAATATCATAAACTGGAATTGAGTCCTTAATTATTTGTTGTCCTTCTTAAAGGCAAAAATAATTCGAATATGCTATAAAGTACAATCGAATCATGCTATAACATTTCAAAACAGAAACAGTGGCTTACCTATACTTTCGGTTTTCCTTTGTTTTGTGGGTCTCTTCCCTTCCGTTCCTTCCTCCGATTCCACCAAAAGTTCTCTGAGTTTTCTCTTGACTCACTCGGATTTCCTTGGGCTTTTCTCTCTCTGATTTCCTCACTTCCACACAAGGATACACTTTTATATAATATACACATATATTACTTTGCCCCAATTCTCACTCCACCGATTTTGTCACAGCCATACCTCCTCCCATACCCCTTCTGATTTGCACCTTACTCCACCATACCTACTAGGTTAGGGTTGGTGGAGTTATGTCACTTTATGAATATATATATATATATATATATACACATTTATATAATATATATATAATATATTCACTCGCCTAAAACTCACACACTCACGGCTGGTAACAGCCCTTTTTCCCTTTTTCTTTTCTTTCCCTTTTTGTTTTCATTTAATATACACATATGTATATATATACGGTATAATACATTATATATATACATGTATAAATTCATGATTATACCTATTTTTATACATACACGTATACCCATATATATACGTATATACCAAACTCTGGGCACGTATGCACACACTAATATTTTATGGTCTACGTTCATGGGTGCATGTATGCATGCATGAAAATACGTTGTGGCACGCTTTACGATGCGATGGCCCGGGGAGCTCGGGTGTTGCCCGACATGGGTTATACATTTCAATCATTTACAGTTTCCAGTCATTCATTTCCCTGAAAATACCATGATATACATATCGTACCGTTCAAGTTACATATTTTAACCGACCTATCTCGGTATACGTGACGTATCCCGAGTCGGGATATTACCCGAGACAAGGTCCCAAAAAATAAAAGACCCGTAGGAACACTAAAATGACCAAAATGCCCCTAGGTCAAAGAGCAGTCAAACGAATTCCGATTGAAGTAAACAAATAGTGAATTTTTATTATTTTAAGCAATCCGGACTCAATCGTAGAGTCCGATTTACAAAAAAGAGGTCTTGAGAAGTAAGAACCCGTAAAAGTGCAAAATGATCGTTTTACCCTTTTTAGCACAGATGCCCAAATTGAATTCCGCGAAAGCCTAAACCGACTTTTTTCGACATTCTGAATTCAATAGTAGAGTCTATTTTCATAAAAAGAGAAACTCATGAAATAAAAGCATAAAATTTGATGAATATCATAATTCAAGTAGCAATAAACTGAGTTATATTTCATGATTTTTAGGAACACTAAAAGGAAAGGAGAAGGCGGTTTGACCTTCTACATTCTCACTGTAAGGTTCGACTACACAACGAATGCGACTCCCAAGGGTTGAGAAAAACCCTTCTAGGTATGATGCTTTGCTAAGTAAGAAATATGGTTAGGTCTAGGAATATTTTATAAGTGAATTGAATGATTTATATGCTAACTGTTGTTGGGAATTATTTGAAATATGTTTGTTTGATAACCTAGAGTTGGTTATTTACGTGCTTGTGTGTTTTTTACATTCTTTGAGAATTTAGTAAAGTGATAAACGTGAACTGTAACCATGTGTTCAAATTGACTGTATGATACATGTATTCATGTGGAACAAGTTTTGTGATTTTAATGTTATTGTTGGTTCGAGTATGATGCCTTATTTAAAGCATGCTTCATTGAGATTATATTATTGTGTGGTGAAATCAAAGCATATTGGCATGTGGCGAATCCTTTGGAAACATAGTGTGGGTTGAGCACGTGGTGCTATGTATTATGAGGGTGTAGATCCTGTGATAAAAAACCCAAAATTGGCCATTGCATTGGTGCCCAGGTCCAATGGAGGAAGGCCTGTAAATGGGAGTTGGAACTCAGATCCAGCGGATGCAGTCCGTAAAGGAGACATGGGTTTGGCATAGAGTACATGGGTGTGTCATGCATATTTTCATTGTATCATATTAATGAACTGGAAAACATCTAGATTATAAATATTCACTTTGCACATGCCACGCCTTAATCTTGTTTCTTGCATTAGCATTATGTTATACCAGCAGTTGCGCTGACCCATTCGTGGGATATCATATCATGTTTATTTGTATGTTATGAAACAACGGCAAGGTCCTATGGATTAGTATCGGAACATGAATTGGGTTAGTGGTTGAAATGTATGTAATTGTCCTTTATTATTCCCTTTTTGTTTATTTCACTCACTCCCCGGGTTTGGGAAAATTTGGGGCGTGACAAGGTGGTATCAGAGCATAGGTTCGAATACCTAGAGACTGTGGGGTGTTATTGAACACCATGAGGCCCTAGAGGAAAAAATGAGACTTAGTGTGAACTGTCGGTAGTATGCGATAGGATCTTATGTGTTATGTGATTACCTATACTTAAAGCATGACTTGCTATGATTATGTGTTAATTGATACTATATATTGATAGATGATGTGAGTGATGTGTGAGAATTTGTTAAGTGTATATTATGACATGCTATACGTACTACCTGTTAAGTGTAAGTTGTGGGTAGGAACAAGATTGAGATTATTTTAATGCGTGTGTCTAAATGTGAAAAAGGCATTAATTTTTTTTTCTTGGACTTGTAGACTCATGCCACCGAGGAGAGCCCCTGCGAGAGATAGGCTACATAGGCGAGGTAGACCTAGGGCCGCTGCACCATTGCGGCGTGGTAGACCCAGAGCTATTGCTCCAGCCCATAATACAACTAAGAAGGTTGATGCCCCTGTTCCTGCTCCTGCACCTGCTCAAGTTCCTGCTCCAGTAGAGGAGGTAAAGCAAACTATTGGCACCAGAGATATAGCGGCCATTATACAGGAGTGTTTTCGAGCCATACAGGAGACCCGGACGTGTGGCGAGACCGGAGATACCTTTGTGATGAAGGTGTTTCAAAGGATGAGGCCTCCTACTTTTGCTGGGCAGCCTAACCTATTGGTTGCAGAGGAGTGGCTGAGACAGATTACTAGGATCCTAGACTCACAAGGGATCACTGAGCCACATTTGAAGATCCAATGTGCCACCTTCCAGTTTACAGATTTGGCCAGCCAGTGGTGGGAGGTAGCTGCTGACCAGATAGACAGGTTCGGTGAGGGATGGGATGTTTTTGTGGCCGTGTTCAATGACCACTATTTTTCAGAGACAGCCAGGATCGGGTTTGTGGAGGAGTTTGGGGCACTACTCCAGAGGGATATGACAGTGACTTAGTATGAGTCGCAATTTACTGCACTGGGGAGATTTACCCCACACATTATTGGAGAGGAGCATCTGAGGGTCTTTCATTTTCTTAAGGGGTTGAGCATCTGATACCACGTTGTCACGCCCCGAATTTCCACGAACCCAGGGGTAAGTGTAACGGAACAAAAGGAAAATAAAATAATAAAGAAATAAGGACAGTCACCTGCATTTCAATGTTAACATAATTCAGGTTCTGATACGATTCCATCAACATTACCCATTGTTTTATGACATAAAAATTAAACATGCATAGTTCCGAGCTTATGCCCTTGTACAATATCAACACATGCCCCAAGGGCCAAATCACTTCAAGTTCTTTCTTTCACTAAGACCTCACTGAATCTCATGTAGCCGGAGCGTTATCTGAAATGGTATCCCACGAATGGGTCAGCTCAACTGCTGGTATAATATAATGCTGATGCAAGAAACAAAATTAAGGCGTGGCATGTGCAAGTGTACAATTATCTCTACATGTCATCCGATGTCATCAATGCAGTACATGATCAATATGCATGACGCACCCATGCAAAACTCTATGCTACATCCATGTCTCATCTTACAGTCCTTTCCCGATAGCCTGAGTACTATTGTATGTCTCACTTTACGGTCCATCCCTGCTAGCGTGAGTGCCAATGGCCGATTTTAGGTTTTTCACCACAGGATCTACACCCTCATAATGCACAGCACTAAATGCTCAACTCACACCATGCTTTCAAGGAATCACACTATGCCAATATGCCCTGATTCCACCATGCAATGATGTAATCTCAATGAAACAATTTATCAACACACGAAGCATGCTTTTTAAGTTATGCATAATCTACTTAAAGCAATCATGAAATTAATTCACACAGCTTAGTCCACAAGTCTACATATCATGAACAATCAATTTAATCACATGCTTGATTTACACATTCACCATCTTGACAATTCTCTAAAACATAAATCATATATTGTGCCAACACATAGAATATACATATAGTCATGATCCACATCCAGCACTCAACCAAACTTTCAAAATAAAAGATAACAAGAAAAACATAAGCATATAAGCAATCAAATAAATATGTGAATCATCAAGTCAACATGAAAATTTTCCCTAACTTAATCCTATTTCTTACTTGGCACAATATATCATACCTGATGGGTCGGTCTTAACCCAAGAAATCGTACTCGTAGCGTAGCGAAACTAACAGTAAGAATGCAAAAGGTCAGACCACCTTCTCTTTGCCTCTCAGTATTCCTCTTCTTGTAGTTTGTCCTTCTTTCTTCTTTTTGGCTCACTCTCCTAAATCTCCCAGTATCCCACGACCTCTCTAACTTAGTCTCTTCCTCTCTGATTTATTTTCTCTAACCAAAGCACAAAGCTATTTTATATATATATATATATTGATATACACACATCCTCACGCAAGACCTACTGCAGTAGCCCCCTCCTTTCCCTATTTTTCTAATTTCTCGCTGCCCTAGTTCCTTCTTCTTTTCTTTCTTTTCAGAATGCATTAAATGCATTACTTGTTAGCTTGGTTTTCTTGATATATATATATATATATATCATATCATACACACACAGAGAGAGCAATACACTGCTGCACACACACTGCTGCACACACACACACACACGGCCACCCACTTGCACACACACAGTAACACACACACAGAGCACCCACACCACTTGCTGGCATGCACATTGTGCATATATACATATTTATATATATATATATATATATATTATTAAACACATATGCATGCATACATATACCATACACTATTCACACACATCTTATATACACATATATACATCTTGATACATGCATACATATAGCATACATTACTACGTATATATATATATACACAAATATATATACATACACATACAACACATCACACATGCATAATACATAAAAGAATAAATAAATATAATTATAAAAATAAAAATTTTATTCCAAAAAAGAAAATTATGGGTCTTTACATCCTTCCCTTCTTAAAGAAATTTCGTTCCAAAATTTAAAAATATACATCAATGCACAAACAACTTGGGATACCTAGCACGGACCTCAGCCTCACGTTCCCAAGTAGCCTCCTCGACCCCATGATGGTTCCAACGAACCTTGACCAAAGGGATGGTCCTGCCTCGCAAAACCTGGTCCCTTGAGTCCAATATCTCTACGGGTCTCTGATCATAAGAAGCATTGCCCTCTAACTGAAGATCCACCCAATCTAGTACATGCGAGGGGTCAGGCTCGTACTTCCTCAACATCGACATATGAAAGACATCATGAACCCCAGATAGCTATGGCGGTAATGCTAGCTTGTAGGCCACCTCACCAACCTTCCCAAGGATCTCAAATGGGCCTATAAACCGCGGTGACAGCTTCCCACTGCGCCTAAATCTCCTCAATCCTCGCTGTGGGGCTACCTTGAGGAACACATGTCCCCCAACATCAAATGACAAAGGTCGCCGCCTCCTATCTGCATAACTCTTCTAGCGGCTCTGGGCTGTCAATAGACACTGTCTAATCACCTGTATCTTGTCCGTGGTCTCACGGACTATGTCGGGCCCCAAAATAGCTGTCTCCCCCACCTCAGTCCAAGACACCGTGAATGACATGACCTGCCATACAACGCCTCAAATGGTGCCATCTCAATACTGGACTGATAGTTGTTGTTGTAGGCAAACTCGACCAAGGCAAGGTGATCCTCCCAGCTACCTCTGAAGTCCATGACACAGGCCCTAAGCATGTCCTCTAGGATCTGAATGGTACGCTCTGACTGGCCATCAGTCTGAGGGTGAAAAGCAGTACTAAACTGTAACTGAGTTCCTAAGGCTGTCTGAAGGCTTTGCCAAAATCGTGCAGTGAAACGTGGGTCCCTGTCTGAAACGATGGATACGGGAACCCCATGTAGTCGTACTATCTCTCGGATATACAACCTACTAAGGACATCCGATGAATCGGTCGCTCTAATAGGCAAGAAATAGGTGGGCTTTGTCAACCTGTTCACGATAACCCAAACTGCATCGTGACTTCTAGGTGACTTCAGAAGTCCCATCACAAAATCCATGGTAACATGCTCCCACTTCCACTCGACCACTGGCAGTGGCTGCAATAAACCTGCAGGCCTCTGGTGCTCAGCTTTCACCTGCTGGCACGTGAGACATCTAGACACAAACTGCGCTACATCTGCCTTCATCCCCGTCCACTAGTACCGGCGGCACAAGTCATGATACATCTTAGTGCCCCTTAGGTGCTCTGCTAGGTGTGAATGATGGAAATCTCAAAGGACATCAACCCTAAGAGACTCGGGAACAAAAACTCTACCCATGTACCTCAAGCTAAGGTTAGAATGAACTGTCCACCCCTTGTAGCCCTCGGTGCTAACAACTCGTGCTCTAATCTGCTCTGCCTCGGTGTCCTGTAGTTGTGCCTCAATGATCCTGCTCAATTGTGATGGCTCTACACACACACTACACAGTGTGGCATGTCCCTCAAACTTGGCAAACTCTAAGTCAAACTCTCCAATGTCCCTCATCATCTCCCACTCTTTAATAGCAATGCTAGCCACCGTGCTCATCAGCCACTTACTGAGTGCATCTGCTACGACATTGGCCTTCCTAAGGTGGTATTGAAGGTCAAAGTTGTCATAACCCGACACCTTACCCTATGCGGATCTCGTGTCGTGCACCTGATCCGACGCTGCTTGTCAAACCAAGGGTCTCAACTTGCAACATATCAGTGCTACTAACATGCAACAACTAAATGCAGAGGAAAATAAATAAAAGCTGCATGTGATATATATGTATATGTTTACAAAATGCGGAATACAAAATTTCTTAATACAACTGTTCATCCCCAAGACGTGGATAACATGGGAGAGTTATAAGACTGTCTGTATTAAGTATTACACTACAACTTCAAAAGTAATGTCCACTGCTATCTAGCTGACTGCTACTGCTCTTCTACACAGAGATTAGAGATTACTTACATCTTAAACCGTTTCTGTTCTTTCACAATAAAACCAAGTCACTATTCCTTCCTCTTTGAAATCCCTATTCATCAATAGATAGTATATCTCAGTTTACTTTTTCATAAGTTATACTATTTATCAAATTTTATGTCTCTTTACTATTACTTCCTCTTTTATTAAATTAGACTCTACTATTGAATCCGGAACGTCGAACAAAGTCGATTTAGGCTTTCGTGGAATTCAATTCGGACTTTTGTATGTAAAATGGCAAAATGGTCATTTACCTATTTACATGTCATATTTTTTTGTACTTCGTTTCATATTTTGGACCTCACCATTGAGTCCAGAATGTCGAAGAAAGTCAATTTAGACCTTCTCTGGTTTCAATTTGGCTTCAGGGGTACTAGGGTTATTTTGGTCATTTTACCCCCTTATGTGTCTTTATTTTTTGGGGCCCTGTCTCATAAAACGGACCTCGTTATTGGCTTCAAAATACCCAAAATAGTTAAAATACATTATTCACATGTTTAATTTGGACTTCATTTGCTCTATTTATGACCCAAGGGCAAAATAGTAATTTTACTTTATTTATTAAATAATTAATTTAATTATTTTTTCAGGGGTCTAATTGCATAAAATTTCCAAAAATTGGGCCACAGTATAAATCAGTAAAATAGTTGGGGTCAAAAATCCAATTTTCGTAAGTTTCGGTCTAAATCGATTGGTTCAGTTAGGATTTAAGTGAACCGGTCCGGTCCACACGGTTCAATGCGTAGTGCAGACGTCATGATGACGTCAGCCCTAAATATTTTAAATTAATTGAAAACAAAACGTCGTCGTTCTAATTATTCGGTGGCACACCCAAATGCTGCCACGTGTCTGAGTCGACTCAACCTGGGTTTTAAAAATAGAGTTGACTCACTGTCACCTTCCCCACTTCGACCACGACGGTTGCCCTAATTTTTTGATTCCTTTTTCTTCTATTTCGTGGATTTTGGTTCACCTAATCTCCACTGTTTCGATTCTAAAACGTTTCTGGCATCATAAGGATCATCTTGGCATTCATTTGAGAGTTCAAATCGAACTCATTAGCTCGGTTTCAGTTTTGATAATCTGACCTATAAGTCGCTTGTCGATGCTTATTTCTGAGCCAAATTCAAGGGGATTTGTTCTGTTGTGATTCTCTGATCGTGGGGTTTCATATTTTATTAACAAAGGTGTGTTTAAAAGCAAATTGGTGGGGTTGGGTTTTGAAACCCGTACCTGCAACTCGTTTTATGAGGGTCGATTCCTAGGCTTTGTGATCACGGTCAAGTGTTTTTGGGATGCTTGTTAGGTTTACTTGAAGTCTTGATAAGCCAAATTGGGTTTGGGGGAAGTCGGTTCAGACCTGCTTTAAGCAAGGTCTTCAATGGCTGCCTCTTCTAGGTTTGGTGTTTTTAAGTGTTTTCATGGCCTAAAATCATTTCAGAACAAGTCTAAATACAGTTTAAACATCATATACATATGAAACAGTCGATTTTTCTTACACATATACAAGATATCCTAGAGAGAGAAAAATAAGGTTTGATGTATTTCTCACATTTTATCACTGTTTTTCTCATTCTTCTTGCTCTTGAGCTACTTCTGAATATCCCTCAATACTCACAGTTCTCTCTCAGCTTTCTTTTCTCTTCTTTTCTTTCATCTTACGCAACATGTATATATATATATATATATATATATCTTATACACACGCACATTCCACCGCCCCTGTCCTCTCTTCCCTCTTGGTTTTTCCCCTTTCTAAAGCCACTTTCCTTGACCTAACTTTTCTGATTTTTCTCTTTCAATGCAGGCTGCATTTATGGCTTGGAGGCTTTTGTATATTATATGTATATATTATATTCACACACACCCACTACACCAGCCGGCACATAGTGATGCACACACACGCTGCCACCTTTGCATGTGCAGTCCCCCTTCCCTTTTTCATTTTCTATTTAATAAATATACACTATACAATATTTATACATATATACATACTATACATTATACTATATGTATTATTTATACACATATAAATACATATTTTTATACATAAGATATATCCATACTCATGCATATAAATTCATTTATAATAGCGCGTGCATACACTCATTTTAGGTACACTACATGTTCGTGAAATATGGTTGTGTATGGAAATGCATGCATGCACGCATTACGATGTTGGATCCTAAGGTGCTCGGGTATGGCTCGGCACTAGATATACTAAGCAAACCACTCACATTACACTATTCAGTCGACTTGCCTCAGTATACGTGTCGTATTTCGGGTCTACCTCGGTATAAGTGCTATATCCTAGGTCGGGATATTACAAAAGTCGTAGTCCTCCATGTACTCCATCCATCTCCTCTACCGAAGGTTCAAGTCCTTCTGCGTGAAAATATATCTAATGCTCTTATGATCTAAGAACACCTTGAACCTCTCCCCATATAGATGGTGTCGCCAACTCTTAAGTGCAAAGATGATGGCAGCTAGCTCTAGATCATGGGTGGGGTAGTTCTGCTCATGGCTCTTCAGCTGACGAGAACCATAAGCTACTACTCTACCCTCCTACATCAGTACACTACGTAGCCCCTCTCGTGAAGCATCACAATACACTGCATAACCCGTACCTCTCTCAGGTATAATCAAGACAGGTGCTGAAGTTAGTCTCCTCTTCAGCTCCTGAAATAACTGCTCACAAGTGTCCACCCACTCAAATCTAATGCCCTTGCACGTCAGACGAGTCATCGGCGCGGCAAGACGAGAAAACCCCTCTACAAACTAACGGTAGTATCCTACCAATCCCAAGAAACTCCGCATCTCAAACACGTTCTTCGGTCTCTCCCAACTCATAACGAAGTCAATCTTAGAAGGGTCTATAGATACTCCACTCCCTGACACAACATAGCCCAAAAACTGTACCTCCTGAAACCAGAACTCGCACTTCGAGAGTTTGGAAAATAAACGGACCTCCCTCAAGATCTGTAACACAACCCATAGGGTGGGTGAAAGGTATGCTCATCCTTAGAATGTGAGTAAATCGAAATATCATCCACAAGCACCACTACGAACTGATCTATATATTGACCAAAAATACGGTGCATCAAGTCCATGAATGCCGCCGGGGCATTCGTCACACCGAATGGCATAACCACAAACTCGTAATGGCCATAGCGAGTGCGAAAAGTTGTCTTCGCCATGTCCTCCTCTTATACCCTCAACTGATGATACCCCGATCGAAGATTAATCTTCGAGAAGCATCTTGAACCTCTTAATTGATCAAACAAGTTATCGATCCTCGGCAACGGGTACTTGTTCTTGATAGTAACCCGGTTCAGCCTCTTATAATCCACACATAACCGCAATGTCCCATCCTTCTTCTTCGTAAATAGTGTTGAAGCACCCCATGGAGGAGTACTAGGAAGGATAAAACCCTTACCTTGTAAATCGGTCAACTGCTCCATCAGTTCTCTCTCTCAACTTAGTTGGAGCCATCCGATAATGTGGAATAGAAATGGGCACAGTGCCCGAGATAAGCTCTATAGTGAACTCTATCTCTCGCCTTGGTGGTAAACTAGTCAAGTCATCCGGGAAGACATCCGAAAACTCGACCACTACGGACGGTAACACACTCTCCTTGGTCCCACTACTATCGGCTATCAAGCTAGCCAACATATAACTATGACCTCCCCAACTCCTCGAGTCATACAAGGGTGGTACTAGGGAATCCTCACGATCTCCTGTGAGATAGAAGCAACCTCTTTTTGGAGAACACACTGTCACTCTACCCCTATAGCAGTCTATGCTAGCCCGGAATGCGAATAACCAATCCATCCCCAATATAATGTCAAAGCTAGTCATGTCAAGCAAAATAAAGTCAAAGCAAAAGATGCGGTCAGCTATCTCTATAAAGCAATCCTTACAGATCCTCGTCAAAGTCACACTACCCCCAACTGGGGTGTCAACATGCAGTGGTGGATCTAATCGATCTATGTCCAACCCTAATGACATGGCAAACATGGTAGGTATGAATGAATGAGATGCATCCTAGTCTATCGGTATGCTGGCCCATGAACTAAATACAAGGAGTGTACCTCGAATTACAAAAGGTCCAAAAATAAAGGCCTCTGGGGTAGCTACTGCATAAACACGGCCCTGGGTAGTCTGACCCTGCCTGCCTCCCCCTCTCTGTGCCTATTGACCTCCTCCCCACGGTGCGGGAGTTCTGACACTCAGCGCAGAGGGTGCAGCCTGGTAATATGGTACTGAAGGTCTATATCCCAACTGAGGCTGTGGCAGAGGCACCTGAGTATACTGGTAGAAGTATGGCCTCAACAAACTCTGAGAGGTCTGTCCCTAAGGACAAGTGGCCCTAACATGACCAGGTTGGTGGCAGGTGTAACACAACTGTGGAGCTCCCAACCCCTGACCTGGTATCGGTAGTGGGAACGACTCCTGGCTAGATCCAGCTCCTCGCCCCTGGCTGGGACCTCTCTGGGGACAATCGATCATCTTGTGGCCAGGCTGCCCACACTGATAACATAAAAAGAGCCTCTGTGATCCCTGACTAGGGTCTTTCTAGGGACAGTTGGCGAAGTTATAGTCAGGCTGCCTACATAGAAAACAAGTAATGGGTCCTTGGGATGTCTGTGTTGAAGAAGCCCTGGCTCGCTGCCTTTTTGATGGTCTCCTATAAGTGCGAGTCAGGTTAGGTATAGGAATTTGTGTTGGAACTGCCCTTTTTAGTGTTTGGGACTCTCTACTCCCCCTAAGGTCAGCCAGCTCTCTCTCCACCCTGACGGTTCTAGTCACTACCTCCTGTATAGTGTGAAAGCACGCCTATATAATGGTCGCCATGTCTCTGGCGCCACTAGTCTGCCCTACCTCCTCCGTTGGGGTAGGCATAGAAGTAACAGCCTCCTTAGTCGTGCCATATGCAGAAGCAGCAGCTTGGGGTCTACCATGCATTAGCGGTGCTGTGGCCCTAGGCCTACTATGCGTAGGTGGTATATGTCTAGGAGGAGCTTGTCTCGGTGGCATGTCTACAAGTCCAAATAAAAGAAAAATTAATACCCTTTTTTTTTTCACATTTAGATATACGCATCAGAAAGAACCTCAGTCTTGTTCTCATTCATAACTTACACTTAATAGGTAGTACGTATAGCATGTCGTAATGTACACTTAACAAATTTTTTTTTCACATTATACATATCATGCATCTCACTGCATCAAATCACATAATCATGCATTATAACATAGCATCAATTAACACGTAATCACAAGAAGTCATGCTTCAAGCGTATACAATCACATAACACACAAGATCCTATTATGTACTACCGACAACTCACACTAAGTCTCACTCTTTCCTCTAGCATCTCATGGTGTTTAACAACACCCCACTGTCTCTAGGTATTCGAACCTATGCTCTAATACCACGTTGTCACGCCCCGAATTTCCACGAACTCGGGGGTGAGTGTAACGGAACAAAAGGACAATAAAATAATAAAAAAATAAGGACAGTCACCTGCATTTCAATGCTAACTTAATTCAGGTTCTAATACAATTCCATAAACCTTACCTATTATTTTATGACATACAAATTAAACATGCATAGTTCTGGGCTTATGCCCTTGTACAATATCAACACATGGCCCAAGGGCCAAAACACTTCAAGTTCTTTCTTTCACTAAGACCTCACTGAATCTCATGTAGCCGAAGCGTCATCTGAAATGGTATCCCACGAATGGGTCAGCTCAACTGCTAGTATAATATAATGCTAATGCAAGAAACAAAATTAAGGTGTGGCATGTGCAAGTGTACAATTATCTCTACATGTCATCCGATGTCATCAATGCAGTACATGATCAATATGCATGACGCACCCATGCAAAACTCTATGCCACACCCATGTCTTATCTTACGGTCCTTCCCCGATAACCTGAGTACTATTGTATGTCTCACTTTACGATCCGTCCCCGTTGGCGTGAGTGCCAATGGCCGACTTTGGGTTTTTCATCACAAGATCTACACCCTCATAATGCACAGCACTACACCCTCATAAGGCACAACACTAAGTGCTCAAGTCACATCATGCTTTCAAGGAATCACACTATGCCAATATGCCCTGATTCCACCATGCAATGATGCAATCTCAATGAAACAATTTATCAACACACGAAGCATGCTTTAAGTTATGCATAATCTACTTAAAGCAATCATGACATTAATTCACACAGCTCAGTCCATAAGTCTACATATCATGAACAATCAATTTAATATCGCATGCTTGATTTACACATTCACTATCTTAACAATTCTCTAAAACATAAATCATACATTGTGCTAACACATAGAATATACATATAGTCATGATCCACATCCATCACTCAACCAAACTTTCAAAATAAAAGATAACTAGAAACACATAAGCATATAAGCAATCAAATAAATATGTGAATCATCAAGTCAACATGAAAATTTTTCCTAACTTAATCCTATTTCTTACTTAGCACAATATATCATACCTGATGGGTCGGTCTCAACCCAAGAAGTCGTATTCGTAGCGTAGCAGAACTAACAGTAAGAATGCAGAAGGTCAGACCACCTTCTCTTTGCCTCTCAATGTTCCTCTTCTTGTAGTTTTTCCTTCTTTCTTCTTTTTGGCTCACTCTCCTGAATCTCCTAGTATCCCACAACCTCTCTAACTCAGTTTCTTCCTCTCTGATTTATTTCCTCTAACCAAAGCACAAAGCTATTATATATATATATATATATTGATATACACACATATCCTCACGCAAGACCTACTGCAGCAGCCCCCTTCCTTTCCCCCTTTTTCTGATTTCTCGCTGCCCTAGTTCCTTCTTCTTTTCTTTCTTTTCAGAATGCATTAAACGTATTACTTGTTGGCTTGGTTTTCCTTATATATATATATATATATATCATATCACACACACACACACACAGAGTAGTACACTACTGCACACACACACACACGGCCACCCACTTGCACACACACAGTAACACACACACACACACAGAGCACCCACACCACTTGTTGGCATGCACATTGTGCATATATACATATTTATATATATATATATATATATATATATATTATTAAACACATATGCATGCATACATACACCATACACTATTCACACACATCTTATGTATACATATATACATCTAGATAAATGTATACATATAGCATACATTTATATATAAACACACACATATATATATATATACATACACATACAACACATCACACATGCATAATACATAAAAGAATAAATAAATAAATAAATATAATTATAAAAATAAAAATTTTATTCTAAAAAAAAAATTTCGGGTCTTTACAGATCCTGTGGTGAAAAACCCAAAATTTGTCATTGTATTGGTGCCCAGATCCAATTGGGGGAGGCCCGTAAATGGGAGTTGGTACTCAGATCCATCGGATGCAGTCCGTAAAAGAGACATGGGTGTGGCATAGAGTAAATGGGTGTGTCATGCATATTTTCATTGCATCGTATTAATGAACTAGAAAGCATCTAGTTTATAAATGTACACTTTGCACATGCCACGCCTTAATCTTGTTTCTTGCATTACCATTATGTTATACCAGTAGTTGCGCTGACCCATTCGTGGGATATCATATTACAGACGACGCTCCCGACACTTGAGACTCGAGGAAGTCTTGCAGAGTAGAGGGGACATGAACTTAGAAGGTTAATGGGCCCTTGGGGCATATGTTGATGTTGTACAAGGGCATAAGCCCAAAACTATGCATGTTTATTTGTATGTTATGAAACAATAGAAAGGTCCTATGGATTAGTATCGGAACATGAATTGGGTTAGTAGTTGAAATGCATGTAATTGTCTTTTATTATTCCCTTTTTGTCTATTTCACTCACTCTCCGAGTTTGTAGAAATTCGGGGCGTAACAGCGTTTCTGCCCGGTAATAGTATGATTTTGCTGCCCTCGAGGTGGAGGAACTGATGCCTGCGGCTGCTGGAGATTTGACGACACTTGGTCAGCCCCGAATTCATAGGGCTCAGGATCTTTGTCCTACTATGGTAATGGACAGTAGGATGAGGATTCAGCATCCCTCCTCTAGGGACATGCAACGACTGGGGGTCACCCCTAGTATGAACAGCGTCCTAGGGATGTGACGGACGTGCGTTGAGATCTTCCTCATCATGAGGTCTTCGGTCCAGGGTAGTAGGGAATTGAATCCCTCCATCAGGCACACCTGGTAGAGGATGTGCATGGTGGCTTTGTAGGCTCTGGGTCAGAGAAGCCAGAGCCTAGAATATGGCAAGGAGTTGCTCCTACATCAAATCAGACTATCACCCAATCTGATCAAGTTGTTGTTGTACATGATCAAGAGTCTCCCCCCTTTCATTCTCTGTTGAAGGCTGGTTTTAGGAACTCGACCTTAGATGAAGATTAGGAGCCAAAACGAAGAAGATGCTTCTGAGACAATAGAATTAACGAAAATAGTTGTCGTTCCCACAAACGGCGTCAAGCTGATGCTGCGCTTTTTTGATCTGCCGGGGCTCCTTTCCTCGTCGGTATGAGCCCTAAAAAAGGGGAGTTAAAGGGCCGCCGGGATGGCTCTGGTAGTAGCCACTTCGGTGATGAAGTTAGTCGAGAGTAAGTAAAATTGAGAAAAGATCATTGATTGTGTCCAAAAGCGTACCTTGAGGGATGTACTTGTAGGCTGATTGTTTCCTAGGTAGGATTTGGTGCCATGAAATTTGGGATTCACTATTGTCCGGAGATGGCAGTTTTCGTATTGCGTCCTGCTTCCCTGTTTCAAGGTCAGTAGGCCAAGATTACGGTGATGATGAGATCAGTACCTCCGAAGACTAATGCTCCTGAGCGTGCTAATCCGATGTCAAACCTGTAAAGTCAGTTACTTCATGACCTGCACATAAAAAGCTAGACACATGTCAAGTTCGAATTAGTCCGTTATTTTTAGCGTATCAGTTACCACTTGAGACCACCATGACTAAACTACCCAGAAAAGAAACCATTAGCAACACTGTTGAGACTATTGAAGAATAAGGCATAGTTTGATTTTTTTTTGTGGCTAGTGAACAGGGAAGAGATGGAGGGATTTTCTTTGTGGGAGTTGTGAGATGTGATTTCTTGAAGTGAGAACCGGTAGTGTTTCTATAGTTGGCTGAAGGGAAAAATCTATTGAAGAGAAAGAGGGAAGGTAGGAAAGTGGGAAATGGAAACAGCTAGCTGGCGTAAACAATGATTTCAATTCACCAAATGAATTTATGTACGCTTTTTCTATATCTATTTACTGAGTATTGACCCAAGCTGCGGCACTGTCATGAATGAATGTCATAAAAGTGGGTTAGGTTTAACTACCAAACGCGGATGGTCTTTTTAAGAGGTTGGTGGCATCGACATTCCTAGTTGGGTCCGTCCCCATTTCAATCCCATCCTATTTACAACTCTAATAACCCAGTTCTGATTAGGGATGTAATTCGAGCGGGACAGATTTAGATATACTCATGTTAAAATTTAATTCAAGTTTTTTATTTCTAGAATCTCTTAAATAAGGACGGAGTTAGGAAAAAAAATTTAGGGAGAGTTAAAAAAATTTAGGGAGAAATTTTTTTAGGAAAATTTTAGATTGAACTAAAATTAGAGTAGTTCAAAACTTTGGAATGAGAAATGAGAGAACTAAAATAAAAATTTTGAATTGGGTTAAAATTTTGACGCAAAAATGAGAAATGATGAATAAAAATTGGAATAATTCAAAATTTTGGGATGGATTGAATTGAAAAATGCTAAGATTTTACATATAAAACTTTTTTTTGTCAGATTTTTGGAAGGTTACAGCTCACCCCAATCAACCCCTAGCTCCATCCTTGCCCCTAGGGTTCCCTATGAACTCAAAGTTTATACATGCCTTTATCCTTACATCAAGTCCCCATTTCTCCAAATAAATGCTAAAAATAAATTTTGAAACCCCAAAAATCTTGAGAAGGTACATATATTTATCTCTTCCAAGCCTTGGAGAATATTTATCTCTTTCAAGCCTTGGAGAATATTTGTAATTTCACTAACTCATGTGTGATCAAATCCGGGTCCCAATTTATCCAAACAAATATCAAATTTGAGTACAAGACACTGAAAAACTTAGGCATGCCTTTTTTAAAATTTGATTCTCTTTATGTACCCTTATTAAGTTTAGGGCCATTTTGTCACTTTGAAAAAAAATATATGGGACCACCCTCAACTCCCCATTTTTCCAAACAAGATCCAAATGTGGATTTAGGATGTCCAAAAGCTTTGGGCAAAGTCTTTTGAGATTTTTTAAAAGCATTATTGTAACTTAAAACAAAAATAAGGGCATAAATGAAGGAGTTATACAAAATTCTCGAGAGAATATGTGAAAAGGTTAGAAAATTTAAGGGCTAATTAGTAATTTTGGTAAAATTCATGTGCCAAAACATAAATAATTAAAATTTTAGGGACAAATTTATAAATTTTCAAAATAATTTAGTAATTGAAATATGAATGACAATGTATGAATTTCCATAATTTTAAAACTTCTTGTTCATTATTAAATTATTAAGTATGATAATACAATAACATATAAATAGCATGTTATGTGTTCATATTCTCTTATTTATTTATTATGTTTTATTAAGATATTTTTGAAAATAGGTGTTTTATTTTTTAATATAATTTTAAGTTTTAAAAATACTTTTATAATATAACCAGCCTGACGAGTTGACCTACTTGTTGAACCAGTGACCCATTAATCCAATCCCTTTACTAAGTCAATGCTTAGGGTGGACTTGATAATACTAATTTGTATATTAATAAGTATAAAAGCTTAGATTTTGATCATGAAATTTATCATTTTTTAAAATGACAAAAAAATGACCCTAGATGTTGTATGTGGTACCGACCTTGTTTTTCTTGTCAAATAAATTATTTTGTAGCTTTTGTAGATGAAAGATGTTGTGCCACTTTGAGTCTCACATCGAATAGGAGTCGGGCACTGGCGTCGCTTATAAGTCTCAATCGTTCTCTCCCTTGCATCAGGCCTTTTCTGCCTAGGAAAAACAAAGCCGTGAGGGCTCTTAAGCCCAAAAAAGACAATATGGTGCATGCGGAGCCTTCAATGTGCCAGGATGAAAAAGTACAGTATCAGTTTGGCATCATCTGTGGAAACGCTTAGGCCACGTGCCTCATTCCTGGGAACACTTGCGCCACGTACCTTGTTCCTGTGCTCCACTAGTCCCGACTGGGGGTAGTAGCTGTTGTGCCACTTTGAGTCCCACATCGAATAGGAGTCGGGTACTAGCGTCGCTTATAAGCCCCAATCGTCCTTTCCCTTACATCAGACCTTTTCCACCCAAGAAGAACAAAGCCGTGAGGCTCTTAAGTCCAAAGCGGATAATATGGTGCACGCGGAGCCTACTATGTGTCGAGACGAAAAAGTACAGCATCAAAAGATATCTATTTTAATTTTAATTTTAAAAAATAGAAAAACAAGGAAGACCATGGTGTGTTAGTGTTTTCTATTTTTTTTTTTTTTTCCATTTCATCATGTTTAGTTGTACCAATTAATATGTAGGGGACAACTCTACATTAACAATTTTTCTGACTCAACTATGTCTCCATACCAATTGTATACTATACCTAAATTGATTCACAATTTATGAAGAAATCATAACTTGAATACTTAATAATATATAATTAATATAATTTTTTCAAGGAATATTTTATTTTGGAATGGATGAAACAATAGTGTCACGCCCCGAATTTCGGCAAACCCGAGGCGCGACTGACGAGACAGAAAATAAAATAAATAAAAGGACAAGGTAAATAAATCCACTAAACATGAATCCATCCCCATCAATACATAAGATAACATGAATACATCGTTCATAGGTCATTCGGGCTTAAGCCCTTACATTACAAAACATAGGTCCCACGGACCAAAATATAACAAGTGTCTCCTCCTATCAAAGCATCACTGGGTCTCAAATAGCTGGAGGGTCCTCATCTGAAAATGTTGCCCACGAATGGGTCAGCTCAACTGCTGGTATGATGAAGTGCTAATGCAAGAAATAAAGCTAAGGCGTGGCATGTGCAAAGTGTACATTTATCTCTAAATGTCATTCAAAGCATCGCAGTAATATATGAATGGTATGCATGACGCACCCATGCACAACTCTATGCCACACCCATGTCTCTTTTCCGGGTACTCCCCGATGCAAAGGCCAATTTTGGGTTTTTCACCACAGGATCTACACCCTCATAATGCAATGCTCAACCCACACTATGTTCTCAAAGGATTCATCATATGCCAATATGCCAATGCAACCTCAATGAACATGGTTATCAATAATATAGCATGCTCGAACAATAACATATAAATCATCAGTCAATTCCATATGCAAGCATATCTCATCTTATCAACTTAAACACATGTCATGATTCACATTCATCATTCACTAAATTTTCATAAAGTACAAGTGACATGCAAGCATGTGAGCAATCAACCCTAAATCATCAAGTAAACACATTCCACATAAGCACATAAGTCATTCCAGTCATTCACAAATATTCCTAACTTAACTTCATTTCTAACATTAGCAAAACACCATACCTGACGGGTCAGTCACAACCCAAGCAAACTGCACTCGTAACGCAGTGAGAACGTGGAAGGATCAGACTGTCTTCTCCTTGCCTGTCGGTGTCCCTAAAACCATAAATTATAACTCAGTCTATCGTCATTTGAATTTATGCTATTCATCAAATTTTATGTCTTTTAATTCATAGGTTTCTATTCTGCTAAATTAAACTCTACCATTGGTTCTAGGACGTTGAAGAAAATAAGTTTAGGTTTTCGTAGAACTCAATTCGGACACCGGGGTTCAAAAGGGCAAAATAGTCATTTTGCACTTTACACATGTCCTTATATTTCGTGACCTCTTTTCACAAATCGGACTCCACGGTTGAGTCTGAAATGTTTGAGATAATAAAGTTTCACTATTTGTTTACCTAATTTGGAGTTCGTTTGACTGCACTTCAAATCAGGGGCATTTTGGTAATTTTAAAGGTTACTGCGGGTCTTTTATTTTTCGGGACCTCGTCTCATAAAACGGACCTCACCATTGGTTTTAGAATGGTCGAGATAGTCAAAATACACTAATGACTTGTCCCATTTGGACTCCGGGATATTTTTAAATATTTAATTAATTAAATTAATTAATTAATTAATTAATTTAATTAATATTTTATTAATATTTTATTCATGTGGGTCAAAACATAATTATTAACAGTTGGGGGGTCAATTCATAAATTCCGTAACTTCTTGGGTCAATTTATAATTTCTAAAAGTCAAGGGGCCAATTTGTAATTTAAGAAAGTGCTATTCTCACTATGGATAGCCAAACAGTGGCTATCCCTCAAACCTGGAATAGGATATCCCCATCCCCCAATTCAATTTCAATTCTAATTCCCTATCCTAGGAACCAAACAGTCCCATTTTCTTTTTAATTTAAAACCTTAGCGCGACACGTGGCAGGGTGGTTCGGCCCAAGCCCGACCCGAACCCGAACCGACCCGACCCAGACCCGGAACAGCCCCCCCTTCTTCCCCGTTTTTCCGGCGATGTGGCAGTAGGGTTTCGGCGCCTTCTCCGGCGCCGGCGACCGATCTCCGACGATATTTTCGAGTTTTTAAAATGCCTTTTTCTTCGGTTTTTCACGTAGGCCTTACATCCATCCTCCATTTCCCTCAAAACCTTCCCAATCTCCTCGAAATAGAGCTCAAAGGCCCATGGCCGAATCTCCGGCCAACTGAAAAGTTCTGTTTTCATGCTTATTTTCCCACTGCTTTTTCATTCTTTCTTTTTCTATTCTCTTTCTGCACTTTGTAGGATTATCTTAGGATCATTTTAAGGAAGTTTTACACATAAAATGATAAGGTCCAACCCCCATGACCGAGACCTGTAACTGGGAAGTTCTCCCTCTCCCCTTAACCATTTCCATTGATTCTTTTTGCAGTGTGTTCCCTATCTCATATGCTATAAGGCCCTAAGGTTAGATTTAAACATAGTGCTTTAAAAAAAATAAAATAGAATCTAAGCTACTTACCCCGTTTCGGATTTCTTCCTGATGTAGCTCCTCCCCTCTTCCTTTCTCCTCTTGGGTCACTCCCCGAGCTTCCTCTCTTCCTTCACAGTCCTCTCTCTCTCGCCTTCTTGTAATAACCCGAAATTTTTTTTTTTTTTTTATATATAAAATTTTCGTGGTTATTTATTTTATTATTAAAGTTATTATTATTATTATTATTATTATTATTATTTGAATGCAATGTGTGTATTGTATGTGTATAATTATGTGTGTATGCTACATGTGCATGTATATATATATATATATATTTTATACATATTAAAAAGCTGATTTGGAGAATATATATATATATATATATATAACAGTGCACAGTGCACTGTGTGTACCCGGTTGTGTGTGTGTGTGAGTTTGAGTGTAACACACTCAAACAAGTATGGGAGGGGCATGGAGTGTGTAAGAGGGGTGGTTAGAAGTGTATGGTGTAGTCAGTGTATATGTGTGTGGTGAGGGCTGAGAGAGGGACAGAACCATTGTGGGATTTTTAGAGAGAGAGAGAGAAAAGTATAGAGAGAGAAAGTGAAAGGAAAGAAAGGGAGTGATGTGTGTATGCTCTGGTTTTTGAAAAGGAAGCAGAAGGAGGGAAGCTAAGGAGGCCAAATGGGAGAATAAAGGCAAAGCAAGAGGAGAGAAGCACCATCACAAGGTTGAGAACCCATAACCGTAAGCTTTCTCTCTCTAGAAAAATCTCTCAAATATCCAACTTGTTTTGTAGCTTATTGTTTAGATTTAATCCTTGGGTTTTATTGCATATGAAAAATGGAACCTAACGCAAAAAGAATGAATGAAAATGAGTGAGAAATGAGAGAGAAAATAGGAGATTATTAGTCGCCGGAAAAATCTATGTGGGTGTCGGAAAACAGTGGATTTTGGGGCCAAAAACTAGTTTAATTTATTCCCTATGATCCTAAAATTATTTTGGTGGAAAAAGGGAGAAAAACGGACGTGAAAAACATGAAAAACCGTGGGTTTCACGGTTTTCCGGCGACCGGCGCCGGCGACTCTACCGGGGAAGATGACCGGAAAAACGATGATTTTTTTTTTTATTATTATTTTAGGGCTGACGTCAGCATGACCTGTTGAACCGGTCAGACCGGTTGGTTCACCACAACCCTGAACCGGTTTAGGGTTTTGAATAGAAAACCCACTGGTTCAGTTTTGATTGAACCAGAACTTGTTGAAATCCAACTTTGACCCCTAAACTTTTGGAAAATGACAAATTGACCCTATACTTTTTTGGAAATTACGTTTTGACCCCAGAACTTTTAAATATTTATATTTTGACCTCCAAAATCTTTAAATAATTATATTTTGACCCCAGAACTTTGAAATAATTATATTTTGACCCCAGAAGTTTTAAATAATTATGATTTGACCCCACTAGAATAAAAAAAATTAATTAAATATTAATTTAATTAATTAATTAATTGATTAATTAATTAATTTAATTAATTAAATATTCTAAAATAATTCAGAGTCCAAATGGGACAAGTCATTAGTGTATTTTGACTATCTCGACCATTCTGAGGCCAATGGTGAGGTCCGTTTTACGAGACGGGGTCCCAAAAAATAAAGGACCCGTAGTAACATATAAAATTACCAAAATGCCCCTGAATTGAAGTACAGTCAAACGAACTCCGAATTTAGTAAACAAATAGTGAAACTTTATTATCTCGAGCATTCCGGACTCAACCGTGGAGTTCGATTTGTGAAAAGAGGTCATGAAATGTAAGGACCCGTGTAAAGTGCAAAATGACTGTTTTGCCCTTTTGAACCCAGATGTCCGAATTCAGTTCTACGAAAACCTAAACTTATTTTCTTCGACGTTCTGGACTCAATGGTAGAGTCTAAATTAGCAAAATAGAAACTTATGAATTAAAGACATAAGATTTGATGAATAGAATGAATTCAAATGACAATGAACTGAATTACCTGTTATGATTTTAGGGACTCAAGAGGGCAAGGAGAAGGTGATCTGACCTTCGATATTCCCACTGTGATTCTACCATACTTCGAGTACACCTCCTTGAGTTGAGATCGATTTACAGGTACGATATATTGTGCTAAGTAAGAAATATAATTGAGATTAGGAATACTTGCTTTGCTGCCTTGATTGTTCACATGTTTGCTTGAGTGTTTACATGCTTATGTGCTACATGCTATCTTGTTGAGTTGGATGATGATTTTGTGTATATCGTATGTGTTAGTGTAGTGTGTGAATCATATGCTTAGAAGAACTATTGATATTATAAATTGTGTACTTGAAGACATGCTTTATGTATGAATGAGATGCATCATTGAGATTACATTATGACATGATGAAATCAGAGCATATTGGCATAGTGTGATTCTTTGGACATGGCGTGGGTAAGCACTTGGTGCTTTGCATTATGAGGGTGCAGATCCTGTGGTGAAAAACCCAAAATCGGCCAATAGGTACTTGCCTGCCTGACGGATTCCGGACCGTGAAGCGAGACATACGCGGTGGTACTCATGCCAGCGGAGAATGACCGTATCATGAGACATGGGTGGCATCGAGTTGCATGGGTGTGTCACGCATACTGCTCATATACTGCATATTGTGTGTATGCTGCCATCATGACATTGAATGCCATATAGAAATAACTGTACACTTGCACATGCCACGACCTTAGTTCTATTTCTTGCATTAGCATTATATTGTACCAGAGTGTTGAGCTGACCCCTTTAGTGGGGCAAACATTTCAGATGATGTCCCAGCTGTACGAGACGCGGAGATGAACTGATTAGGGACTATGTTAGGCCCAAGGGGCGCTTTTGATATTGTGTAAGGGCATAAGCCCGCGACTGTATTTTATTTTGTAAGTGGTGAAGAAATGGACCAGACCTTATGTATCTATCCGAACAGTATGTAGAATGTATGTAATCGTCCTTAATTATCTTTTATTCTTTTATTATTTTATTTTCTTTTGTCTCGTTACTCGCGCATCGGGTTCGCTGGAATTCGGGGCGTGACAACGTGGTATCAGAGCTTAGGTTCGAATACCTAGAGACCGTGGGGTGTTGTTTAACACCATGAGACCCTAGAGAAAAGAATGAGACTTAGTGTGAACCTTTAGCAGCATGTGATAGGATCTTGTGTGCTATGTGGTTTTATATGTCCTGATGCATGACTTGTTGTGATTACGTGTTGATTGATGATATGTTATGATGCATGATTATGTGATTTAATGTAGTGAGATGCATGACATGTATAATGTGTGAGAATTTGTTAAGTGTACATTATGACATGCTATGCGTACTCCCTAGCCGCTGATAAGAACATAACCGAGCGTTTATCTAAAATATTTTATATATACTCATGTCGCATTGGTGTGCACGAGTATGCACTATACTTGACTTCCCGGTAGATAGGGAGCAGACAAATTTACTTTTTGTGGTGGCGGTTGACTAAGATTAGAAACTCATGTCAATATGATAGACCGTATACTTTATGGGATGGACGGTGTGCCTAGTTATACGAGGTGTAGGTAGTACCCTTAGTTATCTACACAGTAGACAGTATGCCTAGTTACTTAGGAGACAAGTTGTGAACCTGGTTGTTTACCTAGTTGACTGTTGTTTGTGGATTCCATATGAGTGTGCTAGGTTAGTAACTAATTTTCATGGATTATAATACTATGACTATGATATTTATACAGACTGGATTGGTCTCAGGTCTTGAGTTACAGCTGATGGATGGTACCCCATCAGCAAGTAATGAAAGGAGCTATGATCCATGAAGGGTTATCACCTAGCTATAAAAGTAAGGGATAAATAAAAGGCACATCAAACCTTAAAATGCTAAAATAAGAATTCAGACTTGTGAGAGATTTTGTGTACAGACTGGATGATGGATATAGAAATGTTCTTGTGTTAAACCCTGGTTGTGGAGAGATGTATTGTTTTGGATAGTTTTCACTGGGAGTTAAACCTTGCTAGTGTTCAAATGTTTAAGTATACGTGTATTACTTTGTTTAGATAAAATCCTTCTTAGTAGAGGGCCATGTGAGAACTCGGTGTAAATTGTTTAGTATAACCAACGGGTGGTGGTGATTGACATTAGTTATGTAGGTGTTGATTAGGCAAGTGTGTCATGATATATTGTGGTTGTTACTTCGAAATTATGAAGTGTCGAAAAATACCTACTTAATGTTCTTTTAACACCTGTGTCTAATGGGGTATTAATTTTTTCTTCTCTTTGAACTTGTAGACATGCCACCGAGACAAGCTACTCCCAGACATATACCACCTAGACACGATGAGCCTAGGACCACTGCACCACCGTGGCATAGTTGGCCCCAAGCTGCTGCTTCGGCAGATGTTGCAGTTGAGGAGGCCGTCACTTTTACACCTGCTCCAGTAGAGGTAGGACAGACTAGTGGTTCTGGGGACGTAGCGACGATTATGCGGGAATGCCTTCACACTATACAGGAGGTAGTGACGAGAGCCGTCAGGGCTGAGAGAGAGTTGGCTGAGCTTAGGGAAGTCAGAGAGCCTCAGACCCAGAGCGAGGCGACTCTAGCACAGATCACTAGATCTACCCCGATATACACTGGTAGGAGGCCATCGAAGAGGTCTCGAGCCCGTGCTGCTGCTGCACGGATATCTATACCCGCCCATACTCACACTGATAGGAAACTATTGAAGAGGTCCCAGACTGGTACTTCTTCCACATTCACATACACATCCCAAGGGACCATTATTTGTTTTATTTGTGGACAGCCTGGTCACAAGATGGCCACTTGTGCTTTGAGGGACCCTAGCTTGAGACAGAGGGTCGAGGTTAGTCAGGAGTCATTTCCATCACCAGTACAGAGTCAAGGACGGGGGACTCCACGAACTTGTTTTGTATGCCACCAGACTGGCCATGTTAGGGCCAATTGTCCCCAGAGGTCGATTTCCCAGGACTTAGAGGAGCCACATTACTATCAGTATACCCAAGTGCCTCTGCCACAGCCACTATTGGGTCAGAGACCTCCGACACCGTATTTCCAGCATACACCTACAGCATTGAGTGTCAGGACTCTCAGTCAGAGGGGCGGTAGGCAGGACCAGACCACTCGGAGTGGCGTTATGCAGTAGTCAGCCTAGAGTCACCTATCATTTTTTTGGACCTTTAGAGCCTTGAGGTACATTTTTTTTTTTTCGTGTTTAGTTTATGGACTAGCATACTGATAGATTATAGTACATCTCATCCATTCATATTTACTATGTTACCATGACATTGGGGGCGGTGTAATGTTGACGAGAATCTGTAGAGGTTACTCAATAAATGTAGCTGACTGCATACCTTATTTGGATTCTTCATCTTATTTGATGCGTCTAGTATTGGTATTATGTTCGAAATAGACCGGTCATTTACACTTTAGACGAATATAGGCTGCTACGGGGGAAGAGAGATCGTGTGTACTCTTGAGGGAGATGTTTTCCTTATTCCATGGGATGTCCATAGATCCTTTTAAGATTGACCTTATTGTGAATTTGGGGGGTTAGACTCTAATTTGAATTGGGTTGGTTTGGATTACATGATTAGAGGAGTGCTAGTTACCTTAGTTGTGAAATTGTACAATGTGGGGTATACTTGGTCATTGATGATCTAGGATTCAATGCTTGCCTTTATACAGTGTAACGAGTGAGATTAAACAGTAGACTACATGCTTGTTATCAGTGAGATAGGCTATGAGCCTGGATATCCGTAAGGTTGGGAAATGTGCCTGGTCACCTGTACAGCAGATTGTGTGCTTATTTATGTATGTGTGCATCCCTGAAATGAAATTTTATGCTGGGTGCTGATATGGTAAGCTACGTGTTAGCTATTAAATGTTGTACTTTTACTCTATATAAGCATGCTAGTTTAGTGACCGTTATGGTGCTGCGATTATGACTTTTTTTTTTTATATATACTGACTGATTATTATTGATGCATATATAAGAGAATGCTTAAACATGTTTCCATGTGTGTGTGGATGCATGTGTGTGAAAACTGATGTATGTTCGTAGTGGAAATTGGTGAAGAGTATCACTAATATTTTATTCTTCTGAATCTTGGTATATTGACTTAAACTTCATGATTAGAGTGCATAAACCACACTGTCTACAATTGTATACCCAGTCGACATACGCATGCATGAAATGAATAGGCTAGCCCTTATTAGTACATGACACTTAGTCTCGGTTATATATATATATATATATATATATATATATAGACTGAGGTGGGAGGTGATAGCTTTACTTTTAGATTGTACTGTTGATATTTTGTGGGTAATTAGGGTACTTAGAAAATACTGGATGATGAGATTGCATTGTGGTACAGATAATGTGTATTTATACCATCGGGATAAATCACTAGGTGATTTCATGGATAAATTTGAGGTGGGTTAGATGACATGGCATGTGTGAGAGACCATGGGGTATCCTTGTGATCAGTGAGAAGTTCCTTTACTTTTTATTGTGTCGAGTTGTTGAGATGAGTCGTGATACTTAAGTAGAATTTGAAAGGAATTGGCATTGATGAGCCAATGTGTTTTGAGGATTTCATTAGGTGTTGTGCCATGTGGAGTGAGCCGTTACAGATGGGATTAGCATCAGACCCTAGCAGGGAGGGTGGAGATGTCTGCACGCCGCTGCACGCCTACCGGTGAGGCGAAGCCTACGGGGGAGATGGTAATGGGAGGAGGTAATGCATTCCACATCGCCCGGTTGAGGGAGAGGTGAGTGATCCATGGGTAAGGCTGCACGTCTACATGTTGCAATGCATTTTGCATTGATCGTTTATTACTATGTAGAGAGATCGTGCGACTACATGGGGTTCCAGTATCTATTGTTTCAGGCAGGGACCCACGTTTCACTGCCGGTTTTGGCAGACCCTCTAGACAGCCTTAGGGACTCAGCTAAGTTAGTACTACTTTTCAATCCCCAGACTGATGGTCAGTCAGGGCGTACCATTCAGATCCTAGAGAACATGCTTAGATACTGCATTATGGACTTTAGAGGTAGCTGGGAAGATCACCTTGTTTTGGTAGGGCTTGCCTACAACCGTAGCTAGCAGTCCAGTATTGAAATGACACCATTTGAAGCATTGTACTGTAGGCCGTGTCGCTCACCGGTGTGTTGGACTGGGGTAGAAGAGATGATTGTTTCGGGACCCGATCTAATCCGTGAGACCACAGACAAGATACAGGTGATCAGGCAGCGCTTGTTGACAGCCCAGAGTCACCAGAGGAGTTATGTCATTCGAGGTTGGGGACCATGTGTTCCTCAAGGTATCCCCCAACGAGGTTTGAGGAAATTTGGGCGCAGTGGGAAGCTGTCGCCACGATTTATAGACCCCTTTGAGATTCTTGGGAGGGTTGGTGAGGTGGCTTATAAGTTGGCCTCACCTCCACAGCTATCTGGAGTTTATGATGTCTTCCATGTATCGATGCTGAGGAAGTACCAGCCTGACCCCCCTCCCATGTATTAGATTGGATGGATCTTTAGCTAGAAGGCGACGCTTCCTATGACCAGAGACCCGTGGAGATATTGGACTCCAGGGATCAGGTTTTACGAGGCAGGACCATCCCTTGGGTCAAAGTTCGTCGAAACCATAATGAGGTTGAGGAGGCTACTTGGGAGCGTGAGGCCGAGGTCCGTACTAGGTACCCCGAGTTATTTGATCCTTGATGTATTTTATTTTAAATTTCGGGACGAAATTTCTGTAAGGAAGGAAGGATGTAATAACCCGAAATTTTTTTTTTTTTTTATATATAAAATTTTCGTGGTTATTTATTTTATTATTAAAGTTATTATTATTATTATTATTATTTGAATGCAATGTGTGTATTGTATGTGTATAATTATGTGTGTATGCTACATGTGCATGTATATATATATATATATTTTATACATATTAAAAAGCTGATTTGGAGAATATATATATATATATATATATATATATATATATAACAGTGCACAGTGCACTGTGTGTGTACCCGGTTGTGTGTGTGTGTGAGTTTGAGTGTAACACACTCAAACAAGTATGGGAGGGGCATGGAGTGTGTAAGAGGGGTGGTTAGAAGTGTATGGTGTAGTCAGTGTATATGTGTGTGGTGAGGGCTGAGAGAGGGACAGAACCATTGTGGGATTTTTAGAGAGAGAGAGAGAAAAGTATAGAGAGAGAAAGTGAAAGGAAAGAAAGGGAGTGATGTGTGTATGCTCTGGTTTTTGAAAAGGAAGCAGAAGGAGGGAAGCTAAGGAGGCCAAAGGGGAGAATAAAGGCAAAGCAAGAGGAGAGAAGCACCATCACAAGGTTGAGAACCCATAACCGTAAGCTTTCTCTCTCTAGAAAAATCTCTCAAATATCCAACTTGTTTTGTAGCTTATTGTTTAGATTTAATCCTTGGGTTTTATTGCATATGAAAAATGGAACCTAACGCAAAAAGAATGAATGAAAATGAGTGAGAAATGAGAGAGAAAATAGGAGATTATTAGTCGCCGGAAAAATCTATGTGGGTGTCGGAAAACAGTGGATTTTGGGGCCAAAAACTAGTTTAATTTATTCCCTATGATCCTAGAATTATTTTGGTGGAAAAAGGGAGAAAAACGGACGTGAAAAACATGAAAAACCGTGGGTTTCACGGTTTTCCGGCGACCGGCGCCGGCGACTCTACCGGGGAAGATGACCGGAAAAACGATAGTTTTTTTTTATTATTATTTTAGGGCTGACGTCAACATGACGTCAGCATGACCTGTTGAACCGGTCAGACCTGTTGAACCGGTCAGACCGGTTGGTTCACCACAACCCTGAACCGGTTTAGGGTTTTGAATAGAAAACCCACTGGTTCAGTTTTGATTGAACCAGAACTTGTTGAAATCCAACTTTGACCCCTAAACTTTTGGAAAATGACAAATTGACCCTATACTTTTTTGGAAATTACGTTTTGACCCCAGAACTTTTAAATATTTATATTTTGACCTCCAAAATCTTTAAATAATTATATTTTGACCCCAGAACTTTGAAATAATTATATTTTGACCCCAGAAGTTTTAAATAATTATGATTTGACCCCACTAGAATAAAAAAAATTAATTAAATATTAATTTAATTAATTAATTAATTGATTAATTAATTAATTTAATTAATTAAATATTCTAAAATAATTCAGAGTCCAAATGGGACAAGTCATTAGTGTATTTTGACTATCTCGACCATTCTGAGGCCAATGGTGAGGTCCGTTTTACGAAACGGGGTCCCGAAAAATAAAAGACCCGTAGTAACATATAAAATTACCAAAATGCCCCTGAATTGAAGTACAGTCAAACGAACTCCGAATTTAGTAAACAAATAGTGAAACTTTATTATCTCGAGCATTCCGGACTCAACCGTGGAGTTCGATTTGTGAAAAGAGGTCATGAAATGTAAGGACCCGTGTAAAGTGCAAAATGACTGTTTTGCCCTTTTGAACCCAGATGTCCGAATTCAGTTCTACGAAAACCTAAACTTATTTTCTTCGACGTTCCGGACTCAATGGTAGAGTCTAAATTAGCAAAATAGAAACTTATGAATTAAAGACATAAGATTTGATGAATAGAATGAATTCAAATGACAATGAACTGAATTACCTGTTATGATTTTAGGGACTCAAGAGGGCAAAGAGAAGGTGATCTGACCTTCGATATTCCCACTGTGATTCTACCATACTTCGAGTACACCTCCTTGAGTTGAGATCGATTTACAGGTACGATATATTGTGCTAAGTAAGAAATATAATTGAGATTAGGAATACTTGCTTTGCTGCCTTGATTGTTCACATGTTTGCTTGAGTGTTTACATGCTTATGTGCTACATGCTATCTTGTTGAGTTGGATGATGATTTTGTGTATATCGTATGTGTTAGTGTAGTGTGTGAATCATATGCTTAGAAGAACTGTTGATATTATAAATTGTGTACTTGAAGACATGCTTTATGTATGAATGAGATGCATCATTGAGATTACATTATGACATGATGAAATCAGAGCATATTGGCATAGTGTGATTCTTTGGACATGGCGTGGGTAAGCACTTGGTGCTTTGCATTATGAGGGTGCAGATCCTGTGGTGAAAAACCCAAAATCGGCCAATAGGTACTTGCCTGCCTGACGGATTCCGGACCGTGAAGCGAGACATACGCGGCGGTACTCATGCCAGCGGAGAATGACCGTATCATGAGACATGGGTGGCATCGAGTTGCATGGGTGTGTCACGCATACTGCTCATATACTGCATATTGTGTGTATGCTGCCATCATGACATTGAATGCCATATAGAAATAACTGTACACTTGCACATGCCACGACCTTAGTTCTGTTTCTTGCATTAGCATTATATTGTACCAGCGTGTTGAGCTGACCCCTTTAGTGAGGCAAACATTTCAGATGATGTCCCAGCTGTACGAGACGCGGAGATGAACTGATTAGGGACTATGTTAGGCCCAAGGGGCGCTTTTGATATTGTGTAAGGGCATAAGCCCGCGACTGTATTTTATTTTGTAAGTGGTGAAGAAATGGACCAGACCTTATGTATCTATCCGAACAGTATGTAGAATGTATGTAATCGTCCTTAATTATCTTTTATTCCTTTATTATTTTATTTTCTTTTGTCTCGTTACTCGCGCATCGGGTTCGCTGGAATTCGGGGCGTGACACTTCTGCTTTTCTTTCCTTTCTTTCCCCTCCAACCGAGACCAACACCCTTTTACACCACAAACCCACTTTCACAAGTCTCAATCTCTCAGCCCCCTTTCTTGACCTCTATCACCCTGCTGTATCAGCCTCTTGCTTCCCCCAAAATGCAGCTTTGCATTAAATGCAAAGCTGCCTATATAAGCCTACCTATATATATATATATATATATATACTACCTATATTACACACTCATTACACATACTAGACACACACACACTCTGCCGACACTACACACCTCACACACCAGGTCTGCTACACTCACACACACTGCCAATGTATTTATATACTTATACATACTCATATACATCCATCCATACATGTACACATATATACATATATATATATATATATAATATTCCACACACACACATTGTACATGCATTATCCTACACATACACACACACATATAAAGTTATCTCACACATATATACATGTTTACACATAATCATACACACATTACATTCACACAATAATAATAATAATAATAATAATAATAATAACAATAATAATAGCAATAATAATAATAATAATAATAACCATAAAAAAAAAATTAATTTAATAACCAAGAAAATTTTATATTAAAAAAAAAAATTTCCGGGTTATTACAAATAGGGTGTCTAGTTGTTGTTGTCAAATGAAAATTGCATGCTACTAAAAATAAATTTTACATGAGTAATGTATTCCTCATTTTCCACATGATAACGTCCTATATAATTGTCACAAAATTAAATGCTTTTAGAAGCGGTTGTAGAAGGTGAATTTTTTGCCACATTTTAGCGGTGGTAAAATAATTGTCAGAAACGATAAATGGCACAAATGTTTTTGCGGCAATTGTAAAATGGTCACAAAAACTTTCAGAATTAGAGCGTTTGTTAAATGCCACTAAGAAAAAGGCTTTAGCGGCGTTTATACAATGGCAACAAATGTTGTCTATTAGCAACGGTTTCGAAAGTGTCACCAAATTAATAACAATTAGAAAAACGCCACTATATGCGTCATTTATATCCATATTTGTCAAATGACACTTTTTGTTTTAATGACAAATCAAATTTCTACTAAAAACACCATAAATAATTTGCGGCATTCCTTGAAGTGCCGCAACAAAATTACGACAGAGGCATTGGCGTCAAAAAGATAAAACGCCACAAAGGTATTTAGTGACAGTTTTTAAACCCTTTAGCGGCGAATGTGAAATGCTACGAAAAGTCTATTTTTTTTGTAGTGTTTTCATAGCTAGTCACTCCAAGAATAAATTATAAAAAAATATTTGTTGCATTATAAAAAAGTTTAAAATTTTTCATAAAAGTAAAAGTCAAATCCCATCTTCATGAATTAGAAACAAATAAATACACAATAATATTTTGTGCAAGATTCTATCATAAGACAAGTAGAGTTTCAATGATTTTTAATATTAGATTTTAATTTTTATGTTTACATAAATTAAAAAACTCTTATTGCCTGCAAGAGATGAAAAAAAAATATAGAATTAAATTCCTAAATTTTTGGGTATATAGGAAAAAGAAAGCAAAACACAAAGACAAGCGGGCAAGTTGCCCAAATACAGTTGCCCTGGGTCAGCAGCACAGAGCATGGCCATGGCGCCGGAGATTGGTACAAAATGACTGACCTTTCTGGTTGGCTCACTCAAATGCTGCTTGTTAATCTAGCAGACAGGCTACCTTCTTTAGGCCAAACTTAAAAGAATGTCTAGAATCTTATATATTAATAGTATAATGAAATTAGAAGTATAAGATTAATAAAATTTTTATTTTACAAAAACACTTTAAATTTTATGTATTTATAATATAATCAAATTAGAATTACAAGATTAATAAAAATTTAACTTTAAAAAACAAACGCCTTATAAAGAATCCAAGAAAAAAAAATTAATTCTATTAATAAAATTTAATTCGTATTAGATTCTTAATATTTTATTATTATCTATTTAGATTAAAAAAACATATAAACATTTTATTATTAGTGTTTTATTCAATATACACCTTTATCTTGTTGGAAAACAATTAGGTATTATATAACAAAAATAAATATAATATATATGAAATAAAATAAAATTGGAAAAAATACTAAAAAGTAGCTAAAATAAAATTTTCAATCTAAAAAGTATATGATTAATTTTTTATATCTAAAATACCCAAACAAGAAACTTCTACTACAAAAAAGTTAAAAGGTAAACTTTCATTTTTAACACCATTAAAAAATAATACTGATAAGACTAAAATAACATTTAAAATATATTTTAGAACAAAAATACTAAAATGTATATAAAATAAATTCTTCAATCCAAAAAAAATCATAATATTTCATGAAGTGAAAATTTATTTTTTAGGCATTCTAGATAAATAAAAAAATATTATGTTTTTTTTTTCTGGATTGAAGAAATGAATTATTTAGTATTTTTTAAATATATTTTGAAGGATATTTTAGTCTAATCAGTAAAAAATTTTAACAGTTTTAAGATGGAAATTTTTCGTTGGACTTTTTTGTAATAAAAGTTTCTAATTTGGGTCTTTTAGATTGAAATATTAATAATGAATTTTTTGGATTGAAAAATTTATTTTAAGTACTTTTTAATATTTTTCTCAAAATTATATTAATACTTTTAAAAAAAAAATACTTAATTTAAAATTATCTTTTATGCCGATCTTGCCAGTAGAGCACATAATGCAGACATAAGGTTTAGTGTGTTACTAGTCGTTCAATTTGGAACAACAACAATGGTTGTGGCCAAATATCAAATTAAAAAAAAATGATGATCTCTTGTATTCATTTTAGTAACAATTACAATGGTCAAAAATGAAATAATTGAATTGTGGAATTAAGATATAAAAGAATGTAATATAACTTGAATCGCTACGAGATTGAATATGGATATTTGTCTAGTTAGGACATGTTGCATTCTGGGGGTAGTCCTTGAGGAAATCTCTTTGTATCCTTGCAGTAATTGTATATCATGTAATTCTTCTGCACCCATTGAAGCCTTTCTTGGCTGGTAGAGTCTAACGCTTCGGAAAGCCATGCATTATTGCTGGAGGTTGAAGATGGAGAACTTGAACTGCAGGAAGATGCCCCAGATGACCAAATACAAGCATCAGCATTGAAGTTCCTATAGGAAGCAGTGAAGGGTGCTTTTGTCCAATCTGTCTTGACAAGACCACCCCTTGTAGCCCAATCATCAGCATTCCATAAACTCGAGTATATTCTCATTGGTTGATTCTTTGGGTATGGAACACCAATTGACTCGGTATTCTTGAATTCTCTAATGGGTGTGCCATCTACAGAAAATCTGAAATTGGGACAAAATGCAGTCAGTAAAAAATTGAAAGAAGAATGTGATTTAAGCTTAGTTTTTTTTTTTTTTTTGGATACTCACATGATGCGTTGGGGATTCCAAAGGATCGAGTAGGTATGAAAATCTGCAGTTGGGTCGAACCATAGGTAGAATTGTTGCTCTCTGTTGCCCTTTCCTTGGCTGAACACATTGGTGTGAAGAATGTAAGGGTCACCACTGAGGTTCCCCAAGAACTCAAAGTCTATTTCATCATGGGTTGAGCCTTGCGATGACAACTGCAGAACAAAAAACACAATCATTAGACATTAATTTAAGGAGTTATTCAAAGCTTGGAAAAGATTTAGGCTGAAATATGATGATGTTATTCAAAGCAACTTACATAATATGCAGTGACAGTGCCAGCAGAGTTTCCTGCAACAAGCTTGAGCTGCATATCAATCTTTCCAAATAGATATTCATTTTTAGATTGGAAGCCTGAGCCGGAGGTTTTGTCAAGGGAGAGAGTAAGAAGCTCCCCATTGTTGAGTATCTTAGCACGGCCATCGCCCCATGTAATGTCAAAGTCTTGGTACAAATTAGCACCTGAGACAACCATGATTAAAGTACCCAGAAAAGATATCATTAGCAATACTGCTGAGACACTGGAAGAAGAAGCCATGATTTTTTTTTGGCTGGTAAACAAGGGTGAGAGAGGGAGAGATTTTCTTTGTGCTGACTTGTGAGAGATGTGATTTTTTCTTGGAGTGAGATTGATGAGATGTGGTGGTAGTACTTATATAGCTGGTGAATGTTATGTGGGGACAAAATATATTGAAGAGGGAAGGTACGCAGGAAAGTGGGAAAATGGTTGATGTTGGTGAATGTGTCTGTAAAACAGCTGGCTCTGGATGGCATAAACAATAATTTCGCATGACGCCTTTTATATATCTATCTACTGAACCATGCCGCGGCACCGTCTTGAATGAATGGCACAAACAGGAAAGTGGGTTAGCCACCCCACGCGGATTTTAGGATAGTCTTTTAAAACGAAAACGCATAGGTGCTTCCATAGTTACCCCGTCCCCACTTATAGCTTCCACCCAGTTTATTTATTTTATTTGAAATTATATATATATATATATATATATCTATATATATTTTTTCAAATGTATAATTTTAATATATATTTTTGTTCCCCCTTTCAAAATTTTTGCAATTTACTCTGATTTTAATATCAATTCAACCCCAATAGATCTTTTATTGACTTCCGAGATTCTTTTTATAGCCTAAAATTTTTTAAGAATATCTTTATTTAATTGGATTTATTGTATAATTTATAATTTCTTTTATATCAATAAGTTTAGTTACATATCAAAAATATTATTATCAATATTAAATTTTTATATTTCTTTCATTTTTTAAATATATGATTGAACATTTTTGATATGTAACTAAATTTTTATATTTTATTTTATGCTTTTTTTCTTTTGTTTTTATATTTTATTTAAATATAAATAAATCCTTTGAATACAATTATAAGTGAAATAAAAAATGATAGTAAATGAAAATAAACATTTGAATTATTTTCAATAATAATTTTAAATACAGTGGAAACTAAATATAATTACAAGATAAATAAAAAAATAAATTACAGTACAAATAAATATAAGTACAGGACAATGTAAATATCCAAAGGCCTTTGACTATTGTAATAAAATTTTTATTTATATTTCAATAAATAAATAATAAAATAGCAAAAAAGAACATAAAGTAAAATATAAAGAAAAAAATAACAACTAAATAAAGCTAAAAATTATATAATAAGTAGAAGGCTGGACTGAGTTAGGGAGTCATTCTTTGAATGTATAATTTTTGTGTGAGGTCATGCCTTTTTCCAGTTGAAAACTTCATTTGTCTGGAGTGGTCTTCAACCGGGTTGGATACCTTTGTTTGTTTGCTATGGGTTTTGACCGGATTGCAAAATGCTTCAATCCTGTAATGGTGTGTCTATTTTGACAGCCCATAATATTTCTGAATTCTCCCCATTTGTCCCAACATGATTTGGACAGGTAATTTTGTGCCCTTAACAAAAATGAAATTAAAGGGACAATTGTAAACAGGTTGGCAGCCAAGTGGGGGATCATAGGGATGCCACCGAGTACGAAGCAGCTATGCGGCTTCGTTTAAAGGGTATCCCAAAAAAGCAAAAAAAAAACCGCGTTTAGTGGCTAGCGCTACTATTATGACATTCATTCGAGAGAGACAGTGCCGCGGCATGGATCGGTAGATAGATATAGAAAAGGCGTTTTGTAAAATTCATTGTTTATGCCAGGCAGCTGTTTTACAACCACAGTCTCACCAACATCGACCATTTCCCCACTTTCCTACATACCTTCCCTTTTCATAACATTTTGCCCCTCCACATTCACAACTATATAAATACTACCAACAGAGCTCAATCAATCTCACTCCAAGAAATCACATCTCTCACCAGTTACACAAACAAAATCCCTCTCTCTCTCTCTCTCTCTCTCTCTCTCTCTCTCTCTCTCCAATTTACCAAAAAACAAATCAAACAATGGCTTCTTCTTCAATAGTCTCAGCAGTGTTGCTAATGGTGTCTTTTCTGGGTAGTTTAATCATGGTTGTCTCAGGTGGCAACTTCTACCAAGACTTTGACATTACATGGGGCGATGGCTGTGCTAAGATACTCAACACTGGCGAGCTTCTTACTCTCTCCCTTGACAAAACCTCTGGCTCAGGCTTCCAATCGAAAAATGAATATCTATTTGGAAAGATTGATATGCAGCTCAAGTGTCACGACCCGAAACCCACCCTATGCAGATCTCGTGTCGCGGGGCCGGCCCAATGGCCGTCCCTACCTTTCTCACTCCTAACATTAATGGTCACAATAAATAATGTAACATAATTAATAAAGTGCGGAAGCCTTATTACAACCATTATTCAAAGTCTGAAAATAAAACTGGCAACAGTCTAAACATAACCACTTTTAGGTGGTGAGTACATGGGAGAGACTATATCATTCTACTGTGTTCCTTGATTGTCTCTCTACGCTCCTGAACTCCTACTGTGGTTCTGTAGCATTTTCACCTAAAAAATTTAGTAAGGGGTGAGCTACAAACTCATTAAGTAAAAGCTTATCCCCAATACGGGTGGGGATGACAAAGATGAATACAAGTCAAGGTAACATGATAGCCAGTCATGACAACGATTACAGTTATCAGTAAAGTACCACAAGGCCAATGAACAGCAAAGCCCAATAACAAGTGTAAATAGTGGTGTAGCATGGATATGGTTAAAACACAATAATTACAATCAACATGAATACTGTCACAATAAAACGGTCACAGTCCAGTACAACTAATGGGAGAACAGTCAATGCATAGAAAGTACCCTCATAACTCCATATGTAAGAACACTTCCATCACTATATGTCCTGATCACGGATTTGACCCGTAGGTCCCGTCGATCCATAAAAACACCCCGCATCACCATATATTCGATCACGGATTTGACCCGTAGGTTCCGTCGATCCATAAAATCACCCCCCATCACCATATATTTGATCACGGATTTGACCCGTAGGTCCCGTCGATCGGTAAAACATACCCATCACCATTTGTCCATTCACATTCTCGACATTCAATTCTAAATTAAGATTCTGTCATGTATAATGTATGAAATAACATGACATAAACATACAATAATAGGCATCAGTACAATGAATCGAATCATGAGATATCAATCAATAGGCATCCACCAGATAGGACAATATCAATGGTGGGAACAACAACAGTGGATACATACATGAGTACAAGTCTTGGCAGTAATGGAAAGATCGTGGCTTGGAAAACCACGTATAAGAGATAGAAATCCACTTACCTTTTTAACGCGTCCTAGTATCCTGTGTCCTTCCCTTTTCCTTTCGAATCTCCTATAAATATATCAGTAAAGATGTTTTAGTTTTAATGCCATTTATCAATTTGAACTCCTCACTACTTTAAGTATCTCTTACTAATTCGGACTTTCACGATTTCCAAATTAAACTAATTTACCCATGGGCAAAATGGTTATTTACGTGTCTCTACTTTTCGGGTTCTATTTTCGTAATTCAAACTTCATCGTTGACTCCAATAGATTTGATATAATAAAAATTCACTATTTACTCACCTCAATCGGAGTCCGTTTGACTCACATTTGACTTAGGGGTATTTTGGTGTTTCTACGGGTACTTTATTTTTCGGGACTTCATCTCGTAAAACGGACCTCACCATTGGGTCCAGAAGGTCCGACACAGTAAGGTTACACTATTTATTCATTTATTTTGAACTATGTTTTAATTCCTTTAATTATTGAAATACAATTAATTTATTTATTACTTAATTATTTACATAATATATATTTATTTGGTGAGTTAAGGTCACGTGTGCCTCAGTGGCACAGTGGCTCATTGTCCCAATTTCCCCCCTTCGGTCACAGTTTCAAGTCGTAGGGACAACAGTCCCTACGCTATTTTTTTCTAATTGTTCTAGGCCAAACAATGGTCAGCCGCGCAACCAAGGTTACGCCATCCCTGTACCCATTTGACCCCCAATTAAATTCCAGATCTGATTCCCAATTGCCCGCAACCTAACAGCCGACTTTGGTCTTAAATTTAAAACAGCCCCTCACATCCAAAACGTCACCGTTCCAGTCCAACCCAACACAAAACGGTACCGTGTAGGTACTGTTCATCATCTGTCTCAAACGTATGCATGGTGACTGCAAGAACCCTAGTTTTTCAACCTTAGTTTTACTCTGTTTTAATCACAGTTTTTCACTGCTATAAATTCATAACAGCATCTGGGAGTCCCCTCTACCTTTCCCTGTTTATCTTAGGGTCGAATCGTGTTCAAAGAGTTTGATTTGGGTTTCATGGAGGGTCTGGATTTCTCTACGGTTTGTGCTCGTTTCTCCACCAAACTTCGTAGGCTTTGGCTTGTTGTGACCTTAGCGGTGTGAGGTTTTTGAATCCATTGAGGGAATCAGGTTTAGAGCACAAATGGAAAGGTTCATTTCTTGACCCGCCACCTGCAACTCTACTTTCCTCTCAGCTCTTTAACCCTTTCCTCCTAATTTTTGTGGATTTAAAATCCTAGAACCATCTAGTTTAACCCCAAGCCTCCAAAACCAGTTTAGTTGGGTCAATTTCAGACCCATTTCTTTCATGGCTATGGCAACAGTTCGGTCATGTTTCATTTTCCTAAGTTTTGCATTGATTCTAATATCATACTACATAACATCTACAAGCATGCATGAACTTCCTAATCTTATGCTTAATATAATTTTGTTAATCAAACTACACATTGTGCTTGAAATCTAAATAAACAGAAATTGACCCATCACACTAACCTGATCGATTTTCTGGCTCGTTGTGACTTCCTCTTCCTCTGCTTTTCACCCCTGTATCTTGTAATGCCCTCAGTTGCTCCGCCCCCCTCTTCCTTTTCTCTTTTTTTTTTCTTCCCATGCGATCATCCATGTAGATATACGCTACATGCGCCTCACGTCTCTCTCTCTCTCCTGATCCTTCTGTTCCCGAAATGCTTATCCCTCTCTCTTCTATTTTAAATTCAAACTCCACCTGATCCATATTACTTCTTATCCCTTATCTCATATTACACCCACATATATATGTAACTGATCCACACTCACATATACATATCTACCCACCTGGCATATATATACCCATGTTTATACGGCTTACCTTACACCCCATTTATATATATATATAAACACATGCATAATTGTGACTATATATATATATATATGCATACAATATTTGGTAACTTTATTTTATTTATAAATATTGTCATGCTATTTTTCTTATTACTAACTTTATTTTTCTTTTTATCTTAACTTATTTTATTTTGCTTTATTTTAAATTTCCTTTTTATTTTGGTAACCGTTCATGGTTTGCTTTATCTGTACTTCCAAAATTTAAATTTCAAACCGACCATTTTATTTAACATAATTCAAGAAGCCCAACGGCTAAGGTTACATGACTTATTCGATTACATCTGGGTCAGGGTATTACATCAAGCTTGTTGCAGGAAACTCTGCTGGCACTGTCACCGCCTACTATGTGAGTTGCTTTGAATAATATCATTGATCATGTTTTTTCCTGAATCTTTTCTAAGCAACAAACTCTTTAAATAAATGTCTAATCATTGTGTTGTGTGTTTTGCAGTTGTCATCGCAAGGATCAACCCATGATGAAATAGACTTTGAGTTCTTGGGAAACCTCAGTGGTGACCCTTATATTCTTCACACCAATGTATTCAGCCAAGGCAAGGGCAATAGAGAGCAACAATTCTACCTATGGTTCGACCCAACCGCAGATTTCCACATTTACTCCATCCTTTGGAATCCCCAACGCATTATGTGAGTACCCAGAATAAATAAATAAAACTGAGCTTTAAATCATTTCTTTTTGAATTTTTTACTAACTGATTTTTGTCCCCATTTCAGCTTTTCTGTTGATGGCACACCCATCAGAGAATTCAAGAATGCCGATTCAATTGGTGTTTCATACCCAAAGAATCAACCAATGAGAAGATACTCGAGTCTATGGAATGCTGATGATTGGGCTACAAGGGGTGGTCTTGTCAAGACAGATTGGACAAAAGCAGCCTTCACTGCTTCCTATTGGAACTTCAATGCTGATGCTTGTATTTGGTCATCTGGGGCATCTTCCTGCAGTTCAAGTTGTCCATCTTCAACCTCCAGCAATAATGCATGGCTTTCTGAAGAGTTAGACTCTACCAGCCAAGAAAGGCTTACATGGGTGCAGAAGAACTACATGATATACAATTATTGCACGGACACAGAGAGATTTCCTCAAGGACTACCTCCCGAATGCAACATGTCTAGCTAGACAAAAACTCAAGTTGGCCATAGCCATTTTTGTTATTAAATTCCTTTGTATATAACTTCCCACAATTCAATTATTTCATTCTTTGTCATTGTAATTGTTACAGAAATGAATAAAAGAAATCATCATTTTTAAATTTGAACCAATGTTGTTCAATTTGAAAGACTAAGACGCGTGCATTATGTGCTCTGCTGGGTTAGACCAGTCTTTTGCTGCATTGGCCATGCTCTATTTATGTTATGATAAAATATTTTACAAAATATTGCTATTATGTATTTATTAGTTAATTTTTTTTATAACTCAAGAAGATTGAGACTCGGCTTTTAATTTTATTGAAATTTTAAAAATTCTTCATAATGCAACAAATATTTGTTCTGTATTTATTATCATATTTCTTGTGTTATTCTTATCAATTGTATAAAATTTCTAATTAATACTTTAGCTTAATCTAAGTAATATGATTTATTTGTAAATATTTGTCAAATAATGAAAATAATTTAACAAGTATTGGGAGTATATGTCCTCAAAATTAAATTAAATAGCTTAGAATTACTAATAAATAGAATTTTTAAAAATTTAAAGACATGTTGGTTTATGCTTCTTATTGGAAGACAAAGACTTCAAATTTGAAATTAAAATAATAATATGGCTGAAAAGTCTGCAAACTTAGATATATAACCATAGGTCATGACTTGTGTCCATAGGTCATCAATGATTAGTCAAAAAAATGTATTAAATTTACTTTGTATATTTATTTTTATTTTACATAGTAAATATACAATGGAAATAATTAATTAAAAGGGGATTGGATAATAGGTACCATAAAGTGCTCAATTAGCACAAGATCTAACCCCAAAAGTGTTACCCAAAAAGTTCTTAAATTTTTTTGTTAACAAAAATACCCCTTTAGTGTAAATATTCAAAAAACACAGAACGTTAACCAAGCCTAATGTGCTCTCGTGCCGTATCATCACCCAACTTTTCTATAAATTTTAAAATTAAATAACTTGCAATATATAAGTTTGTTTTTCATAAAAATTATATATTTGGATTCTAAAAATCGATATCTATTAAACAAGATCTATATTGTATAGAAAATTCTGTTAAAAAAAATCATGTTTTTTCGATAGAGAATTTTTGACACGCTTGATGTTAAGAAAAGATCTCTTGCAAGAAGGTTGGCTAGAGATTTCTTGTAAAAACACTAGCTCTGCGCAGTTCATAATGAGAATATTTTCATCTTTTTGATTCCATCCATTATTCTCATTATGCACATAAGGGAGGAATCGTATGAGATGAAATCCTCATGTACGATTCTAGAACGAAGATTCTTTGAATCGAATGACGACCGTAATGGATGTCAACTCAATCCAAGAGAATATTCTTTTTCCAAGAACAAAGAAATGTCTGTGTCCCAAAATAGAGAAATTTGAGAAATTCCTTCAATAAAAAAAAAATATTACACATGTTTTTAACAATGCATCAAATAATTTTTATTCCTTAGGAAAGTGGTAATACTCTAACATTGATAAAAAAATAATTAATTAATTAATTAAATATTATGTCAAAAAGCTCATATTTTTTCAACAGAGAAATTTGTTAAATAAAAAAAGTATTACACGTGTTTTTAATAATGCATTAAACATCTTTTGTTCATTAGGAAAGTGGTAATACTTCAACATTGAGAAAACAAAAAAATTAGATAGAGAAAAGAATGCAAAATTGGAAAAAAAAAAAAAAAAAAAAAACAGCAACAAAGAAAATTCTCTACCGAAAAATTCTCTGTTTGAAAAAGATCTTGTAAAAATTTCTTAAAAATTCCAACAAACATATTTTGTTTTCTTCTCTACTAAGATGGCTTGTGTATGCGCTCGCGCACACACTTTTATATATTTAACAAAAAATAGTTTAGACATACCATCTCACTAGTGAGATTGTCATATGAAACTTTTATGTTTTGACAATAAGTATATATTAGAGTTGTTGAAAAACCCCTTCCCTGCCATTCTCATTCTAGCAATCATTAAGTGAAAATAATGCCAGCATGTATTGTTTCATTTAAAGAGATTGAAATTAGATGTCTTCTGCAGAGCCCAGGAAATAAGAAAAGGTTAATGTACTCAAATGATGACCATGTCCATGTCATTTTCCTCAACTTCTTGTTAAAAGCTGTTGAAAACTAAACCTTAGGATTGAGGAAACCGAGTATTTAAAATGAATATTTAGAATTACAAATCAGGTAAACATATAATTGAAGCATCAATAATTTAGAAGTAGCAACAAGCACCATTTAGTGGCTGGACCAGCGAGTTTAAATGAGAAAGTAAAGATTCCACTTCAAGATCAACCAGTAGAAATATATTGCACTAATTCAAAAGCCATTAAAGAATGAACACCCCAAACGCATAGATAAGATAACTAGCAATAGTCAATAAAAAAAAATTCAAACTGTTGGACAAAAGTGATCAAACAAACAATAAATCGATTTCAAACGTGCAAAAACAAAACAAAACGAAACAGAGAAGATACAAGATTTATTTGGTTTGGTAAGATGCCTACGTCTATGGATAACGATGATCAGTTCACTATGTATTAAAAAGATTACAAAGAACAAAAACTCTCAAAACTCGAACCCCTTATTCGATCCCCTACGACGGCTCGCCTCTCTCCCCCTTCAAAATCCTAAAAGACAATACCCTTATATAAGTGGGTTACAACATAAGAGGAAAACGAGCCAAAAAATAAAAGCGGATCAAAAAAAAATTTCCCCCTATGGCAATGGTGGGAAACCCATACATTGCCCTTTTTTGGATTATCTTAAGTCGCAAATGGATCATCAAGAATTCATGTGAATTCATGACAACTACCTAACACAAACATTCACTTTATTCAACCTTATTGATTCTGCGCCTTTTGGCTTGACCAATAGGCCTTATGCCAAATAAAATCCTAACCCAAATGATGTAGGTTGCATCATCAAAGAAGAAATTTTCGAAGTTTCTTTACACCACCTAAACCCTCTTGTATATCACGCCACCACTAGTTACCATCGCTACAAATTCACTTGTCTATGAATAACCTTTATGTGCAAAGATTTCGGGATATCTAACGTTTCAACAAAATCGAATGTATTGCAAAAGGCAAAATAAGACGCTGACAATAATAGCAAAGGAAGAAAATGACGATGAAATTGGTTGTATCGATGTAGAGCTTTAAGCTTGCTAGGAGACAAAAATGGTGATTCTTCGAAACGATGAATCCTTGCGACAAGCAGATTTGAGATGGAGACAGACAAGTTCTCGGTGACCAACATCTTGATCCAGGAAAAAAATATATAAGCTAAAAATGGGATAAATTTGTTATTAAGGAAAAAATAATAATGCCACATTAGTAGTAGTATTAGATTTAAACTCAAATAATTTAAAAGACAAGAACTTTTGAAGTTATAATGTTTTGTCTTGAATCTTAACTTGTAAACACTTATTTTGTGTCATCTTATACTAATTAATTCTAATTAGAAATGAATATACAAAGTTAATTTAATACTTTTTTGACTACTCATTAATCCTATATTTAAGTTTGCAACATCTTAAGTGTATCATCTCGTATATCACCCTACCAATCTTTCAAGCACATTACAAAGTCCAATATATTTTAAGTTAGCATTTTCCTCCTTTGGTCCAGTACCTTGTTATATATAAATTATAATTAATAGAAGTAGACTTTGATGTCACTGTTCACACCAGAGATGTTAAGTAGATCACTAGTCATAATGAGTACAGGTAAATTCTATGCATATGTTCTCCCTCATAACAAAATATAGATTAGTAAATTTTTAAAATTTAATGTGTGAAGAAGAAATTAAGAGTTTTGTCCTAATTTTAAATAAGATTTTCAATTATCAACTGTAACAATTCAGTTTCTCAATTTTTAATTTTATTTCAATCGAGGTTAAGTGCAGACGGCCATCTCAAATTCTTAACGACAATTGTTTATCCATTAAAATTATAAGGTTTCATTTGAAACCCGTATAAAATCATAGGGTCTTATTTGAAACTCATATACAATTACATGATATTATTTTGAAACCTATATAAAATTATAAGGTACGAAAATGTAATTAATTTGGGACGATTGTCTATAATTGATATCAATTGAAATAAAATTAAAAATCAAGGGATTGAATTGTTACAATTAATAATCAAAAATTTTATTTAAAATTAAAACAAAAGTTTAAGATATTAAAGTGTAATTAACTTTAAAAAATTATAATATTTCCTTGTCTTCTAGTAACAGGAATAGACCCAGATGGGTAAATGCTTGATGAAGAAAATGACACAAGAAGAAATAACTACATCCTTTTATATTTGATATACCATAAATTGACACACCAATCATTTTGAGACACGTATACTTACAGATCTGATAATACTCAGTCATCCAGAACAAGCGAAGCCTTCAGAGCACACTTATGCACTTGTCCTCTAGAACTCATGCTCTGAATTAAATTCACTCAAAGCATTCCGTCTGATTCAGACCTCGTTATTGCCTTAACATCTGCCGAGCAGAACATAAGGAAACAGTCTTTTATAAGGAAACTGCTACACATGGTTATCTCTATTTTGATACAATGTCCAACAAGGTAACTGCAATCTTCGATGATCAAATCCCTATTTTCATGGCTCCAAATCCTAATCAACTTAGGAAAGCCACAGTCTATAAATTAAACCCTAAAGGTATGCTTTATTTTCATGCTCATTCTTTGACTTTCATTACAGTCTTTTCGATTCAGTTTATTGACTTAAGTATAGGAGCGGCTACCGTCGGAGCCAATCCGATGGTCCTCTTATTCCTTTTTTAGTGTTCTTCAGGTTGCGGAGCCCAGATTTCTTGCGAGCCAAAAAGTGCAATATCAATATTTATTTTCATATTTATTATATATTTTATTTAATCAATTATTAATATCATCTACACAAATATAAAATAACGTGTTTAAATTTAAAAAAATTCTATTTATTAGCAATTCTACTCTATTTAATTTAATTTTGAAATCAATCAATCACAACAACTAAACAAAAATGTGGTGGCATGCATGGACTCTAAATATTTTTTATTTGATTTTTTTCATTAGTTGAAAAATATTTACAAATAAATTATGTAGCCTATATTGAACAAAAGTATTAGATACAATTGATTAAGAACAACACAAGAAATATCATAATAAATATTGAATATGGAATTAAATTTCTAATTTTTTTACTACATAAAAAAGAAAAAGAAAAGAAGACAGAAGACTAGCGGACACGAGACGAGGCCAGCCCATGCTTTCATTTATTTGAATTATATATATATATATATATATATATTATATAATAATAATGTATTTAAAAATAATTAAACATAACCTTTTAATTTAAGTTTTTGCCTCCTAGATTTAAAAAATTTCGCACTTTGCATTTATCTCAATTTTAATTTGATCTCTTAATAAAATTTTTATAAATATTTTGAATTTTTTTTTTACTGATTGAAATTTTGGAGTGCTTTTTTTTAATTGGTCTTCCTGTCTAATTTATAAATTCATTTATATCAATAAATATAATTACTTATCAAAAATATTATCAATTAATATTAATTTTTTTATACTATTTAATTTCTAAATTTATGACCGAACATTAAAAAAAAATAAAAAATTCCCTTCCTGATCTAAATTCCATGCCTCACCCCTGAGTGCAGACAGGTTGCTGAAATGCTGCTGGTTAACCAAGCAGAGCACATAATGCAGAGTAAGTGCTTCCTATTTTTTTAACTTTGAACAACATTGATTTTTGGTCAAAGGCTCAAATATAAAAATGATGATCTCTTTTATTCAATATTTCAGTAACAAAAACAATCATAAAGAATAAAATAATTGAATTGTGGGAAGTTACATACATACAAAAGAATGTAAAAATATGAATCACAATGAATATGGGTTTTTCTCTAACTAGGACATGTTGCATTCTGGTGGTAGTCCTTGAGGAAATCTCTTTGTGTCCGTACAGTAATTGTATATCATATAGTTGTTCTGCACCCATTTTAGTCTTTCTTGGCTGGTAGAGTCTAATTCTTCAGAAAGCCATGCACTATTGTTGTAGGTTGAAGATGAGGAACTTGAACTGCAAGAAGATGACCCAGATGACCATATGCAAGCATCGGCATTAAAGTTTCTGTAGGAAGCAGTGAAGGGGGCCTGTGTCCAATCTGTCTTGACAAGACCACCCCTTGTAGCCCAATCATCAGCATTCCATAGACTGGAGTATATTGTCATTGGTTGATTCTTTGGGTATGGAACACCAATTGACTCGGCATTCTGGAAATCTCTAATGGGTGTGCCATCAACGGAAAAGCTTAAATGGGAACAAAAATCACTCAGTAAAAATTGTAAGAAATGTGATTTTAATCTTAATTTAAGTTTTTTTTTTTTTTTTGGTACTCACATAATGCGTTGGGGATTCCAAAGGATGGAGTAAGTGTGGAAATCTGCGGTTGGGTCGAACCATAGGTAGAATTGTTGCCCTTGCCTTGGCTGAACACATTGGTGTGCAGAATGTAAGGATCGCCACTAAGGTTCCCCAAGAACTCAAAGTCTATTTCATCATGGGTTGAGCCCTGTGATGACAGCTGCAGAACAAACAACAGAAAGATTAGACATTAATTTAAGGAGTGATTCATAGATTAGTAAAGATTGAGGTAGAAATATGATGATGTTATTGAAAGCAACTTACATAGTAGGCGGTGACAGTGCCAGCAGAGTTTCCTGCAACAAGCTTGAGCTGCATATCAATCTTTCCAAATAGATACTCATTTTTAGATTGAAAACCTGAGCCCGAGGCTTTGTCAAGTGAGAGAGTAAGAAGCTCCCCATTGTTGAGTATCTTAGCACGGCCATCGCCCCACGTAACGTCAATGTCTTGGTAGAGGTTACCACCTGAGACAATCATGATTAAACAACCCAGAATAGACACCGTTAGCGACACTGCTGAGACTCTTGTTGAAGAAGCCATTGTTTGATTTTTTTTCTGGCTGGTAAATGGGGGAGAGAGAAGGAAATTTTCTATGCGACTTGTGAGAGATGTGATTTTATCTTGGAGTGAGATTCATGAGCTCTGCTGGTACGTATTTATATTGAAGAGAGAAGGTGCGTAGGAAAGTGGGAAATAGTTGATGTTGGCGAGATAGATCATAGCGTGTGGTTGTAAAACAGCCGGGTGGCATAAACAATGAATTTTACATAACGCTTTTTTTATATCTATCTACTGAGTACTGACCCAAGACGCGGCACTGTCATGAATGAATGTCATAAAAGTGGGTTTAGCCACCAAACGCCGATGGTATTTTTAAAAGGAAGCTGGTGGCATCCACATTCCCAGCTGGGTCCGTCCTCACTTCAATCCCACCCCGTTTACAACTCTAATAGCAGTGTTCAAGGCTGCATTTCGGTTTCGCAAATTCTCCTTTGGGCCCCAAACGCAGCTACAACACAAGGGCCAAGGCAATTTTGGGTACAATTGCAGCAAACTTGTTTATCATGCCACCAAAGGAATGGACTTAATATGCAAGTTAAATTTAATTTAGTTTTATTTTGGTATATTCTAATATGTCTCTTTTCTTCAAAATAGTAAAAATACCAATAATTAATAATTTTTTTAACTGTAATAGCATTTTGGATTTTCTCCAAATTATTTTGCTTTCTTTCCTGTTCTAATTAGTTCAAATGGTAGATACATTAATGGTTCCTTAGCAAATTTAAAAACTCTTGGTATTCATCTTGTGTGATTGATTTAGACTTGACTTACCAGAATTGTTTCGGAACACCCATGACCAATTAAAAATACTGTGCTGATGAAAACTTATAACTATTTCGTGACCCACTCTATTTATCAATCAAATTAATTATATTGTTTAGAACTTCAAAATCATGTTTTTACTATTTCAAGAAAGTTTTGATTTGCTATAACTTTAGTTATAAAAAAAAATCGCTTTTGACTTCAAACTTTATAACTATCAGTAATATTTATTATTTTAAATTTTACATTTCAAATGATGCAATAACAAATTATTGACAATATATTTAATAATTAAATAACATTTAATTTCAAATTAAGTAAGAGAAACATTCTCCTATTTAGGTACTTAATTGCAATTTGAAACGTGATTGTTTTGATAATTTGGCTGTATTTTTGTTTTGGCGTATTTGAAAAGCAAAGAATTCTATTATTTTTCACTCCAATGTTGTTGATTCAAGGACTGCAGTTCATTTTGCTCAGGTTGAAGCGGTTGAGTATTATGAAAGTGACATATCAACTTTACAACATTCTTTTGAAAGGTCCGTAATTCTGACTTATGTGTGGTCTCTTCCGTCTTTGTCTTTCTACAAACTTAATACCAATGTTTTAAAATTTGGACCGGACCGGATCGGCTGGTTCAACTGGTTAAACCGTCGACCAATTCAACTGGTTGAACCATCGACCGATTCATAAAACGGTCTAGTTAATCCATAAAACTACTTATAGTTCAAAACTGTTCTAGAAATACAAAACCGTTAAAACCGACTGGTCGGACCGTCGAACCGGGTGACCCAGTACACAGTCGGACCGTCCAAAATTATTAAATTTATTTTTGATTGTATTTAAAATTTTAAACCCTTGAAGTTTGAAACTCCAGTATTATATATTTGTATCATGTGGTATTTTAATAATTTTATTTTATTTTATGCATGATTATTAGTGTTTGTGTCTTTTTTTTTTTTTTTTCATGTAGTTGAAGACTACATTATTGGATTATGCTTGGATTGGATGTTAAAATGATTTTTGTTATGGTCCTTGCAATTATGGAAGAATGGCAATGAAGTTTCAACTTTCAACATTGTAATGAGGTATGTCTACTATACTTTTTTCATTTTTTTCTTGAAGTTTTACATATTAAGAAAATTCATATTTTGTAAATTTTTTTATATAATTTTTAGTAATTTTTGTATAATATTTTAAATTTAAAATATCAATAATATGTATTATTAAATTTATTAATTACATAATTATGACATCACGATTTGATTCCGATTGACCCGACGGTTAAACCGATAACCCGTAATGCAAACATTTTTTCGATTTGATGAATGGGCTAAGTTTAAAAACATTGCTTAATACTGAGGATGCATGGGTGAAGGCTAGGAGCGTAATATTGGTACTATAGGGTTTATGATTAGAGATGATCATGGTACTTTTATGGTGGGTTTTGGGAAGAAGAGAAGTGGGGGTAGACTGCTATTTTTATGGAAGCATGGGCAATTAGAGAGGGTTTCATTTTTTGCTCAAAAATGGATTTTCATTGGCTTGAGGTTGAATCAGATTGCTATTCTTTGATTGAGCTGTTAGAGCAACGTCCTCTCCTACAATTCTAATCTTGAGGTTATTGTCAATGACATCTTATAGTTTGGTCAGATTGGTGGGTGTAGTTAATTTCTGTTTTATCAGAATGATGGATAATGTTGTCCTTATTATTGCGAGGAGGACTTTGTTGTCTTCTGATGAATTGTATGTTTGTTGGAGGATCCCTCGATTTGGCTGGATCCGATATTTTGTTCACATCTATCTATATCTTTATCTTATTTATTATTAATAAATATCTTGTTTTCGTTGAAAAAAATATTACAATGTATCACATATATAATACACATACATTTTTTACTTTTTTTTATTTTTTAGGAACCTTTTCCTATCTAGATACGTGTTTTAATCACAATCTGTTATATATGCAATGCACATGTATTTTTTTATTTTATTTTATTTTTATTTTTTTAGTTAAAATTAAATAATCACATGATTTTTATGTAATTGAATACGTGATAGAATAAAATTGTGACACGTACTTGAATAGGAGGAGATTCCCTCAACCTTGTTTGCAAACAAATAGTGTCCTTAATAATTTTGTATATTTTACTATAAATGGGGATTTTTAAGGCCTTAAGCCAAATAAGGTTTTATTTATTTTTGTAACACAATTAGTCCACTGATGAGAGCATAATATTTCATATTTTTAATTCTTTTATATTTAGTTTTGTAGTATATTTTCTATTGAAGTGAGCTAATTAATTCATTTATTGAATTAGGGAAGCATTGATGGTAAAAGAATAATTTTGTGTAATTTTTGGTTTTTAGACAGATTTTACCTAGATAGCTTCATTTGAGATTTGGATGATGTTAGAATTCGAGAATGAGGAAGTGGTCTTCATGAAGTTTGTAGAGGACATCTTGGGCTTTTCAGAAAGGTCTGTTTTGCAAAAATCCGAGTTCGTTTGGGCCTCCACACATTGTTTCGAAATCAGGCCTGGGAAGCTGTCCGCGCAGCTAACTTTTTGTCCGATCAGCCGACTTCAACAGGCCGTAAATTGAGTTTCCGAAGCCCAAATCAGGTGTTTTAAAAGCCTAGAATTATCTACTCTTCGAGGGATACAACTTTCGTGAAGAGTCGGAGTCAAGATTCAGTCGTTTTTGAATGAAAAAATAGCTTGAAAGTTTCAGAAATTTTGAAGATTTCAATAAATCAGTTTTGAACAGTGGGCTGTGTCCTTAATGGGCTAGGGTTGGTTTGTTGGCTGGGCTTGTGCTGGAACGGCTGAAGGAAATAAAAGCTCAAGAGGAAAAAAGTTTGAAAAGTCAAAGAAGGAATAAATAAAGAAAGAAAAGGAAGTAATTGTGGGGCCCATGAAAGAAAAAAAAATTAGAAAGAAGAAAAGTCAATTCAAGTGGGCTGGACTTGGAGCACGGTTGGAACAAAAGAAAAAAACTCGTACAATACGGAAGTCCAGAAACTTGCGCTTAGGGCTGGAAGCACTGTGGTGTTTAAAAGGATTGTGCGGCTGTTTTGTTTGGGGGATTTTGGAAGAACGGCGCCGACCTGTGCAGCGCACAGTGGAGAGACAAAAAAATAGGAGCTGCGGCGTGCTAAACAGAGGCTACGGAACAGTGCTGCACAAGACAGTAAATTATTAGTTTTGTTTTCTTATTCAAGCATGTTAGGCTAATTTTTTAATTCAGTTCTAGGGGATTTTGAACCCTCGTTACAGTTTAATGGTTGAATCAATTCAGTAACGTTATTTCCCTCTTCTTATGAATCTGTTCATGATAATCTATTTTAATTGTTTTATTGATATTTAGTTTGATTGATTTAATCAGGCCTGTTAGATTGATCAGATTATTATCAATTGCTAGATTCAGGAGGTATATTACGTAATTGATATAGTTCCTAATCAATTGTGGCAAATAGTGATAGATGATTGTGGACAAGCTTTTGTTTATTACTATGATTATCATGACCTAAGTTAAACAGTCCGAGCTTGTGTGATTGTTGCTTAGAATAATCTAATTTCCTAGATATTAATGCTGCCATTATATTAAATTTAGAGAGCTTATTCTAAATTGTGTAATGGTTAGAATCTAATGGAGAGCTTGTTTCATTGGTGAGGAATTAAGGGAAATTTCGGGTAGCAGAGCTTGTTGTTACCTAGGATTATTAGAATCATTGAAGGGTAGAATAATGTTATAATTGATTGATTGTTCTATTGACTGTGAGGGTGAGATTGAACCGAAGAACTGAAGTTTTAAATTCATTGATTTTTGTTATTAATTTAATTTTCATTCGTAATTAGTTTAATCAAAATTTCAACCCTCCTTTTTTATTGTTTTGTTATTAATTGGATTTTAGTTTAGATTTAGTCAGAATAAGTAAAATAAATAAATTGCAGACACTCTCTGTGGGATCGACCCTTACTCAGCTAGCTACTGTGTTTATTGTGTTAAGAAGTAAGGTTAATTTATTTTTGGAGTGTTAACGACGCGCTTCCATCCACACGAGAAAATAATTTTAGCTTGAACCACATTCATAAAAAAGTCTTCGATACATTATAACTACCTAGATTTATTTATCTAAATATTGTTATCCATATATACATATATATATACACATATATTTCAGAAATACATATGGAAATCAGTAACTATTTCAAAAATCAAAAAATTATTTTTGAAATACAAAATGGTATTGATGTTGCACTTTCTGATCAGTGGGGCTCCGCTCTTCGTCGCCTGTCGAACACTCAAAGAAGAAGGTCAGAGGGCCACCGGGGTTAGCTTCAGCGGTAGCCACTTTGATGATAAAGTTAATAAAAACTGAAGTAAAAGACTGAAATTGAAAGTAATTGAATGACTGTAAATTAAAAAGCGCACCTTAGGATTCAATTTATAGGCTGCGGATTCTCCTAAGTTGATTAAGATTCGACCTCGTAAAAATAGGGATTTGATTGTCATAAGAGAATGGCAGTTACCATGTTGAACACTACACTCCATGAGAATAGGAAGTGAAAGATATCCAAGAATGATAATTTCCTTGTTGGGCACTGTTTCCTTACCTTTAGCTCGGTAGGGTACCTAAGGCGGTGACTAGCTCTGGACCTCCTTATGCGAATGCACAATGCCTTATGTTCCGGACAGACGAGTTTTGACTGTTCTGTGTACACACATGTCATGTGGAGACTGGTCTGTCACTTTATAGCATATCAGTTACTCCCCTCTCCCCTGAGCCTTAGCTTAGCACACCATGTAACTAGGGCTATGGGCTTCTGAAAGGTCACGCGTCTTGTCACTCCGTCTTCCCAGACGACCGTTGATGTGGCATTTATTGCACAGGCCATTGTTTGGGCTTTCGATGCCATCATCCCCTTCAACCGTCACGACGGTTCGGCTTGATGGGCCCCCCTATTTTGCAAACCTATATAAAGAAGGGAAGGGGGTACGCGTAAGCCCGTCCCTTCATCATTTTCATTGCTTCAAAAATACCCCGTCGTCAAGTCAGAGTGATAAGAGAGTTCGAAGGCGATCGTCGTGCGAAGCTTCCTTTTTTTGGTCAAGTTTCAGGTTCTATTTGGTTCTTCTTTGTTCATTTTTTTTTTATTTTCTATTCTTCTTCTTCTCCTCTGTTTTTTCCTTTCACAATGTCGGCCCTAGATGCCCTGGCTTAGAAAATTCGTCTGAGTCAACTATACCGTCATAAATCCACATTGTAGAAAGTAGTTCTTCTGGTGATTTCGGAAATAGGGTAGTAGAGTCTCTTTCCAGTCCTGAACTTAGGATTGTAAACTCATTTATCGAGCCTAGGAACAGAGTGGGGGAGACCTCGAGTAAGCCCTCCCAATGAGAGGAAGAAGAAAGTACCATTACTCAGGTTATGCTAGATGACCTGAGGACTGCCTTCGACTTCCCTTCGAATATGACCTGTAGAGCCCCTAGCTTTTTGGATCGTCCTTCCGATGTCGATCCGAGCGAGATCTGTGTCTATCTCGAATGGTTTGAGATGGGACTTATGCTTCCCCTTCCTCTTTTAGTTAGGCAGTTCTTTTAGTGGTTCAACATTTGTCCTGCCGACTTCAATCACAATAGTTAGAGACATTTATTAGGGCTCATAGTGTTAGGACGTCTCAATGGCGTCGAGGTTGATCTTGACCTGATCCGTAGCAATATAGATCTAAAATATATGAGGTCGGAGGGCCTATTTTAAATGTCCTTCGACAAGGGGTTCAGACTCTTCTCCTCAGTACCTACTTCCAATAAGACCTGAAAGAAGTGGTACTTCTTCTCGAGAGGAGGATGGGAGCTGGAAGAATTCGAGGGCTAGACCTCGACATTTCTCCGGAGTACTGGGTTTAAGGGTAAGACCCCCTCTTCAATATAATTCTGCTTTTGTTTTTACATGTCTTCATTTCTTTATTATTCGGCTAACCTCTGTATCTTGTGACTTCTGTGTAGACAAAAGCGCTTGGAAGAGGTCAATTTTCACTATAAACCTCCAAGAGAAGTACTGAAAGCTCCTCCAAACCAACAACAGAGCTCATACTGCCGTCCTTACTCCTGAAAACTTGATGGAGGCTCGGTTGACGACAACCAGGGCTGGCAACTTGAAGAAGTCCCTGATGTCCAAGTGGGCACTAGGGCAAAAGAAGAAAACGATGGGGGAGACGTCTTCTCTTGCTGACCCACCACTTCAAGTGAAGAAGAGGAAGCTCCTCTCCAACTCCCTAAACCGTACTCCGGCTGAGGACGTGAGGGAGCCCTCTACTCCAGTGCCTACTCTTCTCCCTGCCCTTGAGGTACCGACTAAACGAATGGGGAAAGGGAAGGCAGCTACTACTGCTGTCGAGGTGCCTAATGACTCTGGCTACTTAGCCGCAAAGAAGGCCTTCGATAAGTTCTGGGCTTCTGGCCTAAAAAAATACAAGGGGCCGAATGCAGAGAAGATTGCTATAGATCTTCTGTGCCTCTAACTAAAGGTAACTTCCAAACTCTCTTCCTTCTTTTTTGCGTTTTGAAATTTTACTTGTTCTAACTTGTCTGTCTTTTGTTTTCCAGACTATGCATTGCCTTGCTGCCATTGTGGAGTATTCTGCGGACCTAGAGACGATTGATAGTCTCTAGTCTAAGTTGGACGAGGCCAGGCTGCAGCTGGGGACAGCCCAGTCCACTACCACTACTGCCGAGGAGAAGTTGAAGGAGGCGGAGAACTCCTTATCCATCATGGAATCTAAACGAGATTCCTTTGCTCGGAAGTTGGAAGACCTCCAAAAGAGGTTTGATGACTTCCAATCTACCTCCATCCAAAAGACCGAAGATGCAGTTGAATTTGCCAAGGCCCAGACTGAAGCAGAGATGAAGGCTGAAGTTGAGGAGATGGGTAGAGAGCTGATCGAGCATGGGTATAATACCTTCAGAGCCAAGATCCTCACGAAGTACCCCGACCATGATTTGACTGGGCTTGACAGCATTGAAGTTCTTCCTAGTGAGGCCGAGGTTCGGGACAATGATGATGAGGTAGCCCTTCCCGATCTTCCCTTGGCAGAAGCACCTGCTCAAGCTGGTATGGATGCAGTGTGCTAAATTTGACGACATAGTGCAACATGACTTCTTCTTCGTTCGAACTAACAGTAGTCTAGGATTTCTTATATTTGTACTTTGCTTCTTTGTAAACTTTCCGAGTTGATGTATTCTTTTGCCAATTATCAATGAAATTGACTTTTTCTAAACTTGTGTGTTTTTACATTTCAAAGCACTTTTGTTGATTGTCTCTTTAGAACAACAATACTTCTAAATTGTTGTGGATGTCAATAATACGCCAAATTTTCAATAGACTTCAGCACTATTTTAGCCCATCACTACTCTGTAATACGACCTTGGGCTCCCGGCCTTTAAACTTGTAATTAAATCAAACAAAGATCTTTAGGGATAATGGTTCAAGTTTCAGGCTTCAGATCTTCCCTTTAACCTTCAATTAGGCATGGTTTGATAGTTGTATTCTGAGCAGAGAGACTTTTAATTAAATAGTCATAGTAATTGAACAAGTTTTTTGTAGCCAGAACTGGCAATAACCTTTAATAACTGAATTCATACCCAGCAATCAACGCTTTTGAAAATTTGATAATCTTCCTTGAAAGACAAACCAAGCCTTTATTACTTGCATTGAATATAAAGCCCCTCAATACTGATGAAGTCTATAATTCTTGTAATGGCTGCAAAAGTTTGTAGAGGTTTGTTTGTTAAGATGGTCCAGACCTGTAACTCTTGCATTGATTGCAAGGATTTTAGGGGTCTGTACATTAAAATGGACCAGACCTGTAACTCTTGCATTGGGTGTAAAGCTTTTAGGGGCCTGTTCATTGAGATGGACCAGACCTATAACTCTTGTATTGGGTGCAAGGTTTTCAGGGGTCTATTCATTGAGATGGACTAGACCTGTAACTCTTGCATTGGGTGCAAGGTTTTTAGGGGTCTGTTCATTGAGATGGACCAGACCTGTAACTCTTGCATTGGGTGCAAGGTTTTTAGGGGTCTGTCCATTGAGATGGACTAGACCTGTAACTCTTGCATTGGGTGCAAGGTTTTTAGAGGTCTGTCTATTGAGATGGACCAGACTTGTAACTCTTACGTTGGGTGCAAGCTTTTTAGGGGTCTGTTCATTGAGATGGACCATACCTATAACTCTTACATTGGGTGCAAGGTTTTTAGGGTTCTGTCTATTGAGATGGACCAGACTTGGGTGCAAGGTTTTTAAGAGTCTGTTCATTGAGATGGACCATACCTATAACTCTTGCATTGGGTGTAAGGTTTTTAGGGGTTTGTACTTTGAGATGGACCAGACCTATAACTCTTGCATTGGGTGCAAGGTTTTTAGGGGTTTGTACTTTGAGATGGACCAGACCTATAACTCTTGCATTAGGTGCAAGGTTTTTAGGGGTCTGTTCATTAAGATGGACCAGACTTGTAACTCTTGCATTGGGTGCAAGGTCTTTAGGGGTTTGTTCATTGAGATGGAACAGACCTGTTACTATTGCATTGGGTGCAAGGTTTTTAAGGGTCTGTTCATTGAGATAGGAACACTGTGAAAAATAAAGAGAGAATTCTTATTGATAATAGTTTCATAAGTGTTCTATATTCCATGGCCCAAGCACTGGCTTCCCTGTTATATCTTCCAACCAATATGTAGTAGCTCTGACGATCTTGGTTACCTTGTATGGGCCTTCCCAGTTAGGCAGAAGTTTTTCCATGGTGAGATCTTTGGTGTTAGGGAATACCCTTCTTAGGAACAGGTCTCCGAGCTGAAAACTATGGGGCCTTATCCCTCATCGGGAGTTATTGGCCAACCTATGCTGGTATGCTTTCATCTTGATTCTGGCCTAATCTCATTTTTCTTCAAGTAGGTTCAGGTTTTCTACAAGCTGCTGATTATTGGCTCCTTGGTCGAAAGCTTTCCTCCTCAAGGTTGGCATGTTAATTTCGATAAGAATCACCGCTTTCTAGCCATAGGTAAGTGAAAACGAAGTTTCAGAGGTTGGTGTTCTTTTTGTAGTTTGGTAAGCCCAGAGCACGCTAGAAAGCTCTTCAACCCATCCGCCTTTGGCATCTTCTAACCTTTTCTTAATGGCGTCAAGAATTGTACAGTTAGTGACCTCAGTTTGCCTATTCGCTTGGGGGTGCCCTAGCGAAGCGAAGTGATGATTGATTCGCAAGTCTTTGCAAAATTTTTCAAAAATTTTGCCAGCAAACTGCGTTCTATTGTTTGAAATGATGACGTGAGGTGTCACGACCCGAAACCCACCCTGTGCGGATTAAGGGAATCGTGACCGCCCCCTTCGGCCCGAAGGCCTTAGGGCAAGGCTCACATATGCAACAGTATCGCATGGCGGTGTGGCCTGTGGTTGCGGAAGCGTGAAAAAAAACTTTTTCTTTTCTTTTTAAAATCTGTCGCACATCCATCCGGTACTGCCGCTCTTCATAGCGGTATACATAATAATAATAATCAGAGCATACTAAAACTTAAGGTTTTATATATACATGACATATCCAGTTGCCTCTTGGCTTAAGTACATAATTTTCCAAAATCTAGTACATCCCAAAATCTGTCCCATCACAAGTTCTAGTGTCCTCAAAAGTTTATGATTATACAGAGCCACTAATCATCATCCCAAGATGGAGCAAGGCTCCCACTCGTCATCGTTACCTGAAAAAATTTAGGGAATGGGGTGAGCTTCGAAAAGCCTAATGAGTAATTCCTGCATCTGTCATGGGTTTTCAATTGGCAGTGGTTTCGCACATGAGAGTTTATAAAATGCACACTACCAATTGTTTGTACATTTTAAACACAGAGTACATGCACTTTTCGTAACGGATAGCTTTGAAACATTTAAAGTATTCAAGCTAGATAAACATTCCTTCAAATAGGGTATATGCATTTCAAAGCATGTAAACATGCATAATAAAAACGTTACTTCAAAATATATAAACCTGCTCAATGAAAATAAGGGTAAAACCTACTTCCATTTCCAAAAATCATTTGTCATCTTTTCACTATTTAACTGGAGGATCTGTTTCGAACCAGACCCTAGTTTTACTTTTGGGAGATCTCGTTGCCTGGGGGATTAGATCCTGCTACCGGGCATTCTTCTGAATTGAGAACCCGAAGGGTGCTCAATAACTGGTGATGCTTATGCATCATTATTATCTTGCAAAATGTTAGCTTCTTCAAGAAATACTTTTTATAAGCATTTAAACATGACTTCTTCAAGAAATGCTTTTATGAGCATTTAAAACATGATGTTCTTGATAGAATCTTCACATAGTTGGAATAACATTTTAGAACAAATGACATGTTAATTACTTTCAAAGAGAATTGTAACAAAAATCATTCACTGAACATGTCGCAAAAGAATTATAAGAGTGGAATATTTCAATACAGGAATCATGAAATATGGAATTTAAACATTCAATGCTTCAGATATTTTGAAGTTTAAAATATCATTTAAATCGTGGAGTTAAAATCTCCACTTCAAATGCAGGGTTACTCACCTTGATTTCCTGGGTTTGCACTATTAGTTGGTTGTTCCCTTCCCTTTGTAGTTCCTAGAAACAATTCACAATAATCTATTAACTTCAATGTACTTCAAATATCTCCTATTGATGTTTCTAATTATGTTCAAATCGTATTACGTCCTAACGTCTTATCGTGAGCCTTATTTTATTGACGCATCATATTTTTTTGTACTTTATTTCGTAATACGGACCTCACCATTAAGTCCGGAACGTCGAAGAAAGTCAATTTAGACCTTCTTGGCTTTTAATTGGGCTTTGGACATGTCAGGGGCAATTTGGTAATTTGTACTTTAACGTGTCCTAATTTTTTGGAGTCTCGTCTCATAAAACGAACCACACCATTGAGTCCGGAACGTCCAAAATAGTCAAAATCCACTATTCGTTTACTTTATTCGGACTCCGTTTGACTTGTTTGAGGACTAGGGGCAATTTTATAATTTTTATTATTTAAATATTATTAAATTAATATTAATTTAATTTAGCTTGGGCCACAGTAGAATTTCATAGAATTTTTGGGGTCAAATTACAATTTCCCTAACTTCCGAACTGAACCAGTGGGTTCAGTTGCATTGGAACTGAATCGGTCCGGTTTTAACTAACCCAGCCGGTTTGATTCGGTTTGACACGTAATGCTGACGTCATGATGACGTCAGCCCTCAGTATTTAATTTAAATATAATCTCAGTTGAAATGACGTAGCTTCTGGGTGATCCGAACCTTTATTAAAACATCGGGTCAGGACCCGACCCGAGGACTGACCCATGACCCGACACTGTTTATCGTCTTCCCCTGACTCCCCCTCACTGTAGCCCTAATTCTGGGTTTCATTTTTTCTAATTTCATGGACTTCTGCTCGATTATTTGTTACTGTTTTCGGCTGAGATGGTTCCTGACATCATGTAAATCATCTTAGCATTCATTTGAGGCTACGTAGTTGACCTAAATGTTTGGTTTAAACCATGATAACCGAACTGATAATTTTGGTAATACATCCTTATTCCGCAACTATTTTTAGTGTGATTTGTTGCTATGCGATCCTTACAGTATGGAGGTTTGATTTCTATTTTTTAAAAACGAGTTTAGAACTCTAAAACTGAAAGTTGGATTTTGAAATCGAGACCTGCAACTAACTGTTTGGGGTCTGTTCCTTTAGGTTTGAGGTCGCGGGCTAGTGTTTTAGGACTCCTAATGAGGTCTAGTTTAAGGCTAGATGACCTAGTTTAAGTTTTGTGCAAGTCGATTCAGACCTGCATAATCCGAGGTCCATTAATGGCGGTTACACTATTCTTGGTGTTTTAGGCAGTTCTGGTGGTCTAGAATGCGAGCATTCAACCCAGGTTTTCAATTTCACTATCATGCATGTAGTTTATGGAATTTTAAAGCATTAAAACTGTAACGAAATTTGATCAAAGAAGAAAAGGAAAATTTTGAGGTTATACCTCTAGACAGTGGCTCCTCTTTCTTATGGCTTGACTTAAAGCCTCACAGAACTCCTCAGGATGCCCAGTCCCTTACGTTCACTCAGTTGCCACACTCAAGCTCACACATACATGGACTTGCACTCCAAGTTCTCACTTTCTCTCTCTAAATCCCTCTCATGGTCTCACACCAAATCTGATATATACATAGAGCACACAGTTTGCTCATGTTGCTTGTTTTCTAAAACCAGAATTTGGATGCATGAAAGCTGGTTGGTAGATGGGGGTGCAATGAAATCATGTTGTCTCCCCTATATATCTCCATGTATACATATAATAGTGGAGGTTCGGTTGATTGATAGACTGAAGAGGGAGGAGATGAGGTAAGCCAATGATGTGGGATTTGCATGTAAGGCCATTGGCCAATTTGGGAGGTGGCTTTGGCTAATTTGAGTTTAAATAAAAATTGGTTGCATATATAGGCACAAAGATGCCAACAGCCCACTTGGTAACTTTTTGGACAACAAGAATCATGCCCACTTGGTCAAGGGTTCAAGTCCCCTTGGCCACACTTTTGGGAATTTTCCATATTTTGGGCTTAGGCCTTGTTTGGTTGGCGCACTTAACTGTTTCGGCTATTTTCTAAATATCTTCTTTTTCATTGCTTCTTTTTCGACGCGGTTTCTTCCGGTCAGTTCCTATTTAGGTTAGCTTCAATCTCCAAGGTCTAGTGTCAGTTATTAATCCCTTGGGATTTCTGTAGTTCACTAACTCGAGTTTTCTTAGTGTTAGAATAACATCATTTCACTTAATTAATTGGTAATGAGATTCGGACACAACAGCCCTCATTTCTTATATGCTTAAGTTATTTTATGGGTCTATCATGAGGTTCCCGATTAGCTTCTTAATTATTCTTTACGTCGGTTCTAATTAATAATTAGCAACTAATTATTAATTAATCACGGTCGGGGTGTTACATGAGGTATGCTGAACCTGTAGACTATGTTCCTCCATGTGAAGCTCTTTACTTTTACTTGTGTGATGTGAGTTAGGGGCTCGACTTCTGCCCACTTGGAGAAGTAATAAATGGCTATTAGAAGTTACCTTCTGTTTGGAGTGGCCTTTGGTAGCAACCCTATAATGTCCATCCCCCATTAAGGAAAGAGCCATGGACTGGCAATAGGAATGAGCTCATGGTGGGGTTGGTGTTGGTATGAAGTGAATCGTTGACATTTGTCACATTTTTGGATGTACTCTTTGGCTTGCTTCATCATGCTGGGCCAATAGTAGCCCTGAGTTAGGGCTCGGTGGGCTATGGTTCTGCCACCATTATGGTTGTCACAGATTCCTTCATGTTTTTCTACTTGAACATATTGAGATTCTTTTGGAGACAGGCACCACAATAGGGGTTGAGAATAGGATCTTCGGTAGAGCTTCCCATTCAGGACTAGGTACCGAGTTGCCCTGATTTGAATTCTTCGAACCTAGGTTTTGTCTTGCGAAAGCATGCCCTCTTTTATATACTAGAGGATGTGAGTCATCCAGTTTTGAGTCTGTTGGAAAACCTGAGAAGATTGTACCTCCTCAATGCTTGGCCTCGGTTGGTGTGAGATCTTTAAGGTTGAATCTCCTTCTAGTTTGAGATGGGAGGCCATGTTCACCAAGCCATCAGCCCTAGAGTTCTGACCTTTCTCGACCTTTTAAATGGTAAATTCATGAAATGAGTGCTTCAACAAATCTACAAGCTCTAAGTATTGGAGCATTCTCTCGTCTTTGATGGAAAATTCTCCCAGAACTTGGCTTACCACAAATTGGGAGTCAAAAAAAGCTTAGAGATTTTGGGCCTCATATTTCATAGCTAGTTTCATCCCAAGGTTGAGGGCTTCGTACTCGGCTTTATTGTTGGAAGCTTTGAATCCCAATCTAACTGCTTTTTCTGCTATAAGCCCTTCAAGGGACTGTAGTATCATGCCAACGCCGAAACCTTTGTCTATGGATGATCCATCAGTATAGAGCTGCCATACAACAGAGCTCTTACTAAACTGTGCCTTATCATGCAGTGCTGGAGTGAACTCAGTAACGAAATCTGCCAATGTTTGCCCTTTGATAGAGGTCTGTGGTACGTAGGATATATCAAATTCTCCCAATTCTATAGATCACTTAACTAGGCACCCCGAGATCTCAGGTTTTCGTAGTGCTGATTTTAACGGGTAAGCAGTTAGGATTTCAGTAGGATACGTTTGAAAGTAAGGTCTGAGCTTCCAAGCAGAGATTATCAGAGTAAAGGCCAGCTTTTCAATCTCTGGGTACCTTTTTTCTGCGTCTAAAAATGCCTTGCTTATATAGAAAATAGGCCTTTGAACTCTTTTATCCTGCCTAACTAGCACAGAACTGATAGCGTTCTCTAAAACCGCGAGGTAGAGGAGCAACTTTTCTCTTTGGATTGGTTTCGACAAGAGTTCGGAGGAGGCTAGATACTGCTTTAATTCTTGAAAGGCTCTTTCACATTCGTTGGTCCATTGTAGGGCCTTACTCCTTCTCAAGGCTTTGAAGAATGGAAGGCAGCGATCTATAGACTTGGAGATGAACCAATTTAGAGTAGCGATCCTCCCATTCAAGAACTGAATGTCCTTCTTGGTTTTCGGTGACTCTAGTTCAATTAAAGCTTTGATTTGCATAGGTTTTACTTCAATTCCCCTCTCGGAAACCAAGAACCATAAAAACTTCCCTTTGGTTACTCCGAAGGTACATTTCAGGGGATTCAATTTCATCCTGTGCTGTTTCAGGATATCAAATGCTTGGCTTAGATGCTAGATGTGGCTGTTCTGTTGTAGGATTTTGACCAGCATGTCATCTATATAGACCTCCATTGTATCACCGATCAGAGGGTCGAACATCTTGTTTACCAGACGTTGATATGTAGCCCCAGCATTTTTTTAAACCGAACGACATCACTCTATAGCAATAGAGACCTTGTTCGGATATAAAAGCTATTTTTTCTTGGTCTGGAGGATACATCTGGATCGGGTTGTATCTAAAGTAGGAGTCTATGAATCTCATGAGCTCGTGTCCTGCTGTAGCATCAACTAGCTGGTCTATCCTCAGAAGGGGGAAGCTATCTTTGGGACAGGCTTTATTGAGGTCTGTGTAGTTGACACAGACCCTCCATTTGCCGTTTTTCTTTTTGAAAAGAATGGTATTGGCGAGTCATTCTGGATAGAATACTTCCCTTATCATCTTGGCATTCAGTAGTCTCTGCACTTCTTCATTAATGACCTTGTGATGCTCAGGGGCACACGTCCTCCTTTTATGTCTTACAAGAGGGTGGTCAGGGTCAGTTATTAGATTGTAGGAGATAAATCCAGGATCTATCCCTTTCATATCTTTAGTTTCCCAAGCAAACACTGAGAGGTTGTTTTTAAGAAATTCCACCATCTCTTTCTGTTCGAAAGGTGACAGGTCTGAACCAATTTGCAAGTATTGTCCTCCTTCTTTGGGATTGACAAGCGCCTTGATAGGATCCTCCATTGGCTTGGCCTTGCTATCCCTTTCTCTAGGGCTCAATGGTTCATTAATTTTGGAGGGGCATGCCTCCATCTTATGAAGGTAGGAAAGGTCTAGGTTCTTACCTTTATGAGAATGTTGTGATTTTTATTTGGGAGCCTTTTCTTTTAACGCGAGATCATGAAACTCTCAGGCAATTGGCTGGCACCCTCTGATAGAATAGACCACACTGTTGTGCACATACTTTAGGTATTAGTGGAGGGTCGAGGTGACCGCTCCCATTTGGTGAAGCCAAGGCTTTCCGATGATGATATTGTAAGGGGACTTGGAATCTAGAACCATGTATTATGAGATTATGGTCTTCTGACCTTCTCCCTCTCCTACTGTTGTGGGAAGGTCAATCTTCCCCACTGGGGTGCTAAGGTTCCCGTCAAATCCTGCCATTACTGTAGTGGTGGCTTTGATGTCATTAGAATTGAGCTTCATGTGCTTGAGCGACTCATAGAATAGTACATTGGCAGAGCTCCCCATGTCTACCAAGACTCTTCTGATCTCAAAATTGGCAATTGAGTGATATGATGAAGGCGTCACTGTGAGGACAGTGCACCCCTGCCAAATCCTGGTTTGAGAACTGGATTTTAGGTGCCAGTTTTAACCTTTTCTTGATTGCCGAGATTTGGAGGATGCTAGAGGTTCTCTTGGCCTCCCGAGAACACCGTTTTCGTGCTCGGCTCGACATCCCTGTGACAAGGCTCTCAGCGTGGAGGACAAATATGACCTGATTGTTCTGCTACGGCTCGTTCCGACTATCTCTTTGCTCAGGCCTCTGTTCTTGCCTTCTCTGTTGAGGCCTTTCATTGCAGGGGTTCTGTCTCCTGTCCTGCCTGACGAACTCTCACACCCGTCCTTACTTGACGAGCTTCCCAATTTCTTGTTTGAGGGCTCTATATTCATCGGTTGTATGCCCGTGGTCTTTGTGAAGTCACAGTACTTATTCTGGTCCATGGTATCGGGATTGCTCTTTAGTGGCTCTGGCCACTTCAGATTTTCACGTGCTTGAACCTGCCAAAGTATGTGAGTTAAAAAGTCATTCAGAGAAGTGTAAGCACCATACTTTCAGTGCTAGTGTTGCTCGGTGTCCTATATGTCGTCCTTTTGTTGGGATTCCTGACCCTCTTTGTGGTTGCGTTGGAGTCTTTCTTATGATCATCCTTCTGGGCCTGTTCTTTAATTTTTTTGGAAGGATATCTTTGCTTCCTCCAGGTTTATGCACTTCCTGGCTCATTCCATGAGTGCTGTCATGTCAGCGGAAGGACTTTTCATTAAAGAATCCTAAAAAGCCCCCAGCGCTAAGCCAGAGGTCAGGGCGGCTACCAAAAAGCTTGGATTACAATCCGTGATCTCTGTGAGTTCAACATTTGTAAAGACTCGGAATATTTTTTTGGAATGAATTTTTTTTATTTTTTATTATTATTATGATATTATTTTTGTTGTGTATGTGATGTGTGTGAATATGTGTAGTGGAATGGATATGTGTATATATATATATATAAATATATATATGTTCAGTGTAAGTTGTGTGCATATATATATATATACATATATATTCAATACATTTAAATATTTATATATATATATATACATGTCAGTGTGTCTACTGTGTGTGCAGTTGTGTGTGTGCGTGAACCAGTGTGTTGGCGTGTGTAGGTGTGTGTGCATGAGTGATATAATATATATATATATATATATATATATATATATATATATATAAAACACAATGTCAACTTTACAGTAAAGAAATCAGAAAGGGTAAGGGCTGCTGCAGAGGTTGCGTGTGGCTATGTATAAGCCTGTGTGCATATAGAGATGTGTGTGTGTTGGTTAGAAAAGAAAATCAGAAGGGAGAGAGAGAGAGAGAGGTTGAGTATAGAAACCGAGGGGAGTTGAAAGGAGTTCAGGAGATTCAAGAGGGAGAAAGAAAAATCTGAAGGAAGAGGAGAAGGACATCACTGTTAAGGTAAACACTCACAAACCTATTTATTTTCTCTCTCTAAAAGCTTCCCATATATATATACAATCTTTTTTGAGCTTGATAACTTAGTTAAAATGGTGGGGCCTTGTAGGGTATGGAAAATGGAAAATAATGCAAAAAGAATGAGTCGAAATGGTTGAGAAGTCAGTAGGAAAAGTTGAGTTGTAGGTCTAGGGTTAAGCTTCAGATTCTTGTTATTTTATGTGTCAAACTCGATTTAAATGGTGGAAAACTCATGGAGTGAGGTGCATAAATGTTTAGGAAAAATATTTGCAACAAAACAATTGGAAAATCACTACAAAATCGACTCACCGGAAAAAAACGTATCAGTTGGCTGGAGCCATTGTTTACTCTATTTCGTGATGATTTGGTGGATCAAAATGAAAACGAAAGTAAGAAATGGAATCTATAGAGAAAATGGAAGAAAATTGTGTAGGTTTTGTGTTGAAAAATGGTCGAAAAAAGGGAGTGTCGTCGCCGGAGAGGGCGACGGAACCCTGTTGCCTCTCGCCGGATTGTCGTGGGGACGAAGGGGCGATTGGGCTGAGGTGTTGGGCCTGTTGGTTTTAAAAGAATTTGGGCCCATTTGGTTTTAAAGGGATTTGGGCCTGTCCTGTTTTAAAAGAGTTTTGGGCTTGGTTTGCTTAAAATGGTTTAGGGCCCAATAGTTAAAAAAAAAAAAAAGAAGTGAAAAAGGGGTGGGGGATTACACAGGAAATGTCGCTAACAGGAATCGAACCAGGGTAGCGCGTGTGGGGGAGGTGCGTGTAACCAAGGGGAGATAGGACAATCCCATGCCCTTAATTCCCCAAGATATATATATATATATATATTATACTTAATAATTTAATTAAATTAAATTGTTTTAATTATTTTAAATACCCCGAAATAGCCCGGAGCCCAAATTAGACAAGTCATATATGTATCCTGACTATCTTGGACCTCTTGAGACCAATGGTGAGGTCTGTGACGTGAGAAGAGGCCTCGAAAAATAAAAGACCCATAATGATATTAAAAATTACCAAAATACCCCTGAGTTAAAATACGGTCAAACAAACTCCGATTAAAGTAAACAAATAGTGTAATTTTATTATCTCAACCATTCTAGACCCAACCGTAGAGTCCAGTTTGTAAAAAGAGGTCTCGGGGTGTAAGGAACCGTAAAAGTGCAAAATGACCGTTTTGCCCTTTTTAGCTCGGATACCCAAATTAAATTCCGCGAAAGCCTAAACCAACTTTCTTCGACGTTCCAGACTCAACAGTAGAGTTTATTTTGGCAAAATAAAAACTTATAAAATAAAGACATAAATTTGATGAATAGCATAATTCAAGTAGCAATTGAACTAAATTGTATTTCATGATTTTAGGAACACTGAAGGGCAAAGAGAAGGTGGTCTGACCTTCTGCATTTTTACTGTTAGTTCTGCTACACTACGAGTACGTCTTCTTGGGTTGAGACTGACCGATCAAGTATGATATATTGTGCTAAGTAAGGAATAGAATTAAGTTTAGGAATGATTGCCATGTTGATTGAATAAAACATGTGTTTATTTGACATTAGAAAGTCACATAGGGAATGCTTACTGTGAGACAGAATCTAGAATTGATTGATTTGGCACTTATGTGTTTCTTGTTATTCCATGGAGATATGATTTGTTTTGTGTGTTGGTATTGTATATGATTTACATTTTTGGTGAGTTGTTAAGATTATGGATATGTGAAATTGAGTACGTACTCACGTTGATTAGGTATCGCGTACATTCATGTGGAAGTGGTTTTATTATTCAAATGTTGTGGTTGCTTTCAGTGAAATATATTGTTTTAAAGCATGCTCCATGGGTTGGTACAATGCTGTGTTGAGATTGTGTTATTGCATGGTAGAATCAAGGCATATTGGCATAGTGTGATTCCTCGGAACATAGTGTGAGTTGAGCACTTGGTGCTATGCATTATGAGGGTGTAGATCCTGTGGTGAACAACCCAAAATTGGCCATTGCATTTGTTACCCGAACCAACGGGAGCGATCCGTGAAGGGACATGACATTACATTAGTACTCGAACCAACGGGAGCGATCCGTAAGGAGACATGGGTGTGGCATAGAGTTCTATAGGTGTGTCACACATATTTTCATTACATTGTATTAACGAATCCATTAATGTGTGATGAATCTTGTTAATGCATTCTATGGACGAATTGGATGGCATGTAGGTTATAATTGTGCATGTAGATATAACTGTACACTTGCACATGCCACACCTTAGATTATGTTAATGAGTTGGATGGCATGTAGATTATTGCTAGTACATTGTATGGATGATATTGAATGACATGTAGATATAACTGTACACTTGCACATGCCACGCCTTAATTTTGTTCCTTGCATTAGCATTATATTATACCAGCAGTTGAGCTGACCCATTTGTGAGATAACACATTACAGATGATGCTCACAGCACTTGAGACTTGAGGAAGTCTTGCAGAGTGGAGGAGACATGAGCTTAGAATGATTTTGGCCTTGGGGGCATATTTTGAGATGTAAGGGCTTAAGCCCGAATGACATGTTGAATGCTTTTATTGATTGTGCTTTACATGAATGTACATTGAAGGAAATGAATGTAAGTTTGAATTGAATCCGTTAGATTGTCCTTTGTTTTATTTTCTTTTAGTTTCATTACTCGCGCCTCTGGTTCGCAGGAATTCGGGGCGTGACAGCATTGAAGCACGCAATGTACTTTTGGAGTGACTCTCTTTTGGATTGTTTTATGTTTAGTAGGAACTCTGGTCCTTTTCTCAACCTTCTACTCTTCATGAATCGATCAAGGAACCCCCTGCTGAGTTTGTAAAAATTGAAGACAGACTCCTGAGAGAGACTGTGGAACCACTTCAGAGCGGTACCCTTGAGGCTGGTTACGAAAGTGCGACACATGAAGACGTTAATAGCCCCATGTAGCACCATAGTGTGTTGGTAGTGAGAGAGATGATCTCTTGGATCTTTGGACCCGTCGTACGGAGTCAATTTTGGGACAATAAACTTCTTTGGCCTTTCTTCCGCCATTATAGCAGGGGTGAACGGCATAGTAAACCTCCCGAGCAGCCTTGCTAGCTCATCTTGCTCTGGAGGGAGGTAAGTAACTTTAGTAACGGCGGTGTGGTCCATAGAGTTTTGGGCTACGCTAGTTGTTGTTGGTCTTGCCGTACGACCTCAGTTTCTATATGGATAGGACTATTCTGTCCCATAGTAGGGAGAGGATATCAGTTTTCCTGGATTGGGGGAACCGGTGCCGTTAGGGGCTGAAACTCATGCGACGCTGGGTTAGCCACTAAAGTTGTTGGAGTCAGAACCTTTGTCCTACTCTGGTAATGAACGGCTGGGTTGAAGGCCAGTATCCCCTTGCCTACGGTGGCTGATGGCTGGGGGTCTCTTCTGATATGAATGGTGCCCTAGGGTGCACTGGTTGTTCAACGAGAGTCTCCACATGGGATCTTCCGCCCATAGTGGTAGCAAGAGACTGTGCCCCCGCGTCAGTCGCGCCAGTGGGAGGATGAGTGGGGTTGCTCTAAGGCCTTGGGTTAGCAATGCTAGAGTTCTAGAGATGGCAAGGAGTTGCTCCTACATCTGATCAGTTTGTCGTTGGACTCAATCAAGTTGCTACTACATGGGATCAGATTCTTGTCCCCTTCCTCTTTCGATCGGCTACCGATTTTTAGGGTTATGGGGGTTCTTCCTTAGACGAAGATTGGGAGCCATAGTCCTTCAGTGAGAAAGACAGAGAGTTTGTTTGTAAAAGAAGGAACTTATCAAGAAATGAATTTTCACTTCCCACAGACGGCACTAAACTGATGCTGCACTTTCTGATTAGTGGGGCTTCACTCTTCGTCGCCTATCGAACACTCAAAGAAGAAGATCGGAAGGCCACTAGTTTGTCTCCGGTGGTAGCCTCTCCAATGATAAAGTTAATAAAAACTGAAGTAAAAGACTGTAATTGAAATTAATTGAATGACTGTAAAGAAAAAAGTACACCTTAGGGTTCAATTTATTGGTTGTGGATTCTCCCAAGTTGATTAGGATTCAACCTCGTAAAACTAGGAATTTGATTGTCATCAGAGAATGGTAGTTACCATGTTGAACACTATGCTCCATGAGAATAGGAAGTGAAAGATATTCAAGAATGACAGTTTCCTTGTTGGGCATTGTTTCCTTACCTTTAGCTCGATAGGGAACCTGAGGCAGTGACTAGCTCTGGGCCTCTTTATGTGAATGCACAGTGCCTTCCATTATAGAGATAAGCTCTGGAGCCTATATGCACACGCCTGTTCTGGATGGATGAGCTTTGGCTGTTCTGTGTACACACGTGTCATGTGGAGAATGGTCTGTCACTTTATGGCATATCAGGTATAAATTTTTTGGAAACAAAAACAAACTGAAAATTGAAATAGAAACTAGAAATTGAAACTTCTAGAATTGTTTAATCTTAAAACAGTAAAAGAAAAAAAAATTATAAACTTACAGAATTGTTGAATCAGCAAAATGTAGAGATCAAGGCTCGTGTTTAACATAATGTCCATAAAGAAAATTCACCCCTCGCAGTTGTCTTTAGAAAGTGTAGAAAGAAATAAAAGTTAATTTTACCCTGTTTGTGATTTAATTAAATACAAAATTTCCCCTCTTTTTAAACCGTTGCAATGGACTGTTTGAGGAAGGTTAGTGACAATAATTATTAAAGTATAATGGTTAAAAGTGGGGAGGTAACTGAAACTTTTTTGTATATTTCCACCCGCCTATATAAGAGCTCATTGAACTCTTGCACATTACAGTAGCTTTTTTTTTTTTTACTTTGTTCTTGCTCTTTTGTAAGTTTATTGGATGCATAGAATGTCTTCCTCAACATCAACTGTTAAAGGGGGGGGTTGATCAAATTCAAAAATAAAAGGTACAGTAAGTGTGAATATAGAGCTGGTTTGAGAATTTTTAAGTCATGTCAAACCCCTCAAAAATTATACTATTACTGTGAGAATAAAACATGCAGAAAATTCATTGAATTTCGGCAACATGAAGCTGAAGATATCAATATGCAAGACAAGTGAATAGTTGATCATAGAGGACCTACAACAAATTCAAGTTACAACTTCAAATTAGGGATCTTCAAGTCAAAGTTCATCTTGCTCAAGTGATTAGCTCTCTAGATTCACTTTTAAGCACAATTTAATTCATTTTCCTGCATTCATGATGTTGTGCATTCCCCCATTAATTTTTACAACTTTTTACTATGAAAATTTGACATTTTTTTTTATCTTACCATTATAGTGTATCATGTTTTGTTCATATTGCTTGTTCAATCCTCTTTTTTCTCCTTTTTAGTGCCATAGACACTCTAGTTTCCTTTGTAATTGGTTCTTTGTTTCATTGTTGAATTTTTAATGTATATTAGTGTAAAGAACTCTGCACATTAATTTCTTTTAAAAATCTTATCTGCATTCCTTATGTTTGTTGCCCAAGTATTGGGCTCCATTTGCCAATTGGAGGGGGAGATATTACTCCCTCCCCTTCTCCATCACACACAAACACACATACACACACAGTTGGACTACCTAAGATTATGTGGATAAAATCTCAACTCTTCCAGCCTTCAGTACCACACTATTCTTTTGTGTTTTTTTAGGAATGTCAATCCCTAATTTGTAAGTTCTCATAATTGACCAGTTCATTTAGTTGCATATTTTTCATCTTGGTAATGAAAATCTTTGTTGTCATTAAATGCCCACCATCTATACTAGTTCTATGAAGATGTCCCTTACTGAAATTCTCTCTTTCTTACTTTCTTTTTTGCCAGGAGCCAACTCACCAACTAGGTCCTTTGGGCGCATGGCTAGGTCGTAAATTTGGAGGTGAAGTGAGCCTATCTTTTTATGCCCTCACCCACCAGGATGTAATGTCAAGGCATGGTATTGAACTTGAGACCTCGAGCATTTTACCCGAACTCGTTACGGCTTGGTCACCCTGTAGGGTGTAATGTCAACTGAATTTTATCTTTCTATTGTTTGGTTGATCTCTAAGATTGCAAATTGCTTGAGCTTTTTTTGGACTTTCTTGTGCAAGATGTATCCTTCCACATGCGCTCAAAAAATTCTGATTTGGGCCTTTAAATAAAAATGATTGAACAAAATAGAATACTAATTAATTTTGTACCACAACACTCAACACCAAATACATTTTAGATTATTAGCTTCCTATATACAATGATTCATGGATCTTATTCTTTTTTGATACAAAAGTAAAGTGTGGAGACATCCCCACTTTAGGAGTCATATATATGCATAGTCCTTCAACAATGGTGGCCCAACTACTTTCATACTCCCTCCATTTTCCGTTTGACCCCTATAATTAGCATGCTTGCAATTGGTTTTTCTAGTCTCTTTCATACCTATCCAAAAAAAAAAGGAAAAAAAATGATATAGAAACAAGGAGAGGTCTTGTAAAAGATGAGGATGGAGAAGATGATGAGGGCTATTCCCTAAGAGAAAGAGAGTATAAATCTAAAATATTTATGAAATAAAAATAAAAGGAATTTTGTGCAAATACAATAAAAGCATGCATGAACAAGTTACCTGTTGCTTCATTGGATCAGAATACGATGCAACGAATTTCGACACTCTTAGTTGAAGTAATCTCATATCTGCAAGTATTAAAATTAAAGAGAAAGTAATGGTGTGATAGTCACATATAATATAATATAGTAGAACTGTCAACACCGAAATTAACGAAAATTTTGTTGTGAAGACAGAAGACACACCTAGTTTTTTCAATACGATTGTCGAAATCCTTGAAAGTCTTTGTCCACATAATAATATAGGTCTCTAACTTCATTACCACGACCGCAATAGGAACTAGGCCTGCCATAATAATGGCAAAGATAATAATCTCCTGTACCCGTTAGATATCCTAACAAGTCTCCACCAATGACTTGTTCACTAGAAGTATCCTTATTGTGTGGGTTACTTTTCTTCTCTTCTTGCTCATCATCATTTTCATACACAAATTTGATGCCACACTCCTTTACCTGAAAATGATGTCCCATAAATATTGAAATATGAACTTGATCACCGCCTTCCAATTGATTTCCAAATGGCCAATGGCTTAACCAAACCGTGTTTTCTTTAACATCTTGGTTATAGCCACAACATATTGGGCTGTAGAGCCAATTTAGATTCTTAGTCTCATTACTGATTTTAATACGTAATCTTGTCATAGGAATCCCTACATTTATATTTATACTATATATAGAATAAGCATTCAAGCATTGGATCTTGAGATTATTTAGTGAAGGTACAATAAAAGATATTGACGATCCTGAACTCTTATTACTGAACCAGCTTGGAACCTCTTTCACAGGAACAAATGTGTTGAATATACCGAATTCATGTAATCCATATGTCATGAAAATCATAATTAATCTTATTGTAAATTACATTTATGTGTGTGAGACAAAAAGAGAGAGAAGAGATAGAGGACTTGGATGGGATGTTTCTTTATCAAAGGTCTTGCTGTCATGTATCGATGTGTCATCTCAATGTCTCCCATGGATTTTAAGTTAAAGAGGCCTATATGGTTGATCATTTCTGCATCAACTTTGCTTATGGGTTCTAACTTGAAAAAGCCTTTAATATCAAAGAATTTTGTCACACTGTCATCATCCACTTGTGTCACCAATTTGAATGAAGTTGATTGATGTGTTATTTTTTTCAAGGAAATTCAATTTGTCACGCATAATTCAGTTATATTTGGTACACCCAGAAGAGATGGAAGACTTTTACAAGAGTCTAACTCAAGCATCCTGAGACTACAAAGACCTTTAATGAAATCTGGCAAGCTACAAATTGGATTTTCACTCAGATTCAAAACCTTGAGTTTGGAAAGGTTACTCAAATCCTTTGGAAAAGAATTGTCAGATAGTTTGCAGTTTCCAAGACTTAAACACACTATAGAGATTGGAAAATAAGATAATGAAAGAATTTCCATACTTCTTCGTGGCTTGACCACTTTTAGCGACATGGAAAGCTTTGAGCAACCAGAAATGATAAGTATTTCAAGAAATTTCAACATACCAATGCTTTTCGAAAGCTTACTCAGATTTTTGCAATCATTGAGATTCAAGAAAACAAGTTTAAGTTTTCTAATGGATTCATGAACCTCAACCAAGCTCACACAACCATTAAGAATCAGTGACTCAAGTTTGGGGAGTCCTGAGAAGTCAAGGGTCTCAGCAAGCTTATGACAATGGCTAAGATTAAAGAATTTTACGCCGCCAATAAACTATAAAAAAAAGAAATAAAGAAAGTTAAATCTTTCTTGTCAAGCTACTTATCGAGAACCCTTAAATAAATAAAGAAACCCCCAAAAAATTAGTACCATACCTTAGTTCCCTTCCAAACTTGTTTCAAGTTGCTATAGCTTAGGTCAAGAGCAACGAGGCTTTCCAAAGGAAAATCACTTGGTAAAATTGCTAAGGGAAATCCATGCCAACGCAACCAATTTAATTTTTTTGGAAATTTTTTGTAGCATCTGGTGAGTCGTACGTAATTGAGATGAAGTACTTTTAATTTTTGCATTCTTGCAAATGCATCGGTTTCCAAGTTTACTTCACCATTCTTGTCTTCCTTGAGCATTTTCATGTCAAGAATGAGGCCTTCAATTGTTTTTGTGCCCTAGTAAAGAGAACAAATAATTAAAAATAAAATAAAGCATTTGGTTAGTAAAAAACAGCTTAGAGTGTTAAAAACCCAATATGTGTATATGAGACTTACTATTTTTTCTTTCAATACGTTAAATGAATCCATGTGATGCCATAGTCGGCTACGTTTTCCACATTCAATAGGTGATTCTTGGGGAATAATTTCTCCTCCCATTTCTCGAATCAATTGATGCATCATCAATTTATTTTCATGATCAATTGTCTAAAGACATCTATGAATGAGATTTTGAATTCCAATTGCTGGGCAGACATTATATTGGTCTAATATTTTGATCATAAAATCTTTTTCCTCTCCAATAAAGAAACAAGAGATATCAAGGAACAAACGTTGATCATGGTAATCTTTTAAAGAGTCATAACTTATTTGAAGTATTTTTAAGATTTCACTATCAAGAATAGCTGTTAATTTCTTTATTGCACTTTCCCATACTGTTACACTTTCCCCATATAAAGAAGAACCCAAAACTTTAAGTGCTAAAGGCAACCCTCCACAATGGTGAACTACCCTTTCTGAGTGCTTAATGTAAGCTTTCATGGGATGGTCTTGTCCAAACGCATGCCAACTAAAAAGCTGAAGTGATTGACTCTGAGTCAATACATTCACCTTATGCACCTTAAAAGTTTCATTTGCCTTTAACAACCTTTCATGCTTGGTTGTTATAATGATTTTACTTCTCGGATAAAGCCAATCTTGCATTGCAAGTATTGTTTCTTATCACGCCCCGAATTTTCACAAACCCGGGGAGTGAATGAAAATGAATTAAAAGGATTTATAAAAGATAATTAAATGAATTTTCCAAAACTTAAGCTCTGATACCATGCTGTCACGACCCAGAATCCACCTTGTGCGGATCTGGCATCGCGACACCGGTGTGACCCAATTGCCAAACCGGATTTTTCCTTTTTACTTTAACTTGACATATATATGTGAGTTATTATCATGCAATCAATAATTAAATACATAGCAGAAGACTTGATAAACTTTTTGCATTTATAATACTAGAGTTCTTTAAATGTACACATCTATTTGTCTCAATATATACATATGATGCTCATTGAATAAAAATATAGTACATATCATTTGGGTTTAAACCCTTACACTTTAAAATATGCCCCAAGGGTCAAACGTACATTCAAGTCCCCTTCCCCTCCTTCCTTCAAGACTTCCTCAAGTCTTAAATACCGGGGGCCTCATCTGTAATATGATATCCCACGTGGGGTCAGCTCAACTGTTGGAATGACATAATACTAATGCAAGGAACAAAATTAAGGCGTGGCATGTGCAAGTGTACATTTATGGACGACATGCCTTTTCATTTCATCAATGCAATGTAATAGCAATATGCATGACACACACATGCAACTCTATGCCCACCCTTGTCTCGCTTCACGATTCTTCTCCATTGGAATGCCAGTACCAATATATGTCTCGATTCACGGTCTGGACCCTGTTGGCATGCGAGTAGCAATGACCAATTTTAGATTTTTCACCACAAGATCTGCACCCTCATAATGCATAGCACCAAGTACTCAACCCACACTATGTTTTCAAAGGATTCACCATATGCCAATATGCTTTGATTTCACCATGCAATAATGCAATCTCAATGAAGCATTTTATCAAACACATGGGGCAAGTTTTAAATAATGCATTATACTTTAAAACAACTATAACTTTTGAACCATAACACTTTGTCTACATGAACCTAGCATGTAATTCAATCAGTTACACATATAAACATATTACATATTCACAACCTTAACAAATTCTCAAAGATTACAAAATACATAAAGCATCAATGCATTAAACAACTATATCTTCCAAAACACAAGGTCTATACAAATGAATATAAGCCACTGTGTAATAATTTACACACATATGCAAGGTACATCTTCATCATAGTAACAATTTCTCAAGGAGCTCAAATGTAAAAATCCAAAATTTAGAATGAATTTTTATTTTTTATTTTTTTGAATATGTGTATGTATGAGATGTGTATGTGTATTGTATGTATACATGTATATGTATATGATACTATATGTTATGTATATATATATATACATGAATTTAAATATATATATATATATAAGCATATACACAAAGGGAGTAGGGGACAACCTATGTGTGAGCAAGAGGTGTGTGTGTGAGGCTGTGCACTGCCGTGTGTGTGTGTGTATTATAATATACATATATATATATATGTGAAAATAAAATGAGCAAGCAAGCATTAAATGCATTCTGAAAAGGGAGAAGAAGAGAAGTGATAGAACAGTAGAGAAAGTCAGAAAATGAGAGAGAAATAGGGGGCTGCAGTGACCTTGCATATGGGGTGGTGTATATATCTATGTATATATATTGAGGGTGTACATTGGTTAGAGAGAAAATCAAAAAGACAGACGTTGTGCAAGAGAGGTCGTGAACATTGAGAGAGGCTCAGAGAGTGAACCAAGAAGAGGAAGAAGGAGGAAATAGAGGAACGGCACCAAGGAGATCGAAATAGGTATATCAAGCTCAGTTCTGTTTTATTTTTTTTGAAAGCATTTTAGTTTTTTTAAATTATAGGATCTGAATGAGCATGAAGTGTAGTTTAAATTACAAAAAGAATCAGTAGAAATGGTTAAGAAACAAGAGGGGAATCACTAGTTGCAGGTCAGAGATGATAATCGGGTTCCAAGATTTTTTTTTGTTTAAAGCTTCGTTTAAATGGAAGGAAAACATTCCTATATAATGCAAAAAATGATTTGATGAAGAAAAGGGTGAAAACAATGGACTTTGAGGCATGGAATAGAGAGGAAACCAGCTGGCCGGAGCCACTGTTTTCCCTTTATTCATGACGTTTGAGTGGCTCAAATCAAAAACGAAAGTTGGATATAAGATCCTTGGAAAAAAACGAAGAGAACCACATTTAAAAAGTGTAGAAAACTCGCCGAAATTTGGTCGCCGTCGCCGGAGATGGCAACGAAAACCTAATGGCCCTCATCGGAAAACCAAGAAGGATGATGAACAGTGGTTTTAGGTTTAAAAGGGGCGACGTCGTTTTGGTGTTGGGTAGGGGCCATACTACGTCGTTTTGGGTCTAACCGTTTTAATTTAAAAAGGGGAATAGGGGCGTTTGGCTACGGGTTTCAAAAATTTGAATGGGAATTCAATTGAGAATGGGATATCCTGTTCTAGTTTAAGGGGTTTGTCCACCATTTGGTTTTGAAAAGATTTGAAAAATGAAAAGGGGTGCGCACAGAGGCTGCGCCCCCTAAGATTCGAACACAGGATCAGTCGGTTGGGGGAGGCACGTGAGGACCAATTGGGACGGGACAATCCTGGGCCATATTTTTCCACACACACACACACACACACATATATATATATATATTATAGTAATAGTAATTAATTAATTAAAATTAATTAAATTAAATTAAAATATCACGAAATAGCCCGGAGTCCAAATAGGACAAGTTATTAGTGTATTTTGACTATCTCGACCATTCTAAATCTAACGGTGAGGTCCGTGACACGAGACGAGGTCCCAAAAAGTAAAAGACCCGGAGGAACATTAAAAATTATCAAAATACCCCTGAGTTAAAAAGTAGTCAAATGGACTCCGATTAAAGTAAACAAATAGTGAATTTTTATTATTTCGAACATTCCGGACTCAACCGTAGAGTCCGAATTGTGAAAAGAGGTTTCGGGATGTAAGAACCCATAAAAGTATAAACTGATCATTTTGCCCCATTTTTAGCCCAAATATCCAAATTGAATTCCGCGAAAACCTAAACCGACTTTGCTCGACGTGCCGAACTCAATGGTAGAGTCTATTTTAGCAAAATAGAAACTCATGAAATAAAGACATAAAATTTGATGAATAACATAATTCAAGTAACGATAGACTGAGTTACCTTTCATGATTTTAGGGACACTGAAAGGCAAGGAGAATGCAGTCTGACCTTCTACATTATCATTGTTAGTTCAGTTACACAGCGGGCACGACTTCTTAGGGTTGAGACAAACCTTTCAGGTATGATATTTTGCTAAGTAAGAAATAGGATTAATTTTAGGAGTAATTGCCATGTTGACTTAATGATTCACATATTTGTTTGATTGTTTATATGCTTATGTGTTTCTTGTTATCTTTCTGAAAGTTTGGTTAAGTGATAGATGTGGTTCATGACTATATGCATATTCCATGTGTTGGCACAGTGTGTGATTTATGTTTTTAGAGAATGGTCAAGATGGTGAATGTGTAAATCAAGCATGTGATTAAATTGATTGTACATGATATGCAGACTTGTGGAAGAAGCTTTGTGATTTAATGTCATTGTTGCTTAAGTAGAATATGCATTACTTAAAGCTTGCTTCATGTGTTGATAAATTGTTTCGTTGAGATTGCACTACTGTGTGATGGAATCAAGGCATATTGGATAGTGTGATTCCTTGAAAGCATGGTGTGGGTTGAGCACGTGGTGCTATGCATTATGAGGGTGTAGACCCTGTGGTAAAAAACCCAAAATCGGCTATTGGTACTCATGCCAACGGGGACGGACCGTAAAGTGAGACATATAGGTCGTACTCATGCCAGCGGGGAAGGACCGTAAAGTGAGACATGGGTGTGGCATAGAATTTGCATGGGTGCGTCATGCATATTGTTCATGTACTGCATTGATGATATCGGATGACATGTAGAGATAAATGTACACTTGCACATGCCACGCCTTAATTTTGTTTCTTGCATTAGTATTATATTATACCAGCAGTTAAGCTGACCCATTCGTGGGATATTATATTATAGATGATGCCCCTGTTACATGAGATTTGAAGATATCTTGACAAAAAGAAGGGGAAAGGATTTAGAAGTGTGATTGACCCTTAGGGGCATATTTTGAGATGTAAGGGCATAAGCCCATAATGACATGAACCATTTGTTTTCTTGACTATACTTTATATTTTATGTGTTGATGAGAGCGGACGTCTATCTAGTTAAATCCTTTAAATTTTCATTTATTTACCTTTCTTGTTTTATATCGCTCACCCCCGGGTTCGTGAAAATTCGGGGCGTGACATCAAAGAACACACAAATACAAAAATAACCAACTCTAGGTTTTCAAAGTAACTACATCCTAAGTGACTTTCTAACAACAAGTAAACATATAAATCACTCAATCAGCATATAAAACACTCCTAAACTTAATCCTATTCCTTACTTAGAAAAATATCATACCTAAAAGGATTTTTCTCAACCCTTGGGAGTTATGTTCACTGTGCAGCTGAACCGATTGGTGAGAATGTAGCCCTTGACTCGGATCACCTTTTCTCCTCTTTTTGAAATCCCTATTTAATCAGGAAATATATCTCAGTTCAATGCTATATATATATATATGTATGTATAGCCTATACTTTAACCCATTTCATGTATCGATATTACAAGTATTTATTTTGGAAATATGGATTCCATTATTGAGTCCGAAATATTAAAGAAAGTTGATTTAGGCTTTTACGGACTTCAATTCGAACATCTGTACTAAAAAGGGTAAAACAATCATTTTACACTTTTACGGGTTCTTACTCCTTGAGACCTCTTTTTCACAAATTAGACTCCACCGTTGAGTCCAGAATGCTCAAAATAATAAAAATTCACTACTCTTTTACTTTAATCGGAGTCCATTTGACTCTTTTTTTACTTAGGGACATTTTGGTAATTTCTCTTTTAAATTAAATATTATTTTATTACTTTGGGTCAATTCACAATTAACCATAAATTCTGGGTACAATTATAATTTCACAAATTCTTATTTAAATTTGGGATAACCAAACAACAATTTAAGCCTAACCTTGGATAGGCTGTACTTGTTTTCAATCTCAATTCAATTTCTATTTACTATTATTGCATCTAAACACTCCCAAATCAACATTTTTAAACTTTTAAAATTATAAATTGTTTGGATCTAACCCATGGGTGGCTAGGTGGGTCGACTCGACCTGCCCGAACCCATGGCCCAAAAGCCCAAAATCACCCAACACGCATAACGTGCTGGTTGCTGTGCACCGGCCATCTTTTCCAGCGACGACGGCCATTTTTCGATGACGTTTTAACATCCGACTACCTGGGTCCTCTTCTACTCCTCATGAGCTTTCCACATCTACCCTCGGAATTCAGTTTGCATCACCAGAAGGCCTCGGAAAATGGAGTTGCAGCCAATTCCGGTGAGCTACCCTAATTTTCTAGCGAACTGAATTTTTACTATTTTATGGCCTTTTAGCCATTGTTTTGAGCCCAAATTTTACCTACAAGTTGCTGCACCAATGGGCAACAATTCCCCATTCATAAAACAAGTTATATCGATCAAAAACCCAATGACCCAGAAATTTTCCTTCGAACTTTAAATTAGCTTTTCTCACTCATTTCTTAACCAAATGAGCTGCGGTTTCTTCCTAAATTCACCATTTTTCATGCTCTTTAAAACCATGTAATTATTTCTAAGCTTTAATTAATTCTACAAAAAAAAAAACAAGAAATTCAAAACTTGAATATACAATAAGTTTCTCACCTTTTTCTTTTTGTTTCTCCTTCTTTCTTATTCTGTTTCTCACTTCTAAATGGTTTAGAATTTCTCTAAAGATCTCAGCTCCTTTTCTTTGCTTCTTTCTTTCTGCTTTTCTATATAACACTACACACATATATACAACTTCACACGCCACTTTCTCTCTCTACTCTCTCAGTTTCTCTCTTTTGCTAACAGCTTTTCTTTCCGATCAATCCTTTCTTTTTTGATTTCTACCTAATGTACACTTGCATATATACATCATAACACTCAATGCCAGGCCCCAGATTTCTACAAACCTGGGGGTGAGTGAAAAGAAATTAAAAGAAATAATTAATTGACAATTAAAGCAATTAAAGTGAAGTTCACCCATTATTTCCTCAAATTAACGCTAAACTCTTACCCCGACATGTGTTCCAATTAATTTAAGTTATATTTGAAAACGGTCTTTGAAAACAATCTCAAATTAGCCCCAAAATTGTCCCAAGATGGATGTCACAAACCCTCCCAAAAATGGTCCAAGGTGCAGCCCACAAACGGGCCAAGAAACCCACCAAAAAGTGTCCAAGGAAGAGGGCCTAAAACAACCCATGTTGGTGGCCAAACATGGCCCCAAAAGGTCTCTAAAACAGCCCCTAAATGGGCCCAAAAATTGGCCAAACATGGCCCAAAATATTGTCTAAAAAGTGTCCCAAAAATAATTCAAAAGGTGGCCAAAAAGTAGTTCAAAAGGTGGCCGAAGAGGGATGGGACAGCAAGCGCGTCGCGACAAGGCAGCAGCAGGCCAAGCAGAGCCAGGGGCACGCGCAGGGGCAGCAGGCTGGGGCCAAAACCTGATTTTCTGATCTTTCTCCCTCTGTTACTGTTCATGGCTGCGAGTGAATTTCTCCGTCCAGCAGCCCAAACTTCTCTATTTACTGCCCCAAAGTTTATCATTTTTCCAAATTTCTTCCAAAGTCATTTAGACCCCTTTTCACCCATTTTTCAACCTATTTTTCCCTAAGCTTTTTAAGCCATTTCCTACCCATTTCAGCCCACTTTTCCCCTAATCTCTAGCCCCCATTTTTGATACTTTTCTCACCCATTCCGAGGTTGTTTCATACACTTATCAAATGTTAATTTTTCCAAAATTTTGGGCATAGTTTCCTTTGTTTTTCCAAGTTATTTCCTTCACCTAATAGTCACAAAATATATATGTAAAATTTCATAAACATCCACCCTCACTCGGTGACCACAACTTTCATGAATTAATATACATCCAAATAAGATACATTTAAATAAAAATATCAATCATTTACTTGGGTCTCAACCCATACATTTTACAATGGCCCAAGGCCTAAGGTTTACATCTTCCTCCAAGTATAGAACAAAATAAATACATGTCCAAAAATAAATACAACAAGTTGGGCTTATGCCCATACATCCCAAAAAGTGCCCCAAGGGTCAAATCTTCAAAGAAGCCTATGTCCTCCCATCCTTCAAGACTTGCACAAGTCTCAAGTATCCGGGGTCTCATCTGAAATGGTATCCCACGAATGGGTCAGCTCAACTGCTGGTATGATCACAAGCTAATGCTAGAAACAAATTTAGGACGTGGCATGTGCAAATGTGCATTTATAAACCATGCATTTCCCTTCCCAATGATCAATGCAATGCAAGGCATCATGTATGACACACACATGCAAACTCTATGCCACACCCATGTCTCATGATACGGTCCTTCCCCACTGGCATGAGTACCGCCACGTATGTCTCCTTTTCGGTGCGCCCCCGATGGAATGGAGTACCAACGGCCGAATTTTGGGTTTTTCACCACAGGATCTGCACCCTTATAATGTCCGGCACCACGTGCCACCCACACCATGTTTCCAAAGAACCATCTTATGCCAAGATGCCATGATTTCATCATGCAAACTCAATGTGACATTTCAACAAACACATGGTGTGCCCCTTTTCAAGTAATGCATTCCACCCCACAAAACGCTTAATTTTACACTTCCAAAACATCATTTACATGCATATACTATGGCCACACATATCAAGGCACATTCAAACTACAAAACCACTATACTAGCAATTCACAAAGATTATGCCAAACCTTTCACAAATTGCTAAAATTCCATAAAGCTTCCCCACCTCAATCAATCACATTTCCTTCATGACATCAAGTAATTGTTCAACATAAATACACATCAAAACATAGCAATCTAACACATAGACAAGCCACATATTATTCATAATGATAAAACATCAATTAAATCAAAGGAAATAAAAATCCCCAAATTTCTAACTCTAGGTTCTTAAAAATAACACCACTTAAATAACTTCCTAACCACAAATACATCTCTAAGCAGCTCAAATAACACATAGAAAGGTAGGAAAAGCTAGATCTATTTCTAGTTTAGCAAGAAACCATACCTAAATCAATTTTTCTTAAACTGAGAAGGATGTACTTGCTGGATGAAAAAACTGTTCAGTGAGTATATAGTACTCATTGAGCTGAACACTTTCTCAGAAGGAAGTTTGGCCAAATTCCTCTTCGAAATGTGTGTTCCGACAGCTTGAAAATATGGATTTTTAGGGCTTTTCTCTCCCTCTCTCTATATGGACGAGATTCCTGAATTTTCTGGGTGTATATCTGATAATTATGGGCTATATGAGCTGTATTTATAGTGGAGGACAAAGGGGCTAAGGGAAAATTACCATTTTGCCCTTAATGAGGCCATAAACCCCGTTACTCTACAGCTCATTCCTAAAAACCTCAAATTGAAATTCTGTTTTATCCAATATTTATAAAATTATTTTAAATGAAAATTATTAGAAGGAAACATTTTCATTTGAGGTCGGCTTAGACCCGTTCCACCCGGGTCACCCGAATACCCTTTTTGTCCAATTCCGGAAACCATTTCCGTTTCGGCTAATTTTCATACAGCGGATACTTCACATTATTCTAAGCACTTTACTCTTCTATGACATACTCTAAATATGTCTCTAAATAGGTCGTTCGGTGAAAACAGTGTAAAAAAGGCACTTTATCTATAAAGCCGACAAAATTGATAAACTATGCATGCAAAGTGTTCTACCTCAAAAATGAAAAATTTACCCTCATTTTTCGGATCTCTACACTCAACCGCCCTTTTGGGTTTTCTCTCTCTTTCCTCTCTCTTTTCTTTACCACTTGCAACCCCTATTGCTGACTTTTCTCTTCCCTATTTTGGCTGAGACTTGGTCTCTTTTCTTTCAATAGAATATTATGTATATATATATATATATATATATATATTGTATAGCATATATCACACACACTAAACGCACACCAAACAGACACACACAAACGCACGCCAGTCATACACTGATTTCACTTGCTGCACATGCAGCCCCTCCCTTCTTGTATTTCCCATTTCACACTACACGACCATATGTATTTATACCACCGTATGTATTTACATATATATATATATATACCTTATTTTATATATATATATATATCCATTTATACACATAAATACCCATTTCTACACATACGTGCATATTCTCATTTTTTTTCAAGTCTCTACACTTCTAATTGGTTCACATGATCCACATCATCGAGAACAATAAAAACTCTTTTACAACCTATGGAATTTTGAATCTTAATAATTCCTTCATCAGCATTCCATATTTCTTCTTGTTTCCTCCTTAAGATATCCGAAAGAAGTTGCTTCTGCAAACGAACTAAACCATCAAATTGTTTTGAAGTTTCTCTAATATTTGCAAGAAAGCTACTACCTTCAAATCTTTGGAAGTTTAAATTATACACATATTTGGCAATGGTTGTCTTCCTTATTCCACCAATCCCACAAATTGAAATAACATTGGTTGACTCATCTTGTAGCCACAAATTACTGTTTTCGGTTTCAACATCTATTCCAATCAAGTAGCGGTCAACATTTAAGACTGTTCGACGATTCAATTTATCTTCAATGACTCTAACAATTTTTTGGATGAACTCTCGCTTGTACCTATCAATTACAATCAAAATAAAAAAGATGAAACAAAATTCTGACTCAAAAATAAATTACAAATCTCATGTAGTAGCAAAAAGAATGACTTAAATATCATAATTTGCAAATTGTGATGAATAAAGAATCTAAAATATAAGAAAGTTAGAACTATTCTAAAATACATAAAAGAAAGGAAAATGACACAAAATTCAACCAATAATTTAATACCATCAATATGAATGAGCGATCTAATCAAATGAATTTTATTTTTTGCATCCTAATACCACTTTCATTCTTCCAAGTTGAAGTTTTTTTGGTTGTTTTCAAATTATTTTGTTTTCTTTTTCTTTAATTTAAACCATGTCTTTTGTGACCCCTTAAACTTAGCTTCAAACTATTTAATCATCAACTTTACTTTTCTTTAATGAGAATAAAATGGTAAATTAGAAACAACCTTTTATTGTTTTGAGAAATAGAAAAGTTATTTTTGAATTACACTTTCATCACTTCCTATTAAAATTTAATAACACTTTAGTCTTTTTGAATACATATTCAACTCGGAGATAGGAAAATGAAATTCATTGTGTTGTCCTTTATCTAAATTTTTTATTAACAAAAAATATGTAATTTATAAAATACCAAATAGTCAACAATCTAGTAGAATTCATAAAAAAGAATTTAAAGTTTAATTTTCTTTAGAAAAAAAAAAAGAGTTTGCAATAAAATTACCCGTCTCGTAAGTGCATTCCTGACAAATTTGCAACTTCTTTAAGCGTTGCCTTCCATTTCTTTACCTTGTCCATCTCTGTCTTGAATCTCTCTTCATGTGTGACAAATGCTTCTGCAAAACTCCCTGTCTGATGTAATGACCCGGATTTTTTTATATATATATATATTTTAAATTATCTATGTACGTGTGGAATGTACATTACCTATGTATATGTGTATGTGCATGTATATATATATATAAGTATATAATGTATGGTGTACATGTGTATGTGTGTAGTATAATATACTATATGTGTACAGGTAATTAAATAGATATATATATATATATGTGTGTGTGTGTGTGTGTGTACTGTTGGTGAGTGGGTTGGTGTGTGTAATATAATATACATACATATATATATGTGTGTGGAAACCCAAATGGCAAGGAAGCATTAAATGCAAATCAGAGAAGTAGGGAGAAAATGGGGGAAAGAAATCAGAAATAGGGTGTGGGTGATTGTGTGTGTAAGTGAATGTGCAGTGTGTGTACAGTGTGCATATGTGTGCATATGTGTATATATGTATATATGTGTCAACACACAATAGGTGCAGCATATGTAATCTTCCTTGCACTTAAGTGTTACGTGTGGGTTTTCTTGTGAAATCAGAAGTGATGATGAGGGTGAGGTTTGGTTAGGGAGAGAGAAATAGTAGAGAGAGAAAGAAATAAGAGAGAGAGAGAGAGAGAGAGAGAGAGAAAGGCAATGTGGTGATGATGAGTATGTGTGTGTAATTTGAGAGGGAACCAAGTGAAACAAGGTGAGGAACTGGGAGAGACGTTGGAAGAACCAGAAGTTGGAACAGAAGAGAGAAGGACAACTGCGCCAAGAAACCCAGGAAATTGGTAAGTGGTTTAGTTTTCTGTTTTGTGAATTTTTGGCCTGAATGCTAGGTTTAGTTAGTGTACCTAAAAGAACATGAAAAATGAAAAACTTTGCAAAAAAATTAACGAAAATGATCTAGAATTGAGTTGGAAAACAAAAGTTGTAGGTCATAGTGTTGGGCTCGGGATCTTAATATTTTATGTGTTAAAGTTAAACTAAAGGGTGGAAAATTATGTATTAGGTGCAGAAAAATTTTGAGGGAACTTTAGGATCATAACAGTGGAAAATCAGCTCTAAAACCGTTCACCGAAAATCTGGGTTCATGGTTGGAAACCTAGTGAGAGTTTTGGAGACTAGGTCTTCTAAGGGCTAAAATCATTTTTAAACAATTCCTAAATGTTCCAGGATTAAATTCATGTGAAAAGATGGAAGTTTGGATGTCAAAACATGAGAAAAATAAAAAGAAAAAACCTGCAGTCTCTGGCGACATGGCCGGAGAAGATGACCGGCAGGTTGGCCGGGAAATTGGGCGAAGGGGCTAACCGTTTGGGCTGTTGAGGGTTGGGCCTTCTTCTTCTCTTTTTTTTTATCCTTGGGCTGCTGTTTTGGGTTGGGTCAAGGGGTAATTGGGCTTCACAAATTGGGCCCAACAATTTAAAAAGAAGTAAAAAGAAAAAAGAAAAAAAAAGGGATGGGGGAATGCGGCTAATGGGTTTCGAAACAGGGACCAAGCGGATGTAGAGGCACGTGTGAACCAAGTGGGACGGTTACCAACCGTGCCCTATTTTGAACACAAAATATATATATATTACATTTAACTCTATTTAATTAATTAAATTAATTTAAATATTCCAAAATAGTCCAGAGCCCAAATTAGACAAGTCATAGGTGTATTTTGACTATCTTGGACCTTCTGAGACCAATGGTGAGGTCCGTTATGCGAGACGAGGTCCCAAAAATTAAAAGACTGGCAGTAACATTAAAAAATTACCAAAATGCCCCTGAGTCAAAATTCAGTCAAACGGACTTCGATTTAAGTAAAAAAATAGTGGAATTTTATTATCTCAACCATTCCAGACTCAACTGTGGAGTCCAATTTGCGAGAAGAGGTCTCGAGAAGTAGGAACCCGTGAAGTGCAAAATGACCATTTTGCCCTTTTTAGTACAAATGTCCAAATTGAATTCCGCGAAAGCCTAAACTGACTTTCTTCGACGTTCTGGACTCAATGGTAGAGTCTATTTTAGCAAAATAGAAAATCATAAAATAAAGACATAAAATTTGATGAATAGCATAATTCAAGTGGCAAATGGACTAAATTGCATTTCATGAATCTTAGGAATACCGAAGGGAAAGGAGAAGACTGATTGACTCTCTAGACAGATACGGTAGGTGGACTACATTCTCATTGATTAGTTCGGCTACACCGCGAGCACGATTTCTTAGGGTTGGGACCAACCCATCAGGTATGATATATTGTGCTAAGTAAGGAATAGAATTAAGTTTTGGAATGATTTGCATGTTGATTGAATGAATCATATATTTATTTGTTTGATGTTAGAAAATCACATAAGGAATGTTGCTTTAAAAAGAAACCTTGAGTTGATGGTTTACGTTGCTTATATGTTTCTTGCTGCTCCATGGAGATATGATTTATTCTATGCGTTGGTGCTGTACGTGATTTATGCTCTTGATGAGTTGTTAAGATGGTGAATGCATGACTTGAGTATGCATTTGCATGATTTTGTATTGCATACATTCATGTGGGAGAGGTTTATTATTCAGATGTTGTGACAACGTGGTATCAGAGCCGAGATTCGAATACCTAGGGACAGTGGGAGAAGCTTAGACTTTCAGTTTAGTTGAGTGAGTTTGAGTAGCATGTTTTATGTGCGCGTGTTGCATTGGTGTGCACGAGTATTCACTATACTTGATCTCCCGATAGATAGGGAGCCGGTGAATTATTTGATGTGGTAATTGGCTGAGATTAGAAATGCATGACCATATATTTTATGGGATAAGCCGTATGCCTAGTTATTTGAAAGATAGATTGTACACTTGGTTATCTACACGGTAGGTGGTATGCCTAGTTATTAATAAGATAGGCCGTAGACCTAGTTATATGCCTAGTTGGTTGTGTTCCCACATATATATGTGTGTTCTTGGGATGGATTACATACTTGCATGTTTATGTGTTAGTTGTTGATTGTGGCTGTTGATTTTATATATGTGTGCTAGGTCACTGACCGATTTTCATGGATTATAGTACTATAACTATGATATCTATCAATCGTATTCTTGCGTTCAAGGATCTGAACAAGTTCATTAAGATACCATCATGAAGCAGAATAGTTTTTCGAGAAGACAGTTATTGAAACTGTTATAACATGAAAATTTTTTTTTTTTATTATTATTATTATTATTTCTTGCAATTGTTAATTAATTATTTTTATTATTATTATTATTATTATTATAACAATTATTGGATGTATGTATATATGTATATATATATATATGTGTGTGTATATATATATATATATGTATAAATTTAAGGTATTTATTTAGTATATGTGTATACATGTGAGTGTATATTTAAAAGTGAATATATATATATATATATATATATATATATGTATGGGGTGTAGAACAGTGTGTGTATGTGTGTGTGCCGGTTGTGTGTGTGTGTGACTTTGAGTGTTACACACTCAAAGGGGTATGGGGTAAGGTTGAGTGTGTGAGTAGGATTCAGGGAGTGGGAGAGTGCAGAAGTGGGCAGAGAGTAGGTTGGTCTCGGGGAGAGAGAGAGAGAGAGAGAGAGAGAGAGAGAGATATAGAAAGAGAGAAAATAAAGAGAAAAAGAGAGTGGTCTCGGGTGGGAAAGAAGAGAAGGAAAGAAGCAGAAAAGAGAGAGAGAAACAGAGCTCTGAAGGAGAGTTAGAGACCTGGTTCGAGCTCGGAGCAAGAGGGAGAAGGAGGGCACGGCTAGAGAGAGAAACGGCCGAGAAATTTGTAAGTGGGTCACTTCTGTTTCGATTTGTTTTAGAGCATTTCAATCGGTTTAAATTGTAGAACCTTGTAGAGCATCATGTAAGGATTAAAACGCAACAAAAATGATAGAAAACGGTTGAAAAATGAGGGAGAAAGAAGGAGGTGCAGGTCACGGCCATGGGGGGGAAGATCTGGTTTTTCGTTGTGATTGGAAGCTTCAAAACGGTATTAAAAAGCTCCAAAAATGTTTTAGAACAAGTTGGGATCGAAAGGGGCTTCGAAAACACGAAGAAAATCAAGTTTAAAAACTTGATTTTCTGAAAATCCGGTCACCGGCGCCGGAGAGGGTGACCGGAGCTCCGCCGGAAAAACGGGGGGGAGAAGGGGGTCCGGGTCGGGTCTGGGTCAGGTCCGGGTCGGGCTTGGGCCGAACCACCCTGCCACGTGTCAGCCATTGTTTTAAATCAAAAAAATAGAATTTGAACCTTTTGAATTTGAACCCTTTGAATTTGAACCTTTTGAATTTGAACCTTAACCCTGAACTTTCAGAAATTACGAATTGACCCCCCAACTGTTAGAAATTACACTTTGACCACCTGATTAAATTATTAATAAAATATTAATTAAATTAATTAATTAATTAATTAATTAAATTAATTTAATTAATTAAATATTCAAAAACATCCCGGAGTCCAAATGGGACAAGTCATTAGTGTATTTTGACTATCTCGACCATTTCGAGGCCAATGGTGAGGTCCGTTTTACGAGACGGGGTCCTGAAAAAATAAAAGACCCGTAGTAACCCTTAAAATTACCAAAATGCCCCTAACTCGAAACACTGTCAGACGAACTCCGAATTAGGTAAACAAATAGTGAAATTTTATTATCTCGAACATTCCGGACTCAACCGTGGAGTCCGAATTGTGAAAAGAGGTCACAAAATGTAAGGACACGTGTAAAGTGCAAAATGACTGTTTTGCCCTTTTGAACCCCGGTGTCCGAATTGAGTTCTACGAAAACCTAGACTTACTTTCTTAAACGTTCTAAAACCAATGGTAGAGTTTAATTTAGCAGAATAGGAACCTATGAATTTAAAGACATAAAATTTGATGAATAGCATAAATTCAAACAACAATGGACTGAGTTGTAATTTCTACTTTTAGGGACACTGACAGGACAGGAGAGGGCGATCTGATCCTCTACATTTTCATCCGTCGGTTCAGTTACATATAGCGCACGATCTTCTAGGGTTGATACCAACCCATCAGGTATGGTGTTTTGCTAGTGTTAGAAATGAAGTTAAGTTTGGAATATTTGTGAATGACTGAATGCTGTATGTGTTTACCTGTAATGTGTTTACCTGTTTATTTGGAATTGGTTGTTCACATGTTATGTGTTACTTGCAAGTTAATAAAGTGAAGAACATGAATCATGATGTACGAATATATGAGATATGCATGTATATGAAACTGACTAGTGATTTATTTCTTATGGCCCGAGCATGCTATATTGTGGAAACCATGTATCATTGAGATTGCATTGGCATATTGGCATATGATGAATCCTTTGAGAACATGGCGTGGGTAAGCACATGGTGCTTTGCATTATGAGGGTGTAGATCCTGTGGTGAAAAACCCAAAATTGGCCATTGCATTGGTACTTCGTGCCATCGGGGAGTACCCGTAAATGAGACATGGGTGTGGCATAGAGTTGTGCATGGGTGTGTCATGCATACCATTCATATATATTACTGAGATGTTTGAATGACATTTAGAAATAAATGTACACTTTGCACATGCCACGCCTTAGCTTTATTTCTGGCATTAGCATTTCATCATACCAGCAGTTGTGCTGACCCATTCGTGGGCAACATTTTCAGATGAGGATCCTCCAGCCACGTGAGACTTAGTGATGCCCTGAGAGGGCGAAGCACGTGATGTATTTGTGATCCATGAGACTTGTATTTTGTTATGTAAGGGCTTAAGCCCGAATGACTGATGAACAATGTATTCGATGTTACTTTATGTATGGATGATGATGGACGCATGTTTAGTGAATTTAATTACTTTTGTCCTTTTATTTACTTTACTTTCTGTCTCGTTACTCGCGCCCCGGGTTCGTCAGAAATTCGGGGCGTGACAGAAACTATCGACTGTTGAAATGCTCGGGTTAATTCTAGCCCAATATTTTCTCCAATCTCGACATCTCTAAATGTACGAACTTCTGCTGGATCCAAAGCTGTATAAAGGTGGCCAATAAATGTGGTGCGCATGTCTATACCTCTAATACTCTGAAACACCTGACAAGCATAACTAGACAGAGAAGATGAGGCTTCTTGAGTTCTCACAGTAGCCATTGAATAGATGAGGTCTGGGAGATGCGAGATCTATGTAGATTTGTAAAGGCACAACTCAAGACTTCTATGTATATAAAGAAATAAACTAATCAAAATCAATACAAAAACCAAGATACTATATAAAAAAGGAAAACAAAGTCTTGAAATAATCGAAGTCAATGTGTTCAATATGAAAGCCACACCGCAAGAAGGACTTTTATTATTGGAAGCAAGTGAACACTTGTAAAAACAAGAAGTTGTTTGTTATATTATTAAAGGTTAAATATATTTTAGTATCCTTTGTTTTACTATCTGTTTCAATTAATATTTTTTATTATAAATTATTTTAAATAAAACTCTCAATTTATAATTTTATTTCAACTAAGACCATTTATTTTAAATTGATTCAAATAAAGTCTTCAATTTGAATGGAAAAAAATAAATGATTTAAAAAAAAATTTTCTCAATGAAACAAAAATATAAATTGAGGACTTTATTTAATCCTATTATTAATTATTTTAAAAGTTTAAATTTCATTTTTCAAAGAAAACTGTGTGTCTAGAATGGGACGCCGCTTATAGTTGACTCTGCTACTCTTCTTCAATGGTGTTACATGTGACGTGACCTTTTTTTCATTTGTTTAAATAAAACCAAAGAATTTTTGGCCAAAGTTGAAACTTTCTTAAGAGAGTAGGAGAGTAGTTGGAGTTTTTAAAAGAATTTGATTTTTTTTTGCTTTTCTGTCCAAGAAAAAAGAAAAAAAATGCATCATTCATGTTGTCTATTATGTGATACTATTAATTTTGCTCGTAGCATATAATGAACTACTACTAGTATATAGTGAATTTCTGATTCAGTTTAAGTGTAAAATTTTCAACCGAATTGTAATTTAATTTTTTTTTGTATTAGATTTGGTGTAATTTTTTAAAATTATTAAGTTCACTTATAATTTGACCTTGAGAGTTAATGTTAATATAATTTTTTCTTTAAAGAATTGATTCTAAATAATTAATTATCGAGTAATGAATTTTAAAGAATTAATTACGACATAATCAGTTTGTGATTGGGTGTTTGATAAAAACTATGTAAAAGTGATTTTGTACTATAAATTTATCATTTCACACTTTATGTTGTATATATTGGGTTGTGTAAGTGATGGGTTCATGATAAAGCTTGTAAAAAGTTTCCAAAAAAAAAAAGTTTCAAAAGGCATGTTTTTTAAGTTTTTGTAAAATATCATTTTGCAACTATGATTTGGTGAGTTCCACGTACAAAATCACGTTTTGAAGATTATAATTAAACATCAATAGAATCACTTTTTAGTGAGTCGCACAGCACAAAACACTGTTTTGACCCTTGACGTAGCAGAAGCTTATGAAGAAGTAGGACATCGCCTACTTCTTGGAGAATTGCTCAAATTCACGAACAAAAGTAACACACTCGAATCCATGAGCTCAGAGAATAAGATCTCAGAAAGAAAATTCTTTATTGAATGAAAGTTAACCTTACAATGAAGAGAAATGACCTTTATATAGTGTAAAGACTTGGAAAAAAAATGGGAATAAAATTTTTTTTTAAAAAAAGAGCACTATTTGAATTTTTATTTTTATTTTTAATTGCTTTCAATTAAATGAGACTATGAAAAAAAATATTATAATATATATATATATATATATATATACAAATGAATATAAATATGAATAAATATACATTGATATACATGTGTGTATGTAAATGTGTATAAATATATGTAAGCTCATGGCAATATACAATTAAATGTGTGTGTATATATATATATATATATATATATATATATATATGACACAAAGCACAAACAAGCATTAAATGCAAAATGAGGAGAAAAGAAAGAAGTAAGGAAGGAAGTCAGAAAGGAGGCGACTGGTTGTGTGTGTAAGAGGGTGTTAAGTGTGTGTGCAGTGTACAGTGTATGTGTATATGTGTATATAGATATATATATATATATATATATATATCAACCCATGAGTGCAGCACATGTGTAGACTATGATGAAAATTCATGATGTCTGTGTTCCCGTAAGTGTTGCGTGCGTGAGGTGAAGAATAAACCAAATTTAATGATGGTGGTATACAGGTCTGACTGTAGAAAGAGAGAATAAAGAGAGAAAGTAGGTAGTTGAAGCTGCCTGTATACATATGTATGGTGCGTGGATTGTTTGAGAGAAAAAAAATCAGAAAGGAGGAACCAAGAAGCCAAGGGTTGGATACAGAAGTGAAACCAAGAAGAGGAGAAGAAAGAGATAGGGAAACTGCACCAAAAAGTTCAGAAAGTAAGGTGAGTGACTGATTTCTATTCTAGAATTTAAGAGCATTATAGTTGATTTAAATTATAGGGTCTTGTCAAATATAATATTTAGAAATTAATGTAAAAAGAATCAATTGAAAAGATTGAAAAATGAATGAGAAATAGACAGTTGCAGGTCAAGGATGACAATAGGGTTCCATGATTCTTTTGCTTTAAAAACAGAAACAAATCATTGGGATTTAATCCCTTGAGATGTAGGAAACCAATCGAAATAATTAGAGTTTAAAACAGTGGAAGGAAGGTACATAAAATGAAGGATAATCAGTGGCCGGAGTTCACCAGAAAACTGATCCGGGTGTAGGAAAAATCAGTTGGGTTAGGGCTGAAATGTGTTCTAAATGATTGCTTAAGATCCTAGGGCCCATTTGATAGAGAAACAGGAAATTTTGGACGTCCAAAACGGGGTAAACAGTGAGCTACCACGTCTTTCCGGTGACCGGTGCTAAGAAGGTCATCGGAGAAGATGACGGAATAGCGTGGGGTGTTATGTTTGGGTTTAAAACGGATGGGACCTGTTTGGTTACAGGGCCAACAAATTTAAATGGGATATCCTGTTCATGAATTGGGCTCAATCCGTTGTTTGGGCCTAACAGTTCAAAAGAGAAGAAATATATAAAAAGGGAAAAAGGGGTGGGGGACTGCCATCCCAAGGATTCGAACGTGAGATCCCATTGGGAATAACCCACGCCCAACCCACTTGGACACAGGCACGCCTATGTTAAACCAGCCGTCCAAATATATATATATATATATATATATATATATATTACATAAATAATTTATAAAATGGAAAAAAAAATAAAAATTTAAAGGGGCCAGCCCGTTGAATTGAACTTAGTACCTATGGAAGGAGTGAGGAGCATATGGCCAGTGAGGACAAGACAATCTCGTGTCCTCTTTTGGCATAAATATGTATATATTATATAATAATAAGTATTTAATTAATTAAATTAAATATGCCGAAATGGCCCGGAGTCCAAACTAAACAAGTCATTAGCGTTTTCTTTATGTCTTGAACATTCTGAATCCAACGGTGAGGTCCATTTTGCAAGGCAAGGTCCCAAAAAATAGAAGACCCGTAGGAACACTAAAAATTACCAAAATACCTCTTGGTCGAAAAGTAGTCAAACGAACTTCGATTAAAATAAAAGAATGGTGAACTTTTATTATTTCGAGCATTCCGGACTCAACGATGGAGTTCGATTTATGAAAAAAGGCCTCGAGAAGTAAGAACCAGTGAAAGTGCAAAATGATCGTTTTGCCCTTTTTAGTACAAATGTCCAAATTAAATTCCACGAAAACCTAAACCGACTTTAGTCGACGTTCCAGACTCAATGGTAGAGTTTATTCTAGTAAAATAGAAACTCATGATATAAAAGCATAAAATTTGATGAACAGCATAATTCAAGTAGTGATAAACTGAGTTGTGTTGTAATGATTTTAGGAACATCGAAGGACAATGAGAAGGCAATCTAGACCTTTCAGTTAGAGACAGTAAAAGGGACTGCATTCTCATTGATTAGTTCGGCTACACCGCGAACACGATTTCTTAGGGTTGAGACCAACCCATTAGGTATGATATTTTGCTAAGTAAGAAATAGAATTAAGTTTAGGGGTGATTTCCATGTTGACTTAATGATCCACATGTTTGCTTGATTGTTTGCGTGCTTATGTGTTCTTGTCATCTTTTTAAAAATTTGGTTAAGTGAAAAATGTAGATCGTGACCATATGTACATTCCATGTGTTGGCACAGTGTGTGATTTATGTTTTGGAGAATTGTCAAGATTGTGAATGTGTGAATCGAGCATATGTTTAAATTGATTTTTCATGATATACAGACTTGTGGAAGAAGTTTTGTGATTTAATATCATGGTTGCTTTAAGTAAAATGTGCATCACTTAAAGCATGCTTCATGTGTTAATAAATGTTTCGTTGAGATTGCATTATTGCATGGTGGAATCAAGGCATATTGGCATGGTGTGATTCCTTGAAAGCATAGTGTGGGTTGAGCATGTGGTGTTATGCATTATGAGGGTGTAGATCCTATGGTGAAAAACCCAAAATTGGCCATTGTACTAGTACCCAGAATCCAACGGGGGCGGTCCGTAAACAGGTATTGGTACTCAGGGTCCATCGGATGTGGTCCGTAAATGAGACATGTGTGTGGCATAGAGTTGCATGGCTGTGTCACACATATTGTTCATATATTGCATTGATGACATGTAAAAATAAATGTACACTGGCACATGCCACGCCTTAATTTTGTTTCTTGCATTAGCATTATGTTATACCAGCAGTTGAGCTGACCCATTCGTGGTATATCATATTTCAGGTGACGCCCTTGGCACATGAGATTTGATGAGACCTTGACCAAAAAGGAGGGGATAAGGACTTAGCAGTGTATTTGGCCCTTGGGGGCATATGTTGAGATGTAAGGGCTTAAGCTCAAAATGACATGAAAGATATGTTTATTGCACCTACTTTTTATGTTTGTGTGTTGAAGAAAAGGAGTGCATGTTTAATTGAATTTATTAGATTATCCTTTATTTAACTTATTTCACTCACTCCCCGGGTTCGTGGAAATTTGGGGCGTGACATATAGGCTGCAAAACCCATAACCTAATTCGTCTAGAACTAAAACTCCTAATTTGACTAGAACTACAACTTTAGGAAATAAATAATTAAAATAAGAAAAAATACTAAAAATTCCAAAAATAGGAAAATTCTAGTTAAAAGCATAAATCAAAAACCCTAAACGTAAGCAGAAACTTGGCAAAAGAACAGCTCCAAACGGCAATAGCAGCTCTCGAAATTAAGCCAGCACATTATTACCAAAAATAACAAAAACGCGCTTTTGAAGGCCAAAATGAAGGAATTTTCCCGAAAAAACGGCATATGTCCTAACAAAGCAAGGAGTATTGATCAGCATATCGATTCCAAGTCACCCATCGAATTTCACACAATTTTGACAAGTCTGGTGTTGCACGCAATTTCATGCTAGGAATTGAATTCTTCTACAATCTGTTCTACATCAGCCCTCCATCAACTACCCAATTAGTGCTAGATATTGACACCAAAGACCCAAATGTGATTTCTTCTTCAGATGTAAATAGTGTCTGTTGAATTTAAAGTCATGTTAACCATATCAAATCTCATTTGATCAGGTATATATATGGTTGCTAAAGTCCTAGATGTTGAAAGGAAATGAGTAATTCATGTACAGTTGATTATCTAATAATTAATATTTTTTTAAAAAAATTAACTTCTTTTCATAAGAATAATTAATAATTGTATTATTTAATATTTAATAATTTTTAGATCAAATTTATTTATAGTATTATTAGAATTGAAAATATGCATATATGTGCACCATTAATTTTTTAATAATAAAAGAAAATGTCAGAGTTTTCTCATCACTTAAATTAGATAGAATACATATTTTTCTATGAAAAAAGTCTATTTTTGTTAAGAATATATAGGCATATCCTTATTTTATGTTGAAAATCATATATTTGTGAAACAAATTTCATTAAAAAAAAAAAAACTTAGAAAAAAAATCGATAATAATTTTTTATCTGGCATAATTTATTAATTATTAGTGTGTTATAACCTTTGTTTGTGAATAGGTTCAAGGTTTCAAACTTTCCAAGTAGAATACTGGGCTAATAAGGCTAGTTTGATTTCTCACAAGCCACTAGATACACTAATAACATCAACATTCATAGTAAGCACATCTAATTTGAGTACACACACACACACACACATATATATATATGATGATGATGATGATCACAAATTTGAAGCATCTCAACTAACACTTTGAAAAAAGGAGAACTCTATAGCTCACAAGACAGACTATCATGTCATGTTTGATACGCAAGAATGAAATGGTCATTCAATGAAATGAAATAAAACATGGAATGAAAATGACATGAAATGAAATAAGAATTACTCATTTAAACAAAAAACAAATGCCCGGAATAGTTGTTAATAGAATGTCCATTTCATAAAATAACCATTCTTAAACAAAAATAAGAAATGAAAAAGTTAAAATGAACATTCTTGAAATGTCCATTCTACCATACTAAACATGACATGATTTAGATGTCACCGGCCATTGCTATTCCAATGAATTGGAAAGAATTAATGATTAGATGCTAGTCTTCCAAAACTTTGGCACATGATTAATGATCATATTTCAAAATGAAGTTGTGGGCCTAATGGCATACTTGAGCTTTAACCCTGATATGTGATGACCCAAATTAATAAACAAGAAATTTGGGGTCCATTTTATTAAGGAAAGTGAATCAAAAGATGAACAAGCCACCTAGCCGAGATCCATGCAAATATTCTTTATAATTAGTACAACCTAAATTTAACATACGTTTATTATTTCATTGTTTGTAACAACCATGTCTTGTAACAGTTATATCTTAGTCTTAATGACTGTATATTTCCTAAGATAGAACAATTGCTCTGTATATATATTTCTGTAAGAAATCAATACAAAGTATTTGAAAAACTTTCCATTGAAACATTGCAGTGTTTATCTTTTATATGGTATCAGGAGACCTACGCTTAAATGAGATTTTGATCCCTATAATGGCTTCTGCATCAAACCCAACCAATCAACCCATTTCCTTTGCTGAAAACCCTCTTGTTGTCTTCAATATCACTGCACAAATCAATAAGAAACTCACACCCTCCACCTTCCCTCAATGGCGTGCTCAATTCGAAGCATTCCTTATTGGTTATGATCTAATGGACTATGTAAATAGAGAGTTTATGTGTCCTCCCTCAGATGGCACCCCTGCATCTTTATCCAAGAAAAATCACTAGATTAGGTAGGATAAGCTCATAATCAGTGCTATCCTTGCGACTACTTCCCCTACAATCACTCCTCTCATAGCCACAGCCAAGACATCATAGGCACCATGGAAGAAACTCAGAAATATGGATGCTAGTTGATCGTTTACAAGAGCCATGCATTTGAAAGAAGAACTGACTCTAGCGTGGGAATCGCAAGATTCCTGATTATCTTCACGTCGTCAAAGCATTAGCCGACGAAATTGCTCTCATAGATCATCCACTTTCAGATGATGATCTAACCCTATACATCCTTAACGAATTGCGTCCAGATTTCAGGGAGATTGCTGCTCCCATTCGCGCAAGAGAGAAATCCCTTGCCTTCGAAGAACTCCATGATCTACTTGTTGGACACGAAAGTTACCTACGGCGTAAGGAAAATGCCGCTAAGCAACTTGTCGCAGCTGCAAATTACACTACTAGGAACCCTACTTGGCATGGAAGCAGTTCGGGAAAGGGGACCTAACAAATCAACTAGGCCATTAAAAAATCAAGGCCCAACTCACACGGGTAATGGCCAGCAAAGTTACCAGCAACGCCAAAATAACAACTCGGGCCGCAACAACTCAGCCCAGAAACGCTATCAGCCCAAGTGTCAATTCTGTGATCAATTAGGCCATATAGCCAAGTCGTGTCCTCAGCTCCAGCCTAGTGAAATGTCTACAACTTGTGCTGCCACTTCAAATGCTCAAGAAAATAAATGGCTAATAGATTCTGCGACTTCTCACAATATCACTGGTGATTTAGCAAATCTATCTATTCATTCTAAATATGATGGAACAGATGAAGTGGTTCTAGGTGACGGCACAGGTTGGACTATTTCACATATTGGGTTCCTTAGCTTTACATTCACCCAAAAAAAAATTTCATTTAAATGATACTCTTTGTGTTCCAAATCTCCACAAGAATTTAATTTATGTTCATCATTTTACCAAACAAAATAATGTTTTCATTGAATTTCACTCATTTCATTTTCTTGTGAAGGATCAGACCATGGGGGCGATATTACTAAGAGGGGCATGTGAAAGTGGCGTCTACATGTTTTCGAACTCGTTGGTGGCATCTCAATCCCAAATGGTTGCTAATGTGCATGAACGAACTTCAATCGATGGATGGCACAAACGCCTTGGACATCCATCATTAAAGATTGTTCAAAATCTTGTTAATTTGTTTTCTCTTCCACTTACCACAAAAAATTACCATCTTCATGTGCTTCTTGTTCTATTAATAAGCACATCAACAGCCATTTGGTTCCACTAGTTTTCAAAGTCATGTGCCTCTTGAAATCATTTACACTGATGCTTGGGGACCCGCTCATTACACTGGGTTGGATGGTTCTAGGTATTACGTAATTCTTGTTGACCATTACACAAAATTCATGTGGTTTTATCCGATGACCACCAAATCCAGTGTTTCAAGCATCTTTCCACAATTTAAAAATCTTGTTGAGACGTGCTTCAAGTCAAAAATAACAAGTCTATATTCTGACAATGGAGGAGAATTCATAAGTCAAAAATTTTTTTTATCTCTTCATGGGATAAGTCATGACACCACTGCTTCATACACACCTTAACAAAATGGTGTCTCTGAACGTCGACATCGTCATCTTGTGTAAACGGGTCTCACGTTACTTCATGATGCCTCGTTGCCTTTATCATATTGGCCACATGCTTTTGAAACGGCCACATATCTCATAAATCGTCAACCCACACCACTACTCCAAAATAAATCCCCGTTTGAGGCACTTTTTGGTCAAAAGCCAAATTATCACAAATTAAAAAAAATTTGGATGCCTTTGCTACCCTCTTCTCAAGCTGTACAATACCAACAAAATGGAGCCAAAATCCACCCCATGCATTTTCCTTGGTTATTCTCCAAACCAAAATGCTTACAAATGCATGGAACCTTTGATGAAATGCAGAGCCCACTACCTCAGTCCGCATCTGAAGGCACAAAAAACACAATCAGCCCATCTGTGCCTCAAAATAACCCCAGCTCGTGCGTGTCTTCTTTCGTGCCTTTGTCTCATACAATCTCGTGTTCTCGTCAGACATCGTCCCATCTCAAATCCCTAACCAAGTTCCCGTGCCTCTATTGTGCAACCCACCTTAGACATCGTCGTTGCCAGAGAGGTCAGAAATTGTTGCCACCGCTATTGCTGCACCTTTAGGTATTATCACTCCTCCTTCTCCTTGTGATTTATCTTACTTTAATGAAACCCTAGATTCCAATCCATTAATCTCGCATATATCATCATCACCTTCTCTTTTATTTGTTCCTCCCATGAGTTCATTGATTCCTTCACATGAATCCACTCAATCAACTGAACCCCTACAAGCTGTCCAACCAACCTTGCCAAACTGAACCCATTCAATGACCACTTGGTCAATGAACAACATATACAAGCCCAAACAAATTCATACTGTCACCAAACACCCCCTGTCATCCTCAATTGAACCAACATGTGTCAGTCAAGCTGTGTCTCACCCATAGTGGCGTGAGGCCCTATCCACTGAGCTCACATCTCTTATGCGACATGGTATATGGGAGTTGGTACCACCACCAAGAAATTGCCATCCAGTGGGCTGTAAGTGGGTTTTTAGAGTAAAGAGGAAAGCTAATGGCTCAATTGACAGATTCAAGGCCAAACTTGTGGCCAAGGGCTATAATCAACGCCCAGGTCTTGATTATAAGGAAACTTATAGTCCTATTGTCAAACCTGCAACAATCAGAACAATGTTAACAATTGCAATGATAAATGGTTGGGCTTTAAGGCAAATGGATGGAAACAATGCCTTTTTACATGGTCAATTGGATGAAATTGTCTATATGAAGCAACCTCTAGGCTTCAAGGATCTATCTAAACCTGACCATGTTTGTAGATTGCGAAAGGCGATATATAGGCTTAAACAAGCTGTAAGAGCATGGTATTCTACTCTTAAATGTGTCATTGTTGATCTCGGGTTCAAAAATTCTCATGCTGATTCATCTTTGTTTGTTTACTCACATGTTTCCATTACCTGTTATCTACTTGTGTATGTTGACGATCTGGTCATTACAGAAATGATAACACTTTTATATCATCTGCCATTGGCAAACTTGGTGATCAGTTTTCATTAAAAGACATGGGGTCACTATATTACTTCCTCGGAGTGGAAGTTATCCTTACACATGTAGGTTTATTCCTATCCCAACACAAATATGTTCGTGATATTTTGGAAAGCACAAATATGCTTGGTCCAAAAGATGTATCTACTTCCATCTCCACAAGTACCTCTCTTCATCTATTAGATGGGACTGCTGCAATGGACATCACTGAATATAGGCGTGTTATTGAAAGTTTGTAATATCTATCACTCACGCGCCCAAATATCTCTTTCGTTGTCAACAAACTCTCACAGTTTATGCATAAGCCTACTATTACACACTGGACAGCAACAAAGAGATTACTTCGGTACCTAAAGCACACAATATTCCATGGAATCCAACTGAGAAAATCAGCAACACCTCATTTGACAACTTATAGTAATGTTGATTGGGCGGGAAATCAAGATGACAAAAAATCAACCACAACCTACATCACATTTCTTGGCTCTAATCCAATTTCATGGAGCTCCAAGAAACAACGTGCAGTTGCTAAATCATTTACCGAGGTAGAATACCGCGCATTGGCAAATGCAGCAACTGAAACTGTATGCCTACTACATCTATTCAAGGAACTTAGCTTCGTAATCAAAACAACACCATCTCTTCTCTCTAACAATCTTGGCGCCACTCACTTAAGCTTCAATCCAGTGCAACACTCTAGAATGAAGCATATTCAAATTGATCTTTATTTCGTTAGAGATTTAGTTCAAAGAAATCTGCTCAAAGTCTGTCACATGCATACTTAAGATCAACGGGCAGATCTAATGACAAAGCCACTGTCACGGCAAAGAACATAAATTCTAAGGAACAAGATTGGCCTTGCTGATGGCAACCCAATCTTGTAGGGGCGTATTAAGGAAAATGAATCAAAAGATGAACAAGCCACCTAGCCGAGATCCATGCAAATATTCTCTATAATTAGTACAGCCCAAATTTAGTAAACATTTATTATTTCATTGTTTGTAACAGCCATGTCTTATAACAGTTGTCATGCCCCGAATTTCTACGAACCCGAGGGTGAGCGAAATGAAATAAGAAAAGGAATTAAAAGGCAATTTAATCGATTTAATTAAATATGCATTCATTCTCCATCAACATATAAGCATGTAAAGTACATTCAATAAACATATCTTTCATGTCAGCTGGGCTTAAGCCCTTACATTACAAAATACACCCCATGGGCCAAATATATTTCTAAGTCCTTTTTCCCTCCTTCCTTCAAGACTTCTCAAGTCTCAAATGCCAGGAACGTCATCTGTAATATGATATCCCACGAATGGGTCAGCTCAACTGCTGGTATGACACAATGCTAATGCAAGGAACAAAATTAAGGCGTGGTATGTGCAAGTGTACATTTATCTCTCTATGCCATTCAAATCATCCATACATCAATGCAACGCATTATCATTATACGTGACACACCCATGCAAACTCTATGCCACACCCATGTCTCACTTTACGGACTTTCCCCGTTGGCATGAGTACCAATCGTATGTCTCACTTCATGGTCCGTACCTGTTGACATGAGTACCAATGGCCAATTTTGGGTTTTTCACCATAGGATCTACACCCTCATAATGTACAGCACCAAGTGCTCAACCCACACTATGCTTCAAGGAATTACACCATGCCAATATGCTCTGATCCCACCATGCCATAGTACAATCTCAATGAAACATTTATCCATACATGAAGCATGCTTTAAACAATGCATTTCACTTAAAGCAATAATAACATTTAAATCACAAAATTCCTTCCTCATGTGTATATGCTATACATATTCCCTTTTAAAAGCATGCTCAAGTTACACATTCACAATTTTAACAATTCTCAAAGAACATAAATCACATACTATGCTAACACATGGAACGTACATATAATCATGGTTCACGTTTTTCACTTAACCCAACTCCTAAGGAAATAACAAGGAACACATAAACACATAAACAATCGAATAAATATACGAATCACTAGAACAACATGGAAATCATTCTTAAACTTAATTCTGTTTCTTACTTAGCAAAATATCATACTTGATAGGGTTTGTCTCAACTCTAGGGAGTCATGTTCGCTATGCAGTAAAACCAATCGGTGGTAGGACAGTCCTGTGGCTGTATCTGTCTAGAAGGTCAATCCGCCTTCTCCTTTCCCTTAGGTGTTCCTAAGATTCACAAAGCATGTCTTAGTCTATCGTCACTTGAATTTATGCTATTCATCAAATTTTATGTCTCTTTACTATTGATATCTCTTTTACTTGAATAGACTCTACCATTGAGTCTGAAACGTAGAACAAAATTGATTTAGGCTTTCGCGGAATTCAATTTGGACATCTGTACTAAAAAGGGCAAAATGGTCATTTCACACTTTTATAGGTTCTTACTTCTTGAGACCTCTTTTTTCAAATTAGACTCCACAATTGAGTCTAGACTGCTCGAAATAATAAAAATTCATTATTCTTTTATTTTAATCGGAGTTCGTTTGGCTACTCTTTGACTTAGGGGCATTTTGGTCATTTTAGTATTCCTACAGGTCTTTTATTTTTCGGGACCTTGTCTCACATCACGGATCTCACCATTGGTCTCAGAAGGTCCAAGATAGTCAAAATACACTAATAACTTGTCTAATTTGGACTCCGGACCATTTTTTCATTATTTAATTAATTAAATTAATTAATTATTGTTTATAATATATATATATATATTTTTGTGCCCAAAATATGACACGGGATTGTCATGTCATAATTGGTCTGGGCTTGGGCTTCTTTCCTACGCGTCCCTAGTTCGAAACTCAGGGTTGCCTCTATGCGCGCCCTTTTTTATTTTTCAAATTATTTTAAAACAAAACGGCGGGCAGTGATGTAAAACACGAACAACGTATTCTATTCCCACCATGAGTTCAATTTAATTCACCTATCCCTGTAACTAAACAGGTTCATTATTTTAGCCTTAGGACCCAAAATGATGCCGTCCCATTTATGCGGTGGCTCCCTCGTCTACTCGACACGTGTCAGAGTCAACACAGCCCCAATAAAACTCAGTCAGGACTTAGCTGAGTCAACCCACGAATTGACTCAATGGAGTCGTCTTCTTCCCAACGCCCGAACCACTGTTGCCCTAATTCTGCAAATCCAAACTTCTAATTTCGTGGGTTTTGAGAGATCAAATCTCTTTGTTTTTGGGTGTTATCAGTCCCTGTGTGTCTTAGCAACACTTTGGCATTCCTTTGGAGCCTTAGGTCTAGTTCAAGTGCTTGGTTTAGGGCTTGATAGCCGAACCTGCAACTTGGTCATTCATCGCCATTTTTGGCCCAAAACTCTTGGGGTTTCTTTTGTTGTGATCTATTTATCATGGGGTTCAAATCCCCATTCTCATATTTAAGTTTTTCACACGGTTTGAGAGGTTGGGTTTTAAAACCCGTACACTGTAACTCAAATTTCTAGGCTTATTCTTAAGCTATTTGGTCTGGTTTTTGTCACATTGTAGGCTCCATATCATCTAGTTTAAGGTTCAAGGTATAAAAATCTATTTCCAATAACTAAGTTCAGATCAACCTTAAAAATGGTTATCAATGGTGGTTGTGTTCGGGAATAGGGTTCGGGGTTTGTCTTAGGTTGGTCCTACTTCATTTTTCTAACCAAATATACTAGTTCCTGGCCATGCATGCATACAGAAATCTTAAAACAACTTATAGGCATATTCAACTTTTAGAGAGAGAAAATCAGTTGGGTTTATAATTTTTACCTCAGTGCTGATGTTTTCTCTCCCTTTAGTTTGCTTCTAACTCCTCTCTAATGTATTTAGGGTCGGTTAAGTCTGTATGCAACCTTTCTTCCTCCTCTTTCTTCTTCTTCTTCCTTTACTCTCTCTCTCTCTCACTTTCTCTCTCTACCCGAACACTCACCATGCAAGTTCGACTTGCACAGCTCCTCCTAGACAAGTTATCATCATTAAGTCTTAGGTGTAGGCATAGGTGTATATTGTATACTGCACACACTGAACATTCACTTACACACACAGTCACCCACACCCCTATTCTGATTTGCATTAATTGGGGTTGTGTGTGTTTTGTGTCATACATACATATATATATCTATATATATATATATTTATATACATATTATGTTTCACACACACACACATACCAACCGACACACACACTCTTGCATTCATGCTACATTTTATTTTATTTTGCTGTTCTCTTTATATTTATTTATTTTGGGCACACATGTACTTACATATATACACACACAATTATACATAATTATACACTTATACACATTTATATACCTACATGTATATTCAAGTATATTTCTTCATTTGCGTATGTATATATATATATATATATCTCCATAATCATATATATATATATATACGTGTGTACGCATACAATTATTTCCGTGTAGTCGATTCTTTTAACTAAGCGGTCTCAGTGTTGCTCGGTTAATTTTACAGTCTAAATTAATTATAAGTAAATAAAAATTAAAAAAATTCAAATAGTGCTCTACCATAAAAAAATAAAAAAATAAATAAATTATTCCCATTTTTCCGGTCTTTACAATAGTTGTATCTTAGCCTTAATGATTGTATATTTCCTTAGATAGAACAATTGCTCTGTATATATATTTTTGTAAGAAATCAATACAAAGTATTTGAAAAACTTTCCATTGAAACATTGCAGTGTTTATCTTTTATACATTTACATTATGATTACGAGCCAACACCAACCTAGCAATGCAATCTTTTCTTAAATGTGCAATATATGTTCTACTACTTAGTTCAATGGAACTTTGGTTAGACCATTCATAGTTATCTTGGCTGACAGCAAGTAGTGGTGCATATGCCAATGAATCACTATCACCAAAAGGGTGCCGCAACTTGTTTTCACATTTTCATTTTTAAATTCAACAGGACTGTGTCCATTACCCTAAGTGTTTTAAATTGGAGTAATTATTGCTCTATAAAATTAAAAAGTTGGAGACTTAACAATTAAGCCACCTGCATGCTTATAATCATGTTAGAGAATGATATACAAATGCTCTCACTCTCTCTCTATATATGTGTGTGTGTGTGTGTGTCTAATAACATGCAATGATACTAATCGAAAGCATCGCTTGTTGCTTGAGAGCTCTTGGCCATTGCGTATGTAATGAATGCGTGTTTCAATTCCGTCTGATTTGTTATAAAATAAAAAATTCTAAAATTTAATATCTCGAAATTAAAAACAATAGATACTAAATTGACACACTTCAAACTATCAAAGTGAAAAGTACAATATACCAAAGCTAAATTATGTTAGTTTTCTTTGAAATATCTCATAATATTAGAATTCTCAGATTTTTAGAATAACACAAGCATACATTGAGGTTCACTTCTCAATAATAGATTTGTCCTTTCAAGAAGTTATTTCATTGTTACAGTCGCTGATATGATTTCATTATTTTGAGGGCTAATTGATGTGATTTCATTTTTCAAAAATAGTTTTTATTTTTTTGCAACAGAAGGAGTGACAATTTACAAGTATAATTTTTTACAAATAAGTACAATTCATTGCTAAAAATAACAAAGCGGTATCACTTACAAGCCTAACCCATAGTGGAAAATAAACATACTACTACAACTTTCACTTGAAAAAATTTGAAACTGTCTTATAAAGACAGACACGAGATGCCACATTTTTTTTTATTTTAATGTATTAGATTGTTTGATTGTTTCGGTTCTTTGATTCTTAATAGAAATGAGATTAGGGGTAGCAAAAAATAAACCTAAATGTTTTCAGTAAAAAAATATTATTATAATTTATTTTTTGGGGTCTTGGTGTGTTAAACTACATCTTATAGCATGTAGCAGTCCAAATTAGCCAATATCAGCACATGAACATTTGAATCCATGCAGGAGAGTGAAATTTGTGTGACATTTAAGATCAAATATGCCTAAAATTTCAGAAGATTTTGATCCTTAGGCTACATTTTCCAATTAGAAGAGATGTATCCAAGATAGACCATCCTTCCACCTGTAGTTTTTTGAAGAAAAAGTTCTGATTTTGGGGCTTCTAGATATCGTCACACTACATTAGATAGTAACACAAAACATAGAGCCCTATTTTAGTCGATACATTTTTTGTTACAATTCAATGTGGTATGACGGTCTTACTAGATAATTTTTGACACTCGTGTTTTTAAGCAAAAATGTCTCTTCAATCTACATGTTTTTTTTAAGAAGTCTGAACCAAAAATGGCTCGTTTGTTGTTTGAAAAGTGGTTTAGTCACCCAATTGTGAATTTTTAATCCAAAAAATCATTGACAGCTCTGCCCCCTTGTTCTTTATTTTTTATTTACTTATTTTATCTGGAAATGAAGAATTTACAAACAAGAAGGCTTTTCACAGCCTACAAAATCCTCATATACAGTCTTCAAAAGATTCATGGGAAATCTTTGCCATATTTCTAAGACATTTTCCTTGAGATTTCCTCCTGTATACATGATTAATTCTATAGCTTTCAAAGGCATCTTCAGTTACAAGTGTATATTCTTCCAAAATCTCTTCCTGGCATGAGTTCATATTTCTGATTTTCTCCACTATAAAATATAATGAAGCCAAACTCTTAGTCATTTCTAACAAAAGACTCTTTTTCTAGGTAAGCTCAATAATGAAGAGACCATCTACAAAGGAACTTCTTTCTTGTAAATACAAAAAGGATATTGATTAATTGTGTTAACACAACACTTGTCACGCCCCGAATTCCCGCGAACCCGTGGTGCGAGTAACGAAACTAAAATAGAATGAAATAAAGGACAATCTAACGAATTCAACTCAAACTTAAATTCATTTCCTTCAATGTACATTCATGTAAAGCACAATCAATAAAAGCGTTCAATATGTCATTCGGGCTTAAGCCCTTACATCTCAAAATATGCTTGTAGAGACATGAAAAAATTGAGGATAAATTTTTTGTTTTGCTAAGAGGACTGTAGTACCTTGAACCGGGACATGGCACGTAGACCGAGGTAGACCAGCTAAGTTGTATAGTACCTAAGTAACCCGAGCTGTTAGGGCTCTACGTCGGGATATTTTATTGACTAAATGATTTGAGGTATGAACGATTTGTTTTGAGTAGTCAGTACGGGTGACACTCGAGCAACCCATGATTATATCTCATAATGCGTGTGCGCACGCATTTTCGTGCATGCATATGTTACGTGTATAAGTATAAGCCGTGAAGTATGAGTGTATGTGTACGTGCCCAGAGTTTAATATATACATACATGTATGGAAATATATATGTATAATATGTGTATTATGTATGTGTAGGTGTATGTGGTGGAACATGTATATATATATATATTACATGTATGTTATGTGCATATGTATATATGTATATATTTAATGTATTTAAATATATATGTATATAGACAAATATATATATATATATATATATATATATGAGATGTGTGTGAATAGTAAGTGTACATGTATGTATGTAATGTGTGTGTATATACATATATATATGTGTGTATAAAATATTTAAATATTATACTTATATACATGTATAAATATACGGTTGGTGCACAGCCGTGAGAGTGTGTGTGCAAGCGTGTGTGTGGTGTGTGTGATGTGAAATATATATATACATATATATATATATAGAGAGAGAGAGAGAGAGAGAGAAAACCAACTTACAAAGAATGCATTAAATGCATTCTGTGAAAGGAGAAAAAGGGGGGAAAGAAATCAGGAAAAGGGGTAACTGATTGCGTGTGTCAGTGGACATATTCAGTGAGGGGTGTAGACCGAACGGTAGGGGTAGAAAGAGATATAAAGAGAGAAAAAAAAATCAAAGACCAGAAGTAGAGAGAAGAAAAGAGAGAGAGGCTGAACGTGAGAACTAGGGTGGTCTTGGGGAGTTCCGAGGGCTTGGAAGGAAGGAACCAAAAGGGGAGGAGAGCACAGCAACAGGAGAAAATCGAAAATAGAGGTGAGAGGTTCAGTTCTGTATTTTTTTATTTAAAGCATGATGGTTGATTTAAACTGTAAGGCCTTGTAGTGTATAAAATTTAGATTAAAATGCAAAAAGAATGGGCTAGAATGGTTCCAAAATGAAAGAGAAAAAGTGAGTTACAGGTTTAGGAGAAAAACTGGGTTTCCTACATTTTATGGGTGAAAATTTGTTTAAATGGTGGGAAATGGTAAAGGAGAGTTGCAGAAATTGTTTAGGAAAGAAATGGGTTTAAAACAATGGGGGAAACGGTCAAAATGGGGAGAACATAGTTGGCCAGAATCTGGGTTTTTTTGGCCGAAATAATCGGTCCGGGTGTGTTGGGGTGATGGTGTTTGGAGTTTAAAGTGACCCCAATAGAGTCCCGAAGTTCCTAGGATTCATTTAGTGGAAGAATGGAGGATTTTGGACGTGGAAATAGGAAGAAAATGGGGGGAGTTGGTCGCGGTCTCCGGCGATATGGCCGGAGAAGATGACCGGAGGACCGTCGGAAAATCGTGGGGCGCCTGGGCTGAGACCGGGCCTATTTTAATAAAACAGGTTGGGCCGTTTGAGTTTTAAAAATGGCAGGGCTCTTGGGTCGGGTTGGCTTTAAATTAAAAAGGGGATGTGGGCCTGTTGGTCTTGGGCCCAATGGATTCAAAAAAGAAAAGAATAAAACAAAGGAAAAAAAAAAATGGGGATAGGATATATATATATATATATATATATGTGGTTGCCGAGGTTTGAAACAGGGTGGGGCGCGTGGGGGTGAGCGCGTGGAACCGTTCAGACAGGACACTCCTGTGTCCATATATGCAATTAATATATATATATATATATATATATATTATACTTTATTCTGTTTTACAAATTAAATTGATTTAATTAAATTAAATACCCCAAAATGGCCCGGAACCCAAATAAGACAAGTCATATATGTTTTCTGACTATCTTGGACCTCCTAGGACCAACGGTGAGGTCTATGACATGAGACAAGGTCCCAAAAAATAAAAGACCCGTGGAACCCTTAAAAATTACCAAAATGCCCCTGAGTCAAAACACAATCAAACGAACCTCGATTAAAATAAAAGAGTAGTGGATTTTTTATTATTTCAAATGTTCTGAACTCAACGGTAGAGTCTGATTTACAAAAGGAGGTCTCGGGATGTAAGGATCGTAAAAAAGTGCAAAATGACCGTTTTGCCCTTTTAAGCTCGGATGTCCAAATTGAATTGCACGAAAGCCTAAACCTATTTTCTTCGACATTCCGGACTCAACAGTAGAGTTTAATTTGGAAAAATAGAAACTCATAAAAATAAAGACATAAAATTTGATGAATAGCATAATTCAAGTAGCAATTGAATTAAGTTGTATTTCATGATTTTAGGAACACGGAAAGGCAAGGAGAAGGTGATCTGACCTTCTGTATTTTCACTATAGTTCTGCTACACTACGAGTACATCTTCCTGAGTTGAGACTGACCCATCAGGTATGGTGTATTGTGCTAAGTAAGGAATAGAATTAAGTTTAGGAATGATTTGCATGTTGATTGAATGAATCATATAATTATTTGTTTGATGTTAGAAAAATCACATAAGGAATGTTGTTTTAAAAAGAAATCTTGAGTTGATTGTTTACGTTGCTTACGTGCTTTTTGCTGCTCTACGGAGATATGATTTGTTCTATGTGTTGTGTTGTACGTGATCTATATTTTTTGGGAGTTGTTAAGATTGTGAACACGTGGCTTGTGTATGTATCTTCGTTGATCGTGTATTGCATTCATTCATGTGGAAGATGTTTTGTTATTCAGATGTTGTGATTGCTTTAAGTAGAATACATTGTTTAAAGGCATGCACTGTGTGTTGGCAAAATTGCTTATCTGATATTGTATTATTGCATGATGGAATTAAGGCATATTGGCATATTGTGATGCATTGAAAGCATAGTCTGGGTTGAGCACGTGGTGCTAAACATGGTACTCAGCTTCCATCAGATGTGTTCTGAAAACGAGACATGGTATTCAGCTTCCATCAGATGTGTTCTGAAAACGAGACATGGTACTCAGCTTCCATCGGATGTGTTCCGAAAATGAGACATGGACATGACATTATATTTGGTACCCGAACCAACGGGAGCGATCCGTGAAGGGACATGATATTGCATTTGGTATCCGAACCAACGGGAGCGATCCGTGAAGGGACATTACATCATATTACATTACATGAGTTGACATGGACATGGCATAGAGTTGACATGGTTGTGGCATAGAGTTGGCATGGTTGTGGCATTGAGTTGTGTGGGTGTTTCATGAGCATTGTCACTACATTGCATGGATAACTTGGATGTTATGTAGATTATTGCTATTACATGGTATGGATGATTTGGAAGGCATGTGGATTATTGTTATCATATTGCATGGATGATTTAGAATGCATGTAGAGATAAATGTATACTTGCACATGCCACATCTTAATTATATTAATGAGTTGGATGACATATAGATTATTACTAGCACGTTGCATGGATGATTTAGAATACATGTAGAGATAAATGTACACTTGCACATGCCACGTCTTAACTTATATTAATGAGTTGGATGACATGTAGATTATTGCTAGCAAGTTGTATGGATGATATTGAATGACATATAGAAATAACTGTACACTTGCACATGCCACGCCCTTAATTTTGTTCCTTGCATTAGCATTATATCATACCAGCAGTTGAGCTGACCCATACGTGGGATAACTCCCCACAGATGAAGTTCCCGGCACTCGAGACTTGAGGAAGTCTTGCGGAATGGAGGAGACAAGAGCTTAGAATGATCTTGGTCCTTGGGAGCACATTTCGAGATGTATTGATATTGTATAAGGGCTTAAGCCCGAATGACATGTTGAATGTTTTTTTTTATTGATTGTGCTTTATATGGATGTACATTGAAGGAAATGAATATAAGTTTGGGTTGAATCCGTTAGATTGTTCTTTATCTCTTTATTATTTTATTTTCCTTTCGTCTCGTCAGTTGCGCCACGGGTTCGCTGGAATTCAGGGCGTGACAATGCCCCCAAGGGCCAAAATCATTCTAAGCTCATGTCTCCTCCACTCTGCAAGACTCCCTCAAGTCTCAAGTGCCGGGAGCGTCATGTTATAACATGGAAAAAAAAAAATTTTTTATTATTATTTATTTTTGCAATTATTATTATTATTATTATTATTATTATTATTATTATAAAAATTATTGGATGTATGTGTATATATGTATATGTGTATATATATATATATAATTTAAATTTATTTGTGTGTATATATGTATACAGGTGAGTGTATATTTAAATGTGAAAAATATATATATATATATATATATGTATATATATATATATATCAGGTTGTGTGAGGTGTGTGTGTGTGTGTGTACCCGGTTGTGTGTGTGTGTAAGTTTGAGTGTGATACACTCAAACAAGGCATGGGGTAAGGTTGAGTGTGTGAGTAGGATTCAGGGAGTGGGAGAATGCAGAATCGGCAGAGAGTAGGTTGGTCTTGGGGAGAGAGAGAGAGAGAGAGAGAGAGAGAGAGAGAGAGATATAGAAAGAGAGAAAATAAAGAGAAAAAGAGAGTAGTCTCGGGTGGGAAAGAAGAGAAGGAAAGAAGCAGAAAAGAAGGAGAGAAATAGAGCTCTGAGGGACAGTTTGAGACTTGGCTCGAGCTCGGAGCAAAAGGAAGAAGGAGGGCACGGCTAGAGAGAGAAACGGCCGAAAAATTGGTAAGTGGGTCGCTTCTGTTTTGATTTGTTTTAGAGCATTTCAATCGGTTTAAATTGTAGAACCTTGTAGAGCATAATGTAAGGATTAAAACGCAACAAAAATGATAGAAAACGGTTGAAAAATGAGGGAGAAAAGGGGATGTACAGGTCACGGCCGTGGGGGGAAAATCTGGGTTTTTCATCGTGATTGGAAGCTTCAAAACGGTATTAAAAGGCTCCAAAAATGTTTTAGAATGATTTGGGATTGAAAGGGGCTTCGGAAACACCATGAAAATCGAGTTTAAAAGCTTAATTTTTCTGAAATTCCGGTCACCGGCGCCGGAGAGGGTGACCGGAGCTCCGCCGGAAAAACGGGGGGAGAAGGGGGTCTGTCCGGGTCCAGGTCGGGTCCGGGTCGGGCTTGGGCCGAACCACCCTGCCACGTGTCAGCCATTGTTTTAAATTAAAAAAATAGAATTTGAACCTTTTGAATTTGAACCTTAACCCTGAAACTTTCGGAAATTTCAAATTGACCCCCCAACTGTTAGAAATTACACTTTGACCCACCTGATTAAAATATTAATAAAATATTAATTAAATTAATTAATTAATTATTTAATTTAATTAATTAAATATTCAAAAACATCCCGGAGTCCAAATGGGACAAGTCATTAGTGTATTTTGACTATCTCGACCATTCCGAGACCAATGGTGAGGTCCGTTTTACGAGACGGGGTCTCAAAAAATAAAAGACCAGTAGTAACCCTTAAAATTACCAAAATGCCCCTAACTTAAAACACTGTCAGACGAACTCCGAATTAGGTAAACAAATAGTGAAATTTTATTATCTCGAACATTTCGGACTCAACCGTGGAGTCCGATTTGTGAAAAGAGGTCACGAAATGTAAGGACACGTATAAAGTGCAAAATGATTGTTTTGCCCTTTTGAACCCCGGTGTCCGAATTGAGTTCTACGAAAACCTAGACTTACTTTCTTAAACGTTCTAAAACCAATGGTAGAGTTTAATTTAGCAGAATAGGAACCTATGAATTTAAAGACATAAAATTTGATGAATAGCATAAATTCAAACAACAATGGACTGAGTTGTAATTTCTACTTTTAGGGACACTGACAGGACAGGAGAGGGCGATCTGATCCTCTACATTTTCATCCGTCGGTTCAGTTACATATAGCGCACGATCTTCTAGGGTTGATACCAACCCATCAGGTATGGTGTTTTGCTAGTGTTAGAAATGAAGTTAAGTTAGGAATATTTGTGAATGACTGGAATGCTGTATGTGTTTATCTGTAATGTGTTTACCTGTTTATTTGGAATTGGTTGTTCACATGTTATGTGTTACTTGCAAGTTAATAAAGTGAAGAACGTGAATCAAGATGTACGAACATATGAGATATGCATGTATATGGAACTGACTAGTGATTTATTTCTTATTGTCCGAGCATGTTATATTATTGAGATTCATGTTCATTGAGATTGCATTGGCATATTGGCATATGATGAATTCCTTGAGAACATGGCGTGGGTAAGCACATGGTGCTTTGCATTATGAGGGTGTAGATCCTGTGGTGAAAAACCCAAAATCGGCCATTGCATTGGTACTTCGCGCCATCGGGGAGTACCCGTAAATGAGACATGGGTGTGGCATAGAGTTGTGCATGGGTGTGTCATGCATACCATTCATATATATTACTGCGATGCTTGAATGTCATTTAGAAATAAATGTACACTTTGCACATGCCACGCCTTAGCTTTATTTCTGGCATTAGCATTTCATCATACCAGCAGTTGTGCTGACCCATTCGTGGGCAACATTTTCAGATGAGGATCCTCCAGCCACTAGAGACTCAGTGATGCCCTGATAGGGTGAAGCCTGTGATGTATTTGTGATTCGTGGAACTCGTATTTTGTTATGTAAGGGCTTAAGCCCGAATGACTGATGAACAACGTACTCGATGTTATATGATGTATGGATGATGATGGACGCATGTTTAGTGAATCTAATTACTTTTGTCCTTTTATTTATTTTACTTTCTGTCTCGTTACTCGCGCCCCGGGTTCGTTGGAAATTCGGGGCGTGACAACGTGGTATCAGAGCATAGGTTCGAATACCTAGAGACTGTGGGGTGTTGTTTAACACCATGAGACCCTAGGGAAGAGAATGAGACTTAGTGTGAACTGTTAGTAACATGTGATAGGATCTTATGTGCTACGTGATTATGTGTCCTAATACATGCCTTATTGTGATTACGTGAAGAAGTGATACAAAAATTTTCTCTTGGACTTGTAGATATGCCTCCTAGACGAGCTCCTACGAGAGGCAGACCACCCAGAGGGGGTAGGGGTAGGGGTGCGCCCCGAGGTGCCGCCCAGCCTCGTCGTGGCAGACCCAGAGCTGCTGCCCCTATTCCTGACGTGGTTGAGGAGGTAGTTGCCCCAGCTGACGTTCCTGAGCATAGTACAGCTGAGGAGGATGTTGCTCCAGCCCCTGTGGAGGAGGTGGGGCAGACTATTGGCGCCAGGGATTTGGCGACCATTATACAGGAGTGCTTCCGTGCCATGCAGGAGGCCAGGACCACTGATGCTGAGGCCAGAGCTACTGAGGCCGAGGCCAGGGCTGCCGGTGCCGCGGCCAGAGCGGCCGGTGGGGAGACCAGAGACACCTTCGTCATGAAGGCGTTTCAGCGTATGAGGCCACCGTCATTTGCAGGACAGCCTGATCCTTTGGTGGCCGAGGAGTGGCTGGATCAGATTGTGAGGATCCTGGACTCACTGGGGATTGTGGAGCCACACCTGAGGATCCGATGTGCTACCTTCCAGTTTACAGGACTAGCGAGCCAGTGGTGGAAGGTATCTGCGGGTAGGATTAGCAGGTTTGGAGAGGGGTGGGATGCATTTGTGGCCATGTTCAATGACCACTACTTTCCAGCGACTGCTAGGGTCGGGTTCAGGAGAGAGTTTGAGACCTTACTACAGAGGGACATGACCGTGACACAGTATGAGTCCCAGTTTACCGCATTGGGCAAGTTTGCCCCGCACATTATTGGGGTGGAGGAGCTGAGAGTTTATCATTTTCTAGAGGGGCTGAAGACCTCTATCAGGGATAGACTAGCGGGTCACATCATTGACACTTACGAGGAGGCTGTGATCAGGGCCACGAGGGTAGAGAGGGATTAGGGAGTCCCGGACTCAGACCAGGCCAGCCACAGCACTAGCACTTATACCAGCTCAGCCTACTGTGACCGTCCCAGCTCATTCTGGTAGGAGGCCGCCGGAGAGATTCCGAGGCAGTACCTCTTCTCCATCTACATCCCAGAGACCTATGCATCTTTTAGCTCCCCAGCCCACTATGTCTACTACTCCTCGAGGAGGGGCACCACAGCTGACCATCACATGCTACCAGTATGGACAGCCTAGCCACAGGATGGCTGATTGCCCACAGAGAGATCCTAGTCAGGGATCAGGGACAGGACCGAGCCAGCTACCACTCCCATCCCAGTCTCAGAGTCAGGCCTGGAGGGCCACCCCAGTGTGCTATACTTGTCATCAGCCGGGCCATGTTAAGGCCCACTGTCCTCAGGGGCAGACTTCCCAGAGTGCACCGAGGTCCCACTATTTCCAGCCTACCCAGGTGCCTTTACCCCAGACACAGTCAGGCTATAGACCCCCAGCACCTTACTACCAGCCAGCGTCTTCTGCATTGAGTGTTAGAGCTCCAGCCCCGAGAGGGGGAGGGCAGCAGGGGCAGAGAGGGGGAGGCAGACAGGGTCAGACCGTACAGGGCAGGGTGTACGCAGTTACTACCCCAGAGGCTTCTACTGCCGGGCCATCAGTAGTACGAGGTACCTTTCTTATGTTCAGTTCATGGGCTAGCGTGTTGATAGATTCTGGTGCATCGCATTCTTTTATATCCACTGCATTTGCCATGTCTTTGGGGTTGACTATAGATCGGATGGATCCACCACTACGTGTTGATACTCCTGTTGGGGGTAGTGTGACATTGACCAGGGTTTGTAGGGGTTGTTCACTTGAGATAGCTGACCGTACTCTCTGCTTTGATTTTATTGTGCTTGATATGACTAGCTTCGACGTTATCTTGGGTATGGATTGGCTGTTTACTTTCCGGGCTAGCATCGATTGTTTCAGGGGGAGGGTTACGGTGTGCACTCCTGAGGGGGATTGTTTTTATTTCACGGAAGATCGTGGAGACTTCTTGATACCACCCTTGTACGACTCTAGGAGTTGGGGAGCCCATAGCTATATGTTGGCCAGTATGATTGGAGGGGATAGCGAGGCTACAGGGGTTGTGTTACCACCGGTAGTAGAGGAGTTTCCTGACGTATTTCCCGACAGCTTGACTAGTTAACCAGGAGGCGGGAGGTGGAGTTTACCATTGAGATTATTCCCGGTACTGTACCCATATCTATTCCACCATACCGCATGGCTCCAGCAGAGCTGAGAGAGCTGAGAGAGCAGCTGACTGACCTTCAGGGTAAGGGGTTCATCCATCCTAGCACTTCTCCTTGGGGTGCCTCAGCACTCTTTGCGAAGAAGAAGGACGGGACGTTGCGGTTATGTGTGGACTACCGGAGGCTGAACCGGGTGACTATCAAGAACAAGTACCCGTTACCCAGGATCGATGACTTGTTTGATCAGTTGAGAGGTTCGAGATGCTTCTCGAAGATTGATCTTCGATCTGGGTATCATCAGTTGAGAGTGCGAGAGGAGGACATAGCGAAGACAGCCTTCCGCACTCCCTATGGTCACTTTGAGTTCGTGGTGATGCCATTTGGTGTGACGAATGCCCCAGCGGCATTCATGGATTTGATGCACCGTGTCTTTGGCCAGTACATAGATCAGTTCGTGGTGGTGTTTGTGGACGATATTCTGATTTACTCACCTTCTGAGGATGAGCATGCTTTCCACCTACGGACTGTGTTACAGATCTTGAGAGAGCATAGGCTATTTGCCAAGCTCTCCAAGTGCGAGTTCTGGCTCCAGGAGGTGCAGTTCTTGGGCCACGTCGTATCTGGGAGTGGAGTATCTGTTGACCCTTCGAAGGTCGACTCTGTTATGAGCTGGGAGAGGCCGAGGAATGTATTTGAGATACGGAGTTTCTTGGGGTTAGCAGGGTACTACCGCCGTTTTGTAGAGGGGTTTTCCCGACTTGCCGCACCGATGACCCGGCTGACGCGCAAGGGCGTCAGATTTCAGTGGACCGACGACTGTGAGCAGTCATTTCAGGAACTGAAGAGGAGATTGACTTCAGCTCCCGTCCTGATTATCCCCGAGGGAGGCCTGGGCTATACAGTGTACTGTGATGCTTCCCGAGAGGGACTGGGTTGTGTATTGATGCAGGAAGGCCGAGTAGTAGCTTATGGTTCTCGCCAGTTGAAGAGCCATGAGAAGAACTACCCCACCCACGATCTAGAGTTGGCTGCCGTCATCTTTGCTCTTAAGAGCTGGCGACACTATTTATATGGGGTGAGATTTGAGGTATTCTCGGACCACAAGAGCCTTAGGTATATCTTTACACAGAAGGATCTGAACCTTCGACAGAGGAGATGGATGGAGTACCTAGAGGATTACGACTTTGACCTTCAGTACCATCCTGGGAAGGCCAACGTCGTAGCTGATGCACTCAGTCGGAGGCCGAGGAGCACCTTAGCCAGCCTAGCTATCAGAGAGTGGGAGATGATGGGAGTTATTGGGGAGTTCGACTTAGAGCTTACCGAGTCTGAGGGACACGCCACCCTATTCAGCTTGTGTGTGCAGCCTACCCTTCTGACCAGAGTTATAGAGGCACAGTTGCTAGATGCTGAGGCCGAGCAGATCAGGGCACGGATTGCTAGCTCCGAGGGGTTTGAGGGATGGACAGTCCATTCTGACATTGGTTTAAGATACAGGGGTAGAGTCTTCGTTCCCGAGTCTCTTAGGACTGATGTCCTTAGGGATTTCCACCATTCACGCTTGGCGGTGCACCCAGGGGGCACCAAGATGTATCATGATCTGCGCCGTCAGTATTGGTGGACTGGGATGAAGGCAAATGTGGCACAGTTTGTGGCTAGGTGTCTCACGTGCCAGCAGGTGAAGGCTGAGCACCAGAGGCCTGGAGGTTTGTTACAGTCACTACCGGTCGCCGAGTGGAAGTGGGAGCACGTTACCATGGATTTCGTGATGGGTCTTCTGAGGTCACCTAGGAGCCATGATGCGATTTGGGTTATTGTGGACAGACTGACGAAGTCCGCCCATTTCTTACCGATCAGAGTGACTGACTCATCAGACGCCCTCAGTAGGTTGTACATTCGAGAGATAGTACGACTACATGGGGTACCGGTATCCATAGTTTCTGACAGGGACCCACGTTTCACTGCACAGTTCTGGCAGAGTTTCCAGACAGCCTTAGGGACCCAGCTGCAGTTCAGTACTGCCTTCCACCCACAGACAGATGGCCAGTCAGAGCGCACTATTCAGATCTTGGAGGATATGCTCAGGGCCTGCGTCATGGACTTTAGAGGTAGCTGGGAGGACCACTTTACCTTAGTTGAGTTTGCCTACAACAACAGCTACCAGTCCAGCATTGAGATGGCACCATTTGAGGCATTATATGGTAGGCCGTACCGTTCCCCGGTATGTTGGACCGAGGTGGGAGAGACAGCTGCCTTAGGACCTGATATTGTTCGTGAGACCACGGACAAGATACAGGTGATCAGACAGCGGTTGTTGACAGCTCAGAGCCGCCAGAGAAGTTATGCAGATAGGAGGCGGCGACCCTTGGCATTTGAGGTGGGGGACCATGTGTTCCTCAAGGTGTCTCCCATACGAGGTTTGAGGAGATTTGGGCGCGGTGGGAAGCTATCGCCACGATTTATAGGTCCTTTTGAGATTCTTGGGAGAGTTGGTGAGGTGGCTTATAAGCTAGCCTTACCACCACAGCTATCTGGGGTTCATGACGTCTTCCATGTATCTATGCTGAGGAAGTACCATCCCGACCCCTCACATGTACTTGACTGGGTAGATCTTCAGTTAGAGGGGGACGCTTCCTATGACCAGAGACCCGTAGAGATATTGGACTCGAGGGACCAGGTTTTGCGAGGCAGGACCATCCCTTTGGTCAAGGTTCGTTGGAACCACCATGGGGTTGAGGAGGCTACATGGGAGCGTGAGGCCGAGGTTCGAGTTAGGTACCCTGAGTTGTTTGATCAGTGATGTATTTTCTTTTGGTTCTATGTTATTTTAAATTTCGGGACGAAATTTTTGTAAGGAGGGAAGGATGTTATAACATGAAAAAAAATTTTTTTTTTATTATTATTTATTTTTGCAATTATTATTATTATTATTATTATTATTATTATTATTATAAAAATTATTGGATGTATGTGTATATATGTATATGTGTATATATATATATAATTTAAATTTATTTGTGTGTATATATGTATACAGGTGAGTGTATATTTAAATGTGAAAAATATATATATATATATGTATATATATATATATCAGGTTGTGTGAGGTGTGTGTGTGTGTGTACCCGGTTGTGTGTGTGTGTAAGTTTGAGTGTGATACACTCAAACAAGGCATGGGGTAAGGTTGAGTGTGTGAGTAGGATTCAGGGAGTGGGAGAATGCAGAATCGACAGAGAGTAGGTTGGTCTTGGGGAGAGAGAGAGAGAGAGAGAGAGAGAGAGAGAGAGAGAGATATAGAAAGAGAGAAAATAAAGAGAAAAAGAGAGTAGTCTCGGGTGGGAAAGAAGAGAAGGAAAGAAGCAGAAAAGAAGGAGAGAAATAGAGCTCTGAGGGATAGTTTGAGACTTGGCTCGAGCTCGGAGCAAGAGGAAGAAGGAGGGCACGGCTAGAGAGAGAAACGGCCGAAAAATTGGTAAGTGGGTCGCTTCTGTTTCGATTTGTTTTAGAGCATTTCAATCGGTTTAAATTGTAGAACCTTGTAGAGCATAATGTAAGGATTAAAACGCAACAAAAATGATAGAAAACGGTTGAAAAATGAGGGAGAAAAGGGGATGTGCAGGTCACGGCCGTGGGGGGGAAATCTGGGTTTTTCATCGTGATTGGAAGCTTCAAAACGGTATTAAAAGGCTCCAAAAATGTTTTAGAATGATTTGGGATTGAAAGGGGCTTCGGAAACACCATGAAAATCGAGTTTAAAAGCTTGATTTTTCTGAAATTCCGGTCACCGGCGCCGGAGAGGGTGACCGGAGCTCCGCCGGAAAAATGGGGGGAGAAGGGGGTCTGTCCGGGTCCGGGTCGGGCTTGGGCCGAACCACCCTGCCACGTGTCAGCCATTGTTTTAAATTAAAAAAATAGAATTTGAACCTTTTGAATTTGAACCTTAACCCTGAAACTTTCAGAAATTTCAAATTGACCCCCCAACTGTTAGAAATTACACTTTGACCCACCTGATTAAAATATTAATAAAATATTAATTAAATTAATTAATTAATTATTTAATTTAATTAATTAAATATTCAAAAACATCCCGGAGTCCAAATGGGACAAGTCATTAGTGTATTTTGACTATCTCGACCATTCCGAGACCAATGGTGAGGTCCGTTTTACGAGACGGGGTCTCAAAAAATAAAAGACCAGTAGTAACCCTTAAAATTACCAAAATGCCCCTAACTTGAAACACTGTCAGACGAACTCCGAATTAGGTAAACAAATAGTGAAATTTTATTATCTCGAACATTTCGGACTCAACCGTGGAGTCCGATTTGTGAAAAGAGGTCACAAAATGTAAGGACACGTATAAAGTGCAAAATGATTGTTTTGCCCTTTTGAACCCCGGTGTCCGAATTGAGTTCTACGAAAACCTAGACTTACTTTCTTAAACGTTCTAAAACCAATGGTAGAGTTTAATTTAGCAGAATAGGAACCTATGAATTTAAAGACATAAAATTTGATGAATAGCATAAATTCAAACAACAATGGACTGAGTTGTAATTTCTACTTTTAGGGACACTGACAGGACAGGAGAGGGCGATCTGATCCTCTACATTTTCATCCGTCGGTTCAGTTACATATAGCGCACGATCTTCTAGGGTTGATACCAACCCATCAGGTATGGTGTTTTGCTAGTGTTAGAAATGAAGTTAAGTTAGGAATATTTGTGAATGACTGGAATGCTGTATGTGTTTATCTGTAATGTGTTTACCTGTTTATTTGGAATTGGTTGTTCACATGTTATGTGTTACTTGCAAGTTAATAAAGTGAAGAACGTGAATCAAGATGTACGAACATATGAGATATGCATGTATATGGAACTGACTAGTGATTTATTTCTTATTGTCCGAGCATGTTATATTATTGAGATTCATGTTCATTGAGATTGCATTGGCATATTGGCATATGATGAATTCCTTGAGAACATGGCGTGGGTAAGCACATGGTGCTTTGCATTATGAGGGTGTAGATCCTGTGGTGAAAAACCCAAAATCGGCCATTGCATTGGTACTTCGCGCCATCGGGGAGTACCCGTAAATGAGACATGGGTGTGGCATAGAGTTGTGCATGGGTGTGTCATGCATACCATTCATATATATTTCTGCGATGCTTGAATGTCATTTAGAAATAAATGTACACTTTGCACATGCCACGCCTTAGCTTTATTTCTGGCATTAGCATTTCATCATACCAGCAGTTGTGCTGACCCATTCGTGGGCAACATTTTCAGATGAGGATCCTCCAGCCACTAGAGACTCGGTGATGCCCTGATAGGGTGAAGCTTGTGATGTATTTGTGATTCGTGGAACTCGTATTTTGTTATGTAAGGGCTTAAGCCCGAATGACTGATGAACAACGTACTCGATGTTATATGATGTATGGATGATGATGGACGCATGTTTAGTGAATCTAATTACTTTTGTCCTTTTATTTATTTTACTTTCTGTCTCGTTACTCGCGCCCCGGGTTCGTCGGAAATTCGGGGCGTGACACGTCATCTGTAATCTGTTGTCCCACGAATAGGTCAGCTCAACTGCTGGTATAATATAATGCTAATGCAAGGAACAAAATTAAGGGCGTGGCATGTGCAAGTGTACATTTATATCTACATGTCATTCAATATCATCATACAATGTACTAGCAATAATCTATATGCCATCCAACTCATTAACATAATCTAAGGCGTGGTATGTGCAAGTGTACATTCATTTCTACATGCCTTTCTAATCATCATGCCATGTGCTGATTTTATCCATAAAGCATCCATGCAATTTCTATACCACATCCATGAATTCATTAATACGATGTAATGAAAATGTGCGTGACATATCCATATAACTCTACACGACACCCATGTCAACTCCATGCCATGTCAACTCTATGCCATGTCAACTCCATGTCTCATTTTCGAAACACATCGAATGGAACCTGAGTACCAATACAATGTCTCATTTTTGAAACACATCCGATGGAAGCTGAGTACCATGTCTCGTTTTCTAAACACATCCGATGGAAGCTGAGTACCATGTATGTCTCATTTTACGGACCTTCCCCGACGATCATGAGTAACCACGTATGCACAGTACCAAGTGCCCAACCCACACTATGTTTTCAATGAATCATACCATGCCGATTTGCCTTGATTCCATCATGCAATAATACAATCTCAGACAAGCAAATTTATCATACATGGAGCATGTTTTTAAACAATGCATTCCACTTAAAGCAATCACAGCATCCAAATTATAAAACCTCTTCCACATGAATGCATGCAATACAAAAATCAACGTAAATACATACCCAAGTCATGTGTTCACCATCTTAACAACTCATCAAGAACATAAATCACGTACATCACCAACACATAGAATAAATCATATCTCCATGGAGCAGCAAGAAACACATAAGCAATGTAAACAATCAACTCAAGGTTTCTTTTTAAAGCAACATTCCTTATGTGATTTTCTAACATCAAACAAATAAATATATGATCCATTCAATCAACATGCAAATCATTCCTAAACTTAATTATATTCCTTACTTAGCACAATATATCATACCTGATGGGTTTTGTCTCAACCCTAAGAAGTCGTGCTCGCTATGTAGCTGAACTAATGGTGATAATGTAGAAATTCAGACCGCCTTCTACTTGCCTTTCCGTGTCCCTAAAATTTATGAAATGTAACTCAGTCCATTTGCTACTTGAATTATGCTATTCATCAAACTTTATGTCTTTATTTCATGAGTTTCTATTTTGCTAAATTAAACTTTATCATTGAGTCCGGTACGTCGGAGAAAGTCGGTTTAGGCTTTCGTGGAATTCAATTTGGGCATCCGAGCTAAAAAGGGTAAAATGGTCATCTTGCACTTTTACGGGTTCTTACATCCCGAGACATCTTTTCACAAATTAGACTCCACGGTTGAGTCCAGAATGGTTGATATAATAAAATTCCGCTATCTATTTACTTTAATCGGAGTTCGTTTGCCTGCATTTTAACTCAGGGGCATTTTGATAATTTTTAATGTCATTACGAGTCTTTTATTTTTTTCGAGATCTCGTCTCGCATCACGGACCTCACCATTAAACCCAGAAGGTCCAAGACAGTAAGTTTTCATTATTCATTCGACTAATTTATGTGTCGGGATTTAATTTGAAATTTATTAATTTAAACCACTTATTTAAATTAATTGGTGTAGTTAATACATATAGTATTTGAGTCCAAACAGGCCACATGTGCCTTGGTGGCACAGTGGCTAAGCTTCTCACCCTTTTTCCCTGGGTCACAGGTTCAATTCACTGCCCAAATAAAATTTTACAATTCTATTTTTCTATTTTTTTTCATTTACTTAACACTTTCAAGCCAATCGTTGGATAGCTTATCCTTTTCAACCAAACACCTCCCAAACTCAAATTTAAAAATTTACCCATAACGTAACAGTGTTGGGCAGCCATCTGAATGGGGGGTCGGGTCGGACCCGACTCAGTTTGGCCCAAAATCAAGATCAAAAAGTCGGTTGTAGCTCAGAAATTTGTTAATATTCAATAGCCTATAATCAATAACTGTTGTCTTCATTCTTGAATTAAATCTGTACTTTACTATCAAACATATAGTATATAGGAAATGATCAAATGTATCATTTCAAAGTTTGGAGGTTTAATAAAACGCATCAAGTTTATCATTGTATGGATAGAAGCCCATTTCAAGAATTACCTGAAATTGGTTGATTGAAACAGTCTTCACGTTATGATTTAGATTTTTTGGATTCACACCCCCACCATATTTTAGAGTCTTAATATCAGTTTGGGTTATAGTAGTAGCGTCAAGCTCCTTGCAAAGCCTCTGTCCTGTCTTCAAAAGCACCAGCTATTGCCACAACATCACCATCACCATCACAACCACCAGCACTGCTACTGCCACTGTCCCGGCGATCAACCAGCCCCATCAAAACAAGTGTTGCCGATAACAAATGAATCCAACTCCTCAGCTCAACAATACCCAATCACCTGTGAGCTCGTCCACATCATTGCCCAACCCCTCCATCAACATCTTGCAAAGAAAATGAAGACGATGACCCATTCTTCAACTCTTAATAGCTTGTAATCGTTCACGTTTCGATCAAAACCAAACCCGAGAACGACTTTGAAGCAAGCGGCACAATACTGAGACAACCCTACCCATTACAAGAACCCGACATTTTAAAAGAATAAGACTCGGGTTGTTCTCAGTTCCAATCAATTGTTTCAAAAGAAATTTGACAAGATCTCGGCTGTGTCGTCGGTAGTGTGGAGATTGTTTCGCCGATCTAATCGGAACAACAGTCGTCTGGTTGGGCATTCGGTCATTGATCTAGCATTCGACGGTGCGACTGAGGCTTGTAGTCTCAGATCTGGTCTGTTGGTGGTGTGATGTGTAGTATTTGTTGGAGATAATGGTGGTTTAATGATGTGAGGCAGTGTGTTCGTGGGTGGCGGAGGGGCCGGAGCTGCGGTTGTCACAGATCTGGGAACGGAGGTGCTTGCGAGAGAGAGAGAGAGCATTGGCCTATTCTCTCTTCTAGCCTCCTTTATGCCTCCCCTTTTTCCCCTATTCCTCTCTCTCTCTCTAAACCCGTAACCACTGCCCCCCCTTCAGTGCCCACGGTTTCTCCCTTTCCCCAGCCCCTTTGTTTTGACTTTTCTTATACATGTATATATCTATATCATGTTGTTTACATAATAAAAGGGACGACTGCCTCATTTTCTTTCTTTTCCTTTGGCTTTCATATATATATATATATATATATATTATATCACACACACACGGTTGTACCCACACACACACATCCTATTATACATTTAAATACATGCATACATTATCACACACACACACACACACACACACACACATATATATATATATATACAACACATCACTCATGTATAATATACCTTTCATACAACAAATAATTAAATGAATAAATAAATACACATAAAAAAAAATGAAAATTTTATTCCAAAAATTTGGATCTCTACAACACTGATCAACACCAAATACATTTTGGAAATCTTAGTTTCCTATGTACAATGATTCACAGATCGTACTCCTTTCGATACATTAATTGTCACGCCCCGAATTCTACCGAACCCGAGGCGCGACTGACGAAGCAAGAGGAAAATAAAATAATAAAGAAATAAAGGACAATCTAACAAGTTCACTTAACTTATATTCACTTCTGTCAATACACATAAATACATCATTCGGGTTTAAGCCCGTGCATCACAAAACATGCCCCAACGGGCCAAATATCCTCCTAAGTTCATATCTCCTCCACTCTGCAAGACTTCCTCAAGTCTCAAGTGCCGGGAGCATCATCTGAAATGTTTGTCCCACGAATGGGTCAGCTCAACTGCTGGTACAATATAATGCTAATGCAAGAAACAAAATTAAGGGCGTGGCATGTGCAAGTGTACAGTTATATCTACATGTCATTCAATGTCATGCATACAATGTGCTAGCAATAATCTACATGTCATCAACTTATTAACATAATCTAAGGCGTGGCATGTGCAAGTGTACATTCATCTCTACATGCAATATAATAACAATAATCCACATGCTTTCCAAATCGTCCATGCCACATAATAGTAATAATCCACATGCCACCCATATTATCCATGCAATGTAGTAATAATAATCCCCATGCTTTCCAAATTGTCCATGCCACTTAATAGCAATAATCCACATGCCATCCATATGACCCATGCAATGTAGTGATAATAATCTCCATGCTTTCCAAATTGTCCATGCCACGTAATAGCAATAATCCACATGTCATCTATATTATCCATGCAATGTAGTGACAATGCCCATGAAACACCCACACCACTCTATGCCACAACCATGTCAAGTCTATGCCATGTCCATGTCAACTCATGTAATGTAATGTAATGCAATGTAATGTAATGTAATGTCCCTTCACGGATCGCTCCCGTTGGTTCGGGTACCAAACACAATATCATGTCCTTTCGCAGATCGCTCCCGCTGGTTCCGGCACCAAATGCAACATCATGTCCCTTCGCGGATCGCTCCCGCTGGTTCAGGCACCAAATGCAACATCATGTCCCTTCGCGGATCGCTCCCGCTGGTTCAAGTACCAAATGCAATACCATGTCCCTTCGCGGATCGCTCCCGCTGGTTCGGGTACCAAATGCAATATCATGTCATGTCATGTCCAAGGAATCATACTATGCCAATATGCTCTGATTCCACCATACCATAATGTAATCTCAATAAAGCATCATATCCACACACGAAGTATGCTTTAAATGATGTATTACACAATAACATTCAAATCAGAAGATCCTTTCATCAAGGTCACATGTCATGCATAGTCCATTTAACACATGTTTTAAGTCACATATTTCATAATCCCAACAATTCTCAAAAAAAAAAACACAATCCACACACTATGCTAACACATGCGATATACATATAGTCATGATTCACATTCATCACCAACTTTCAAAAGGCAACAGGGAATACATAAGCATATAAGCAATAAAACAAACATGTGAATCATCAAGTTAACATGGCAGTTATTCCTAAGCTTAATTCTATTTCTTACTTAGCACAATATATCGTACCTGACAGGTTGGTCTCAACCCTAAGAAGTAGCGCTGGCAGTGTAATGGAACTAACAGTAAAAAGTAGAAGGTCAGGCCGTCTTCTCCTTTCCCTTCAGTGTTCCTAAAATCACAAAATGCAACTCAGTCCATTTGTCACTTTAATGATGCTACTCATCAAATTTTATGTCTTTAATTTATAAGTTTCTATTTTGTTAGACTAAATTCTACCATTGGGTCCGGAACGTCGAAGAAAATAGTTTTAGGCTTTTAGGGAATTTAATTTGGACATCCGGGTTGAAAAGGGCAAAACGATCATTCTTACACTTTCACTGTTTCCCATTTCCCGAGACCTCTTCTCATAATTCGGACTCTACCATTGAGTCCGGAATGTTCGAGATAATGAGATTTCACTATTCGTTTACTCAAATCAGGTTTCGTTTGACTGTGTTTTGACTTAGGGACATTTTGGTAATTTTTAAGGGTTCTACGGGTCTTTTATTTTTCGGAACCTCGTCTCATGTTAAAGACCTCACCGTTGGCCTTAGGAGGTCCAATAGTCAGAAAACATATATGGCTTGTCTCAATTGGGCTTCGGGCCATTTCAGGGCATTTAATTTAATTAAATAAATTTAATTAATTTAATATAATTTATGTATAATAAATATATATTTCGGTTCGTTAGGTTACATGGACCTCAGTGGTCCAATGGTTCGGTTGAGCCCCTCTCTTCCGTGCGGTTCCAGGTTCGAGACTCCCCAACCCCTTTTCCTTTTATTTCTTTCCTTATTCTCTTTCTTTTTTAATTCTCTGTAACCCAAGCAATTGGGCTCAACCCATGAGGCCCAAAGACCATTTACAAATCAGGCCCAAAGATTCAAATGACACAGGCCCAAACTCAATTAAAATTAAAACCAAGCCCAATGATCAAAACAGGCCCAACTACAAAAACTTTTAAAACAGGCCCAAGGCCTTTTAAACCCAAAAGGCCCACTCCCCCCCATCGTCTTCCCCGATCTTTCGGCCAGGGGATCTCGATTTTCTGTCGCCATCTCCGGCGACAGTGAAGACTTTTTCGGCCACTTTTCATCATTTTAAAAACACAGTTCTCTAGGGTTTTTCGTGTAGATTTCATCCCCAACCTTGGTTTTTGATTTGGCTCACCAAATACCCACAAATCCGAGGATGACCGTAGCTCCGACCGACTGTGGCTTCATGATTTCAAGGTTGTTTCCTAACTGTTTTGGCCCCTATTCATCTCTAATGGTTTTCTGCATCTACTAGTGTTTGTTTCCTACCATTTAAACCAAGTTCAAAACATAAAATATCAAGCCCAACCCCCATAGCCGTGACCTGCAACTCAACCTTTCTCATCTGTCTCTCAACCATTTTCTCTCATTCTTCTTGCTTTCGATTACATTTTTCATACACTATAAGATCTATGAATTTAAATCAAACAATATGCTGCAAAAACAGATTGGATATATGTGAAATTTTCTAGAGAGATGAAGCATACGGCTATGGTTTCTTACCTCTGTGATGGTGCTTCTCTCCCCCTTGCCTTGTCTCTGTTCCTCAGCCCCAATGGATATACACACACATACATGAGGACAATACCCAACAGCCTCTCTCTCTTCACTTTCTCTCCACTTTCTCTCTCTATATCACTCACTCTCTCTCTAGTCTCACGACTGGTCTGCTCACCCATACCCTGAAATCCTCTTACACACACAACCACCTACTGCCAGCCCACTACCCTGACCTCTTCTCTGCTCAAGCCACCTTTCCCTTCACCAATGCAACTTTGCATTAAATGCAAAGTTGACATTTGGTAATTTATATATATTTATATATTACACCTCTCATGCACACACATCAGGCCACGTACAGCCACACATATACTTGTATTTAGTCACCTCTACATATATATATATATATATATATTCACATACACCCATGCATACACATAACATGCATACATACTTACCCAATATAAAATTAAAAAAAAATTTCATGCACCCATGTCCCATTGAATTAAATAACAATAATAATAATAATAATAATAATAATAATAATAATAATAATAATAATAATAAATACTAATAACAATAATAACCAACAAAATTATTTAAAAAAAAAAAAAAAAATTTGAGGTTATTACATTAATAGTAAAAAATAGAGACATCCCTATTTTAGGAGTCATACATACACAGAGCCCTTCGACAATAGTGGTCCAACTAGTTTCAGCCTCTTTCATTTCCCATTTGAACCCTGCAATTAGCATGCTTGTGGAATAGTAGTCTTAGGATAAGCAACCCTTTGAAATTTCTCATACTACTAAAAAGCATGGATATGAACACGGAACACGAATACGACACGACACAGACACACGAATACGACATTTTTTTAAAAAGTAGGACACGGACACATTGCATATATATATTTTATATTTTTTATATGCCTATATAATAAAAATTTAATATTATTTCAGTAAAAATTGGCATAAAAATACACAAATCACGTAAATATTATTAATGTATCAAAATAAAAAAAGTCAATGAATAAAAATTTAAGAATTTTATTTAATAATCAACATTCATGATTCAAATTTTAAAACAAATTTGTTAACTATTATATATATTTGTGTGTATAAAAAAAATAGTAGAGAAGAAGAGGAGAAAAAGAGAAAAAAGAATTTTAAAAATCCCAAAAAAAATTTAAAAATTCTAAAAAAACATGTCCAAAATGTATCCCCAATGTGTCCGTAACGTGTTCGAAATTCAAAAAAATTAGACACTCTTTTTTCGCATGTCCGAGCATCTCTGTGTCTGACACATGTGTCGGACACGAATTTCACGAAGCAAAATAGAGTGTCCATGTCACGCCCCAAATTCCGGCGAACCCGAGGCGTGAGTAACGAGACAAAAGAAATAAAATAATAAAGAAATGAAAGATAATAATGACATTCTCATACATTCCGTACACTGTTCTGATACATATATATAGTCTGGTCCGTTGGTTCACAATATTCAAAATGAAATACAGTCTCGGGCTTATGCCCTTACATAATATCAAAAGCGCCCCTCGGGCCCAATATAACCCTCAATCAGACCGTCTCTATATCCCGCACAGCTGGAACATCATCTGAAATGTTTGCCCCACTAAAGGGGTCAGCTCAACATGCTGGTACAATATAATGCTAATGCAAGAAACAAAACTAAGGTCGTGGCATGTGCAAGTGTACAGTTATTTCTATATGGCATTCTATATCATGATGACAGTATATAGACAGTATACAGTATATGAGCAATATGCATGACACACCCATGCAACTCTATGCCACCCATGTCTCATGATACGGTCATTCTCCGCTGGCATGAGTACCGCCACTTATGTCTCACTTCACGGTCCGGAATCCGTCAGGCTCGCAAGTACCTAATGGCCGATTTTGGGTTTTTCACCACAGGATCTGCACCCTCATAATGCAAAGCACCAAGTGCTTACCCACGCCATGTCCAAGGAATCACACCATGCCAATATGCTCTAATCTCATCATGTCATAATGCAATCCCAATGATGCATTTCAGTCATACATAAAACATGCTTTCAAGTGTACAATTCATAACATCGACAGTTCTTCAAGCAGATAATTCACACACCACACTAACACATGCGATATACCCATAATCATCATCCAACTAAACAACATAGCACGTAGCACATAAGCATGTGAACACTCAGACAAACATGTGAACAATCAATGCAGCAAAGCAAGTATTCCTAATCTCAATTCTATTTCTTACTTAGCACAATATATCGTACCTGGCAATCGATCTCAAACCGGAAAGGTATACTCGTAGTCAAGTGAAACCACCGTAAGAACACTGAAGGTCAGGTCACCTTCTCTTTGCCTTTCCGTGTCCCTAAAATTCATAACATGAAACTCAGTTTAATCGTCACTTGAATTACGCTATTCATCAAATTTTACGTCTTTATCTTATAAGCTTCTACTTTGCTAAATTAAACTCTACTGTTGAATCCGGGACGTTGAAGAAAATAAGTTTAGGCTTTCGTAGAATTCAATTTGGGCATCTGGGTCAAAAAGGGTAAAACAGTCATTTTGCACTTTACACGGGTCCTTACATTTCGTGATCTCTTTTCACAAATCGGACTCCACGGTTGAGTCCGGAATGTTCGAGATAATAAAATTCCCCTATTTGTTTACCTAATTCGGAATTCATTTGATTGTATTTCAATTCAGGGGTATTTTGGTAATTTTACACGTTGCTACATGTCTTTTATTTTTCGGGACCCCGTCTCGTAAAACGGACCTCACCATTGGTCTCAGAATGGCCGAGATAGTCAAAATACACTAATGACTTGTCCCATTCGGACTCCGGAATATATTTGAATATTTAATTAATTAAATTAATTTAATTAAATAATTAATTAATTAATTTAATTAATATTTTATTAATATTTTAATCAGGTGGGTCAAAGTGTAATTTCTAACAGTTGGGGGGGTCAATTCGTAATTTCTGAAAGTTCAGGTTAAGGTTCAAATTCAAAAGGTTCAAATTCCAAAAGGTTCAAATTAAAACTAGTTTAATTTGTTATTCTAAATTAGGTTAACCAAACAGGGCTTATCCAGAACAGGGATAGGATATCCCTGTTCCTATTTTAAATTTAAAAGCTTTTAATTTCTTATCTCCGTAACCAAACGCCCCAATTGGTTTTTAATTTAAAACCAGTGGGTGACACGTGGCAGGGCCGGGTCAGCCCAAGCCCGACCCGACCCGAACCGACCCGACCCGGACCCGTACAGTCATCATCTCCCCCCCCCGTTTTTCCGGTAGGGTTCCGGCAACCTCCGGTCATCTTCTCCGGCGACGTCGCCGGAATTTCAGGAAAATCAAGTTTTCAAACTTGATTTTCTTGGTGTTTTTGATGCCCCTTTCAATCCCAAACTATTCTAAAACATTTTTGGAACCCTTTAACATCATTTTGAAGCTCTTAATCACAATGAAAAATCAGATTTCCCCCCCCATGGCCGTGACCTGCACATCCATTTTTCTCCCTCATTTCTCAACCATTTTGGTTGATTCTTGTCCCTAAATTCTCCATATTTTATGCTCTATAAGTTCCAACAATTAAATCCAAGCAATAGGCTACAAAACAAGTTGGAAAATTGAGAGATTTTCTAGAGAGAGAAAGCTTACGGTTATGGGTTTCCAACCCTGTGATGGTGCTCCTCTCCTCTTGCTTTGCCTCTGTTCTCCCCTTTGGCCTCCTTAGCTTCCTTCTTTCTGCTTCTCTTTCAAAAACCAGAGCACACACCTCTCTCTCTCTCTCTCTTTCCTTTCACTTTCTCTCTCTACACTTCTCTCTCTCTCTCTCTCTAAAATCCCACGACAGATCTGTTCTCCTCCACCCTCTTCACTCACTTATACACATCTATACATGCAAACCACACTCACACACTTCCAACAACTCTCTTACACACACCATGCCTCCCCTTGCTTGTTTGAGTGTATCACACTCAAACTCACACACACACACAACCGGGTACACCCACATACACACACTGTTCTATACATATATATATATACATATATATATATATATTTACATATTTAAACACACACTCATATGTACACACATATGTACACCAACAATTTAATTTACATATATATATATATATATACATATACACACACATCATAACAATAATAATAATAATAATAATAATAATAATAATAATAATAACAAAAACAAAAAAAAAAATAATGATAACAACTTGAGAATTTTATAAAAAAAAAAAAAAAAAAATTTCAGGTTGTTACAGTCCATACTTCATAGTCGTACTATATCTTTTTTTTTTCTTTTTTGGATGTCTTTGATATCTATTGAAAAAGAAGAAAAAAGTTGAGAAAGGAAAATACACACATGAGGCTTATTAAACATGGACTAAAAGTGATTACAAAAGAGGACATGTCTGGTTACTAGTTGCTTTTTTGCAAATACAACAAAAACATGCATGCCATAATTATTCTAATTCAATGATCATTCTCAATATTATGGCATTGGTTACCTATTGCTTCATTGGATTGTGAATCGATAAAAGCACACTCATGTTCCCTACAAATATCTCCCATGTCCGTATTGGCACTAATGTAAGCTCACCAAAAATTCTTACATTAGATGGATTTATTTTTCAATTTTTTACTTTTTAAATGTATATTTGAAAGTATCAAATCACAATTGAAGCAATATAAACTTTTGAAGCGATGACAAACCTGTCAAAAAAACTTTTCTTCATAGCCATCAGTCCCATACACACCATGTGAATCTCCATGATCATCGCCGTCATAATTAACATCATCATCATCCGAGTCCAAATGGGAAAGGAAATATGTTCCTGTAGGCCCTTGATGTTTTGACATGTACAATAATATTATATGTTCTAAATTTGTATACCAGCTATATTTTACATCTTAAATAATGTAACACCAAATAATTAATTCACCATTAAATAATAAGTTTATTGGATTCACCATTAAATAATAAATCTATTACATCATCAATGATTTTATATTACCTCAAAAATTTAGGACATGTATTTTATATTTAATATGATTTAATAATTACTTTGACTAGAATTGAGAAAATAAAAATCATTTTACAAAGAATTTGATCCATTAGCATGTGAGTGATTATTATTATTATTATTAAAAAAAAAAGGATATAAGTGGGTCATGCACGCTAACTGTAATCTAATTTTTTAAGATAAATTTTACAAATCTCTACTAAGGTTAGGTCATATTACAATGGTCTCGTCTTATTTCAAAAATAGACAAGGACTTCTCCTATTGTTAATACCAACTAATAGAATCTTACTTTATTTCGCGCTTGAGATGCTTCAAAGATCGAAAAGTTATTTTTGTCCTTACAAAGTGTAAAAAGAAATAGATGTCCAATTTTACCCTGTTTGTGATGTAATTAAATACAAAATTTTCCCTCTTTTTAAATCGTTGCAGTGGACTGTTTGAGGAAGGTTAGTGACAATAATTATTAAAGTACAATGGTCAAAAGTGAGGAGCTAACTGAAACTTTTTTGTTTATTTCCACCCACCTATATAAGAGCTCATTCAACTATTGCACATTACAGTAGCTTTCTTTACTATGTTCTTCCTCTTTTGTAAGTTTATTGGATGCATAGAATGTCTTCTACAATATCCACTGTTAATTGGGGGGGGGGGGGGGGTTTGATCAAATTCAAAAATAAAAGGTACAATAAGTGTGGACATAGAGCTGGTTTGAGAATTTTTGAGTCATGTCAAACCCCTCAAAAATTATACTATTACTATGAGAATAAAACATGCAGAAAATTCTTTGAATTTTGGCAACATGAAGCTGAAGATATCAATATGCAAGACAAGTGATTAGTTGATCATAGAGGACCTACAACAAATTCAAGTTACAACTTCAAATTAGGGATCTTCAAGTCAGAGTTCATCTTGCTCAAGTAATTAGCTCTCTAGTTTCACTTTTAAGCACAATTTAATTCATTTTTCCTGCATTCATGATGTTGTGTATCCCCCATTAATTTTTACAACTTTATACTGTGAAAATTTGACATATTTTTTCTTTATCTTACCATTGCAGTGTATCATGTTTTATCCATATTGCTTGTTCAATCCTCTTTTTTGTGCTTTTTAGTGCCATAGACACTGGAGTTTCCTTTGTAATTGGTTCTTTGTTTCATTGTTGAATTTTTAATGTATATTAGTGTAAAGAACACTGCACATTAATTTCTTTTAAAAATCTTATCTGCAATCCTTATGTTTGTCACCCAAGTTTTAGGCTCCATTTGCCAATTGGAGGGGGAGATATATCAAAAAAATAAAATTGGAATCTACTTGATATAGTTGATTCAGGGTGGGCAAAGATAATTAATCTCTGTTGAAATCAGCTTTTATCAATTGTCCTAATTGACTGAAGACATTTTCATATATTTTTTTCCTCTTAAATTATGGGAAGCTATTTTTTGGCCCTATAATGTAATGATATTACTCCCTCCCCTTCTCCGTCACACACACACACAAAGTTGGACTACCTAAGATTATGTGGATAATATCTCAACTCTTCCAGTCTTCAATACCACACTATTCTTTTATGTGTTTTTAGGAATGTCAATCCCTAATTTTTAAGTTCTCGTAATTGACCAGTTCATTTAGTTGCATATTTTTCACCTTGGTAATGAAAATCTTTGCTGTCATTAAATGCCCACCATCCATACTAACTCTATGAAGATGTCTCTTACTGAAATTCTCTTTTTGTTTCTTTCTTTTTCGCCAGGAGCCAACTCACTAACTAGGTCCTTTGGGCGCATGGCCAGGGCATAAATTTGAAGGTGAAATGGGCCTATCTTTTTATGCCCTCACACACCAGGATGTAATTTCAGGGCATGGTATTGATCTCGAGACCTGGAGCATTTTACCCGAAGTCGTTATAGCTTGGCCACCCTGTAGGGTGTAATGTCAACTGAATTTCATCTATCTATTATTTGGTTGATCTCTGAGATTGCAAATTGCTTGAGCTTTTTTCAAACTTTCTTGTGCAAGATAGACCATCCTTCCACACGTGCTCAAAAAATTCTGATTTGGGCCTTTAAATAAAATTGATTGAACAAAAAAGAATACTAATTAATTGTGTACCACAACACTCAACACCAAATACATTTTAGATTATTAGCTTCCTATATACAATGATTCATGGATCTTATTCCTTTTTGATACAAAAGTAAAGTGTGGAGACATCCCCACTTTAGGAGTCATATATATGCATAGAGTCCTTCAACAATAGTGGCCCAACTACTTTCATACTCCCACCATTTTCCATTTGACCCCTACAATTAGCATGCTTATAATTGGTTTTTCTAGTCTTTTTCATACCTATCAAAAAAAAAAGGAAAAAAATGATATAGAAACAAGGAGAGGTCTTGTAAAAGATGAGGATGGAGAAAATGATGAAGGCCATTCCCCAAGAGAAAAAGAGTATAAATCTAAAATATTTATGAAATAAAAATTAAAGGAATTTTGTGCAAATATAATAAAAGCATGCATGAACAAGTTACCTGTTGCTTCATTGGATCAGAATATGATGCGACGAAGTTCGACATCCTCATTTATGCAATGAATTTCAACGCTCTCATATTCAATAGAGTCATATCTGCAAGTATTCAAATTAAAGAGAAAGTAATGGTGTGATGGTCACATATAATATAATATAGTAGAACTATCAACACCGAAATTAACAAAAATTTTGTTGTAAAGATAGAAGACACACCCAGCATTTTCAATACGATCTTCGAAATCCTCACAAGTCTTGTCCACATAATAATATAGGTCGTCACGACCGTAATAGTTGGCAAACGGGCGATAATAATGTGAAAGATAATAATCTCCTGTACTCGTTAGATATCTTGACAAGTCTCCACCAATGACTTGTTCACTAGAAATATCCTTATTGTGTGGGTTACTTTTCTTCTCTTCTTGTTCATCATCATCTTCATACACAAATTTGATACCACACTCCTTTACCTGAAAATGATGTCCCATAAATATTGAAATATGAACTTGATCACTGCCTTCCAATTGATTTCCAAATGGCCAATGGCTTAACCAAACCATGTCTTCTTTATCATCTTCGTCATAGCCATAGCATATTGGGCTGTAGAGCCAATTTAGATTCTTGGTCTCATTACTGATTTTAATATAAAATCCTATCGAAGGAATCCGTCCATCTAGATGGAAACTTGAATATACAGAGTAAACATTCAAGCATTGGATCTTGAGATTATGTAATGAAGGTACAATAAAAGATATTGACGATCCTGAACTCTTATCAATGAACCAGCTTGGAACCTCTTTCACAGGAACAAATGTGTTGAATATACCGAATTCATGTAATCCCTGTGTCATGAAAATCATAATTAATCTTATTGTAAATTACATTTGTGTGTGTGAGACAAAAAGAGAGAGAAGAGATAGAAGACCTGGATGGGATGTTTCTTTATCTCAGGGTGGCCTGTCATGTATCGATGTGTCATCTCAATGTCTCCCATGGATTTTAAGTTAAAGAGGCCCATATGGTTGATCATTTCTGCATCAACTTTGCTTATGGGTTCTAACTTGAAGAAGCCTTCAATATCAAAGAATTCTGTCACACACCCTTCAAACACATCTGTCACCAATCTGAATGAAGTTGATTGATGTGTTATTTTTTTCAAGGAAATGCAATTTCTCACGCTTAATTCGGTTATATTTGGTAACCCCAGAAGAGATTGAAGACTTTTACAGGAGTCTAACTCAAGCATCCTGAGACTACAAAGACCTTTAATGAAATCTGGCAAGCTACAAATTGGATTTTCACTCAGATTCAAAACCTTGAGTTTGGAAAGGCTACTCAAACCCTTTGGAAAAGAATAGTCAGATAGATTGCAGTTTGCAAGACTTAATCTCTCTATAGAGCTTGGCAAATAAGACAATGAAAACATTTCCATACTTCGTCGCTTGACCCCCCGAAACAAATTAAATGCAGGCAACATAGCAAGATTTGAGCAACCAAAGATGATAAGTGTTTCAAGAAATTTCTGCATACCAAAGCTTTTCGGAAGCTTACTCAGATTTTTGCAATCATTGAGATTCAAGAAAACAAGTTTAAGTTTTCCAATGGATTCATGAACCTCAACCAAGCTCACACAACCATTAAGAATCAGTGACTCAAGTTTGGGGAGTCCTGAGAAGTCAGGGGTCTTAGCAAGGTTACGACAATGGCTAAGATTAAGGATTTTTAATCCACCAATAAACTGTAAAAAGAAGAAATAAAGAAAGTTAAATCTTTCTTGTCAAACTACTTATCAAGAACCCTTAAATAAATAAAGAAACCCCAAAAAATTTAGTACCATACCTTAGTTCCCTTCCAAACTTGTTTCAAGTTGCTATAGCTTAGGTCAAGAGCAACGAGGCTTTCCAAAGGAAAATCACTTGGTAAAATTGTTAAGGGAAATCCATTCCAACGCAACCAATTTAATTTTTTAGGAAATTCTTTGTAGGATCCGATGAGTTGTACGTAATTGAGATGAAGTACTTTTAATTTTTGCATTCTTGCAAATGCATCGGTTTCCAACTTTACTTCACCATTCTTGTCTTCCTTGAACATTTTCATGTCAAGAATGAGGCCTTCAATTGTTTCTGTGCCCTAATAAAAAAATAAAAATAAATTTTTAAAACTAATTTAAATATTTGATAAGTAAAGAATAAGGAAGCAAAAAACCAAATTTGTGTATGAGAAACATGTCTCTTACAATTTTTTCTTTCAATACTTCAAATGAATCTTTGTGACGCCATAGTCGGCTACGTTTCCCAAGTTCCTTGGGTGATTCCTGACGAATAATTTCTCTTCCCATTTCTTGAATCAACTGAGGCATCCTCAACTTATTATATTCATCAATTGTTAAAAGATATCTTTCAATGAGACTTTGAATTCCAACTATTGGGAAGAAATCACACTGGTCTAATATTTTGACAGTGAAATCTTTTTCCTCTCCAATAAAGAAACAAGTAATATGGAGGAACAAATCTTTGTCATGGTCATCCTGTAAAGAGTCGTAGCTTATTTTTAGTTTTTCTAAGATATGATTGTTAGGAATTGCTTTCAATTTCTCTATTTCACTTTTCCATACATCTACATTTTTTCCAGACAAAGAAGAACCCAAAACTTTAAGTGCTAAAGGCAACCCTTCACAATGATAAACTACACTTTCTGCATGTTTCATGTAATCTTTAATGGGATGGTCTTGTCCAAATGCATGCCAACTAAAAAGTTGAAGTGATTGATAGTGAGTCAATACGTTGACCTTATGCACCTTACAAGTTTCATTTGCCTTTAACAACCATTCATTTGCCTTTAACAACCCTTCACGCCTAGTTGTTATGATGATTTTACTTCCCGGACAAAGCCAATCTTGCATTCCAAGTATTGCTTTTAATTGGTCCATATGATCCACATCATCGAAAACAATAAAAACTCTTTTACAACCTATGGCATTTTGAATCTTAATAATTCCTTCATCATAATTCCATATTTCTTCTTGTTTCCTCAGAATATCCGAAAGAAGTTGCTTCTGCAAACGAACTAAACCATCAAATTGTTTTGAAGTTTCTCTAATATTTGCAAGAAAGCTACTACCTTTAAATCTTCGAAAGTTTAAATTATACACATATTTGGCAATGGTTGTCTTCCCTATTCCACCAATCCCACAAATTGAAATAACATTGGTTGACTCATCTTGTAGCCACAAATTAATGTTTTCGGCTTCAACATCTATTCCAATCAAGTAGCGGTCAACATTCAAGACTGTTCGACGATTCAATTTATCTTCAATGACTTTAACAATTTTTTGGATGAACTCTGACTCGTACCTATCAATTACAATCAAAATAAAAAAGATGAAACAAAATTCTGACTCAAAAATAAATTACAAATCTCATGTAGTAGCAAAAAGAATGACTTAAATATCATAATTTACAAATTGTGATGAATAAAGAATCTAAAAAATAAGAAAGTTAGAACTATTCTAAAATACATAAAAGAAAGGAAAATGACACAAAATTCAACCAATAATTTAATACCATCAATATGAATGAGCGATCTAATTAAATGAATTTTATTTTTCGCATCCTAATACCACTTCCATTCTTCCAAATTGAAGTTGTTCGGTTGTTTTCAAATTATTTTGTTTTTTTTTTTTTTTTTGTGTTGTCCTTTATCTAAATTTTTTTTAACAAAAATATGTAATTTATAAAATACCAAACAGTCAACAATCTAGTAGAATTCATAAAAAAGAATTTAAAGTTTAATTTTCTTAAAAAAAAAAAAAGAGTTTGCAATAAAATTACCCGTCTCGTAAGTGCATTCCTGACAAATCTGCAACTTCTTTAAGCGTTTCCTTCCACTTCTTTACCTTTCCCATCTCTGTCTTGAACCTCTCTTCATGTTTGACAAATGCTTCTGCAAAACTCCCTGTTTGATGCCTAACATCGGACGGATCCACATGGTAGAAGACTGGTAGAATAGTATGATCAGTCATATTCTTGCATTCAAGGATCTGGACAAGTTCATTAAGACACCATCTTGAAGCAGAATAGTTTTTCGAGAAGACAATTACTGAAATTCTCGACTGTTGAATTGCTCGGTTTAATTCTAGCCCAATATTTTCTCCAGTCTCGAGTTCCCCGTCATCTCTAAATGTATGAACTCCTGCTTGCACCAAAGCTGTATAGAGGTGGTCAGTAAATGTGGTTCGAGTGTCTAGACCTCTAAAACTCAAAAACACCTGATAAGCATAACCGGACAGAGAAGATGAGGCTTCTTGAGTTCTCACAGTAGCCATTGAATAGATGAGGTCTGGGAGATGCGAGATCTATGCAGATTTGTAAAGGCACAACTCAAGACTTCTATGTATAAAAAGAAATAAACTAATCAAAATCAATAAAAAAAACCAAGATACTGCATAAAGAAGGAAAACGAAGTCTTGAAATAATCGAAGTCAATGTGTTCAATATGAAAGCCACACCACAGGAAGGACTTTTATTATTGGAAGCACGTGAACACTAATAAAAACAAGAAGTTGTTTGTTATATTATTAAAGGTTAAATTCATTTTAGTATCCTTTGTTTTACTATCCATTTCTATTAAAATTCGGATCGTTTTGTAATTTTGAAAGAAAAAAATCTGATTAGAGGGAGTATTTTTACTTTGTCGGGTAAAATAGGAAATGTCAGTCTAATTTCAGAAACATTGGATGATGTCAGTATAATTGTCAAAAATTCTGATATAAATGTTAAAAAAACTCATAAAAGATCAGTATAATTTACCTCAAAAAAAAAAAAAAGAGAACAAACATAAATATAGCATTCAATTAAAATTCTATATAATTGAGGTAAAATAGGGGGCAATGGGTGTCTCAAGTTAAAAGGAAGGTTACCTGTAATTTCTTATGGAGAAAGATGCTCCCCTGTTGGATTGAAGACAAGAAGAAAGAGAAGAGGAAGCAAGAGCAGAGAGTGCTTGTAAACCACGTGAAAAAAAAAGGTGAAGTCTTGCTTGTTTTATAGGCGGGAGGAAGAGAAAGAACCATCAATGTGAACCACAGATAAGTTTCCTGGCAAGTGACTAGTAAACGATGAACCGTGTATTGAGAGGTCTTTTGAAGAGTCGTCATGTACTTTTCGCATAACGTTTAACTCACGTTAATCAGCGACATACATAAAACGCAAAATAGTTGACTTATTCAATTTCATGTATTTCTTCGAAATTTAACTATAAGAATGGTGAAGCCAGTTTGAGACATGATTTGAAAAAAAGTGTCATTATAGATTACATTTTTTCATTTTTGAAACAAATTTTTCTATTTTGGTCGTACATTTATCCGATTTACGCGAATCATACGTGCTCAAACTATTTGTCGTAATCCGCCTTCAGCCATTCAGATGGCTAGATCTCGAAGAAATACATGAAATGCACGTATGATTCGCATAAATCATATTACAGAACGCCTGAAAATTAAGGTTTATAATGGTTTTTTTTCCTCAAAACAGGCATAAAAAATTATATTTAGCGATTTCCAATGACTAGATCTCAAAAAAATACATGAAATGTGTATATATATATATATAGATAATTTGCAAAAAGCGAATAACAGAGCGTACTTTTTTATCCGCTATAAGCGATCCATTTTTTGCGAATTATTATACATTTCATGTATTTTTCGAGATCTAGCCATATCTTTTATACATATAACTCTATTTGAGTCACTATCCACATAATATTTAGGATTTCTCTTTTCTCACATCGCTTGTATAAAAAAAAAAATGCACGAAAGATGACAATGCAATAATCATGACCCTGGCTAATAAAAAATTATTCAATATTTCCGATTTAATAGTCCTAATAGTTAAATTATATATCATATGTGTATTTAGAGTTTATTGTTATATATGTGAGTTCTTGTCGACTTATAGTAATTAGCTGTTACTAACAACCCTCAACCTTGTTTAGTCAAGTCAACCTTATATTTCGTGTTTATTACTTCACTTATTTGTTTTAACACTTGGTTATATTAAAATAAGAATCTAATAGTTAAATCATTATTTAAAAACACTTGTTAAAAACATTTATGTTCTACTATTCTTCTATAATTAATTGTGAAATTTAATTGCAAAAATTATTTGAGACTATTGCGTTAACTCTATAAATTAATTAATTTTTTGTTAATTAATTATAATTCCAAACTGCCCCATTTATGTTTACCATTACTCATGGCCACAGAGAAGCTTCCTGGCAAGTGGCTAGTAAACGCCAAACCCTGTATTGAAGAGCACTTTGAATGGCCATGGTGTATTTTATGCCTAACTTTTAATTCGCGTTAGTCAATTACACAAAATGCAAGAAAGATGACTATGCAACAATAATGACATTTACAAATATTATATAGAAAAAAATATTAAAAAGTTTTTAAAATAATTTTTTCAATTTAAAATGTATATGATATATTTTTTCTATCTAAAAAATTTTAATACAAAAATGTCTAATTATTAACTTCTATTTTAACACCATTAGAAAATATTAATAATTAAATCATACATTTATAGGTAGTATAGATATAAATAAAAAAATAAAGTAATCAAAATCAATACAGAAACCAAGATACTGCATAAAGAAGGAAAACAAAGTCTTGAAATAATTGAAGTCAATGTGTTCAACATGAAAGTCACACCACGGAAGGACTTTTATTATTGTAAGCACGTGTACACTTACAAAAACAAGAAGTTGTTTGTTATATAATTAAAGGTTAAATACATTTTAGTATCCTTTGTTTTACTATCAGTTTTAATTAAGATTCTTTATTATAAATTATTTTAAATAAAACTTCTTAATTTATAATTTTGTTTTAAATAAGATCATCTATTTTAAATTGATCCAAATAAAGTCTTCAATTTGAATGGAAAAAAATAAATGATTTGAAATAATTTGTCTTAAATGAAACAAAAATATAAATTGAGGACTTTATTTGAAGTAATTTATAATAGAAGACCTTAATTGAAACGGATAATAAATTAGAGGGTATTAAAATGTATTTAATCCTATTATTAATTATTCTAAAAGTTTAAATTATTCGAGAATGACCCGACGATATATTAAGCATATCAAGTACGTACCAACATTTTTTCTCACGTATAATTTTATTTTGCACATGAGGAGTTGTCATATTGACATAAAAAGTGCTAGTACAAACTTACAATAAAAGGATAAAGATTTGAACTTAAGACTTTTCATAATCAAAACTTTGATAGGTACCATGATAGAAGAGAGTTGTATTGATTGATATATTGAGATAAAAAAAAAAATCTCCTTAAATGTACCAGTGACAGATCACATATAAAACTTGCTTGCAAGAAAGGCCACCTTAAGAAAACATCCACACGGTTATTCAAAACCTCATATTAGTGAGCAATTATTCGGTAAATCCAATGGTTATATTGAAAATCATATTTGTAATAATGTATTATATATACATAGGTGATCTATCATTGAAACGTTTCATTTAACAAATTTTCATAATAGTGTTTTCTTTGACAGTAAAAGTTGTGGAATCATTGTACCTTGTACAGTATTTGTGCTACTAACACCAAGGAAAATTTTTTGGACGGTACATATACAGTTACGTGACAATGTATTATATCAAATGATATTTTGTCACTTATAATTTGACCTATTTTTTTTAATGTAACATGTTATATATGACAGAATGTTACTATAAAAACATATTATCACATAATGTATCAGACCCACTTGAAAAATATCTCACTACCAAATAGGTATATATATCCAAAGAATCCAATGAGAGGAGCGAAGGCCATATTGATTAATCACTTTCCTGTACAACTATTTGATCGAGAAAATCATTTTTAATTAGGGTTTTTGTATTTGAGCTAAGAGAAAAGTTGGGGTTTAGAATTTAAAAAACTCAAGAGGGTTTGGATTTTAGACTTCAATAATTATCTTTTTACTTGAAAATCTTCCTCGTTGAAATTTTTAGTCCTCGTGAAAAAGAAAAAAATAGAGGTGTCTCATTTTTAAAAAAAATAAAAAATTTCATTACTTGACTTTGAAAAATAAACTAAAAACAAAGTGAGTTCAGAAAAAAAAAAATATATATATATATATATATATATATATATATATATACATAAAAGGATGTGTACCTCCAAGAACTCTCCATAGAAAATTTCCTTGCAAATGCCAAGCAAACAAATGCCCGTGAAGCCAACTTCAGTCAATTCTCTCTGATCATTGTCCCTACCAAGTGGATTTCCAAAGAAAAAAAAAAATTCAATAGGAAGTTCTAAGCCAGTTTTGGTTAATAACTTTTTTTTACAATTATTTATTATGAAATTAAAGCGTAAGCGAAAAACAAATAATAAAATAAAAAAACACTAAAAATACGTAATTCCATAAATAATTTACGTCTAACAATTATGTAACATAATGTAATTAAGTAGTCTTTTGTCAAAGCAATTGATGCAATTAAGTAGTTGTAACATAATGTAATTTAGCAACAATTATACATTATTTAGCAACTGAAAAACAACAGCAATAAGTAGAGCCACATGAGCTGAAATGCATTCATCAACTGACAACACTAGTTAACTAGGCCATATTTGGTAGGTAGGAATGGAATAAAATAGGAAGTGAAATAGAAATAACATAAAATGGAATAAGGATTACCCATCTAGGTTAAATGAATGTTTGAAATCTTTTTTAATAGAATCTCCATTAAATAAACACTCTTAATCATACCGTACAAGAATAAGGAATGAAAAAATTTGAATAAATATTTCAAAATGTATATTTGACCATACCAAACATGATGCAAGTACTTTAGAGTTTTAATGAAAATGTTATCTTTGTCAGGTGATGTCATTTTTATTTGATACTTCAATATGGGACTCAACGTCAAATCAGCTCAATGAATATAAAGTGTCACATAATTTAGCTAAATTATTGGTCACACTTAACATAAAATATGATTAACATGTAAATATAGTCAGTTCATTGGAGTTAAAAAATAGAAGCTAACTAACAAACAGACACTAATAGCAGGTTTAACATCTCTTTCGATAATAATTCTTAAAAGTTCTTGTTAACAAAATAGTTTTGTCTTTGCTACTAAAGAAATGCATATCAATTGGAACATTTGCAATATTAGAGGGATAAGTGATGGGTTCAATTCTTATCATTTGGGGAAAAAAAGAGAGGATGAAACAGTTACATTTAGATGAGGTCTGGGAGATGCGAGATCTATGCAGATTTGTAAAGGCACAACTCAAGACTTCTATGTATATAAAGAAATAAACTAATCAAAATCAATACAAAAACCAAGATACTGTATAAAGAAGGAAAACAAAGTTTTGAAATAATCGAAGTCAATGTGTTCAATATGAAAGCCACACCACAAGAAGGACTTTTATTATTGGAAGCACGTGAACACTTAGAAAAACAAGAAGTTGTTTGTTATATTATCAAAGGTTAAATATATTTTTGTATCCTTTGTTTTACTGTCTGTTTTAATTAAGATTCGGATAGTTTTGTAATTCTGAAAGAAAAATATTTGATTAGAGAGAATATTTTTACTTTGTCAGATAAAGCAGAGAATGTCAGTTTAATTTCAGAAACATTAGATGATATTAGTTTAATTGTCAAAAATTCTAGTATAAATGTTAGAAAACTTATAAAAGATCAGTATAATTTATCCCAAGAAAAAAAAAGAAGAAGAGAACAAACAGAAATATAGCATTTGGTTAAAATTCGATATAATTGAGGTAAAATAGTGGGCAATGGGTGTCTCAAGTTAAAAGGAAGGTTACCTGTAATTTCTTATGGAGAAAGATGCTCCCCTGTTGGATTGAAGGCAAGAAGAAAGAGAAGAGGAAGCAAGAGCAGAGAGTGCTTGTAAACCACGTGAAAAAGAAGGTGAAGTCTTGCTTGTTTTATAGGCAGGAGGAAGAGAAAGAGCCATCAATGGGAACCACATATAAGTTTCCTGTCAAGTGGCTAGTAAACAATGAACCGTGTATTGAGTGGTCTTTTGAAGAGTTGTCATGTATTTTACACATAGCGTTCAACTCACGTTAATCAGCGACGTACATAAAACACAGAATAGTTGGATAAGTTTCTTGGCAAGTGGCTAGTAAACAATGAACCGTGTATTGAGAGGTTTTTTTTTTTATAAATTTTGTCTTGTATTTTACGCATAACATTTTACTCACGTTAATCAGCGACGTACATAAAACGCAGAATAGTTGGCCTATTTGATTTCATGTATTTTTTTGAAATTTAACCATATGAATGATGAAGGCAGTTTGAGACACATGATTTAAGAAAAAAGGTCATTATAATTCACATTTTTTCATTTTTGAAATAAATTTTGCTATTTTGGTCATTATAAATTTATGTTTTTAACGGATACCATACCTGTCCCAATCAACTTTTTTATTGAACCTTTATTTATAAAAGGAAAAAAAAAAAAACTTACCTTGCAATCCATTCATTTCCAAAAATAAAAAATAAAAATAACATCAAAACGTGTTAAGAAATAGATTAAATTCCATATAGTTAGAGGCAAAGTAGCGGTCACTAGATTTTTTTTTGTGGTAGTTTGCGCGTACCAGACTAAATCCTTACAGCTCCTCCTACAACAATTTCACACGCTTGTGCATGGAGGACTAAATTTATACAGCTCCTTCTACAGTCATTTCACACGCTTGTGTATGAAAGTAAAATGACCCTAAGAGTTGTTAGCAAGAAGAATCAAACCTGAGAGCTTGAAATGATAAATCCTTAAACTAGCAATCCAACTTCATCTAAACTAACTCCTCGGAGTTAAAGTAGCGGTCACAGGTGTTTCAAGGCAAAAGGGAGTTTATGTGTAATTTCTGTAAGAAAGATCGACCATAGAATATTACTATATTGATAGATGAAGAAAGAGAAAAACAAAGAAAGTGTCAACAACTTGCAACAAAAGTGTCTAAAATGCAATTTTAGGTACAAGTAATTAACAACTTCTCCATTTCGCCTCGACTCTATGCATTTTTTTTCCCACTTGGGTAGGCAACATCTGGCCCGAATAATTCAGCAACCTACCATACTTTGTTTAAGTTAAACCTTATCATCAATGGCCTAATCCAATCTTAATTATCCGATGGTTAATATATTAATATGCTTGTCCACTTGTGTTGTTCTTATCCATGCATGCCAACTCTTTAAGTTTTCAAATTTATTAGTATTTATTAATACCAAAGACCCAGTCACCCAATGAAAAAAAATGTTCATTTTCTTTTGAGGTGGGTACACAAATATATTATCTCCCAAAAAATCTCAATATAAAAAACAAAAAACCCCTCCAATGTCTAATAAATTTCATCCCTCTTTTGTTTAAATCTTTGAGATTGCAAATAGCTTGAACTTTTGCCATTTGTAGTTTTATGAACAAAAAGTTCTGATTTTGGTGGCCTTTGAGTAGAAATGATTGAACAAAAGGGATCCTGATCAATTGTGTATACAATGATTCACAAACCTTATTCTTTTCGATACAACAGTAAAGCGTACGTATAGACGTCCTTACTTTAGAATTCATATGCATTCAACAATGGTGGTCCAACTAACTACTTTCATGGCCCCCTTCATTTTGGTTTGAACCCTGCAATTAGCATGCTTGCAAAAGACAACAAAAACTACTGGGATGAACGACCCTTGGGAAATCCTCGCCTGGAGAATGAAATTATCAATAGAAATAGGAGTGAGCTCTTGTAAAAGATGAGGATGGAGAAGTGATAGAGGCCATTCCCCAAGATTATTTATAAATCTAACACAAAGTTAAATTAAAAGGAATTTTCTGCAAATACAACAAAAACATGCATCAATTGTTACCTATTGCTTCATTGGATCAGATAACGATAAAAGCCTACTCATCTTCCCTCTAATTATCTTCCTAGTTCCCATCACTAATGTCTCACCAAAAATCCTTACATCGTATGGAGTTTATTTTTATGTTTTTATTTTAAAAAAAATATAAAATAAATGTAGATTTGGAAGTATCCAAAATACACTCATGTACTACTACACTAATATCTTGACAAATCTCCACCACCAACTTATTCACAAGAAATATTGGTATTAACCAATCTAGATTCTTGGTCTCATTATTGATTACAGTAAATATTTGATTAGGAAACCACCCTTCTTGAATGTTGGGAAGTCCATATACAGAATAAACATTCAATCCTCAGATCCTAAGGTTATGTAGTAAAGGTACAATAAAAGTTATTGATGACCTTCAACTCTTATTGCTGAACCACTTTTCCATGAAGAAATGTGTTGAATATACCAAACTCATATACTCCTTGTGCCATAAAAATCATAAGTCTGATTGTTAATTATATGTGTGTGAAAGGGGTCGGAAGGTGTGAGGGAGGGAGAGAGAGAGAGAGAGAGAGAGAGAGAGAGAGCACCAAGATGGGATATCAATGAGTCCCACCATGCACATATCAATTTTGACAATTAAACTCAACAAGTATCTAAAAAGTTTTCGATCACCAAGAACTGTCTTTGCAAGACAATAGAGGAGGAAGAGTATATTTTGTGAAAATTAAAATTGAATCATAGTTTGTGACTAAAATAAATAAATAAATGCTTGGACATAGAAAACATACTTTGCTGACTACGAATTCAGTCATTGGGCATGCTTTGGCACTCTCTACGGCTGAATATCACCCTAAACACCAAAGAGTACAACTAAAAAAGAGTCCGAGTTACTAACTATAAAAATTTATAAAAGCGAAACTAACTTCAAAGCATCTATGTATGCTATATGCGAGTGTGAGTTTGTGCTTGTAGATCGACACACACACATATACAGATTTCATGGGCCATTAGCAACTGCTTCAGCTGCTTGTTATTAAGTGTTTGGAGTAATGCTAGAGATTTTTAATTTATATCCTCAGTTGTATCTTATGGTAATTTTTGTAAATAATATCATGTCAGACTCAATATAATCATATCGTGACACATCACATTAGAGATAAAATTGATAATTTGAATTAGGGATGTCAACAGCTTGTTGCCCTCTGATGACGGAACTGATGATGTTGTAGATGGAGGTAATAGTTGAGTGTTGAAAGTACCTTGTAGTGAGGACATGATATACATACCTTATTTCAAACAACTTTGATATTATTGTGTTTTATTTTTCAGTTTTTTGTTGAGATGTATGAGATGTTGTTGGTTTATATAGCATGATCTATGTCTATTGTTTCTTTTCCATCTCTTGCTGTCCTGATATCTCATCATTATATCTTCATTCACCTATGCATGTTTCCGGTTCACAATATTGCTTTGCCTTGCTTTGCTTCTCAGGTTTTTTTTTTTGTTATGCTATCTATTAATTTGTCATCTCGTGACAAAAAAGAGAGTAAATTTTGGAAAACTTTGTAATTAAGCAGTAGTTTTCTTGCATGATGTTACGAGATTATATACTTTGTCTTACTTCATTATCACGAGTTCATGTTTATTTTTTTTTATGATTGCATAGTTTACAGCTGTCTCTTAATTTACTGTTTTTCATGCTTATGTTATATTTGACTTATATTTCTTTATTATTCAATATGCTTCACGGGATATGATTTAGTGATTATTTTTGCTTTCAGCATCATGAACACAAGAATAATGTTTCAACAATCATAAGTCTTAATACAAAATAGTAAATCTTTTCTTTTAAATTTTTGGGACTTTAAATTTTGTTCTTTATGTATTTGTTGTGATTGTTTTGTCACCTATTTCTAAAAAGGGACTTTGATAGGACTCTTAGTCTAAATTATTTTAGTTAATTCGTGTTGATAATACTATATTGAGTTATAATGTCTCCAAATCCATGTAAGTAGTATTGTCAAGCCTTATGTTCATTTAAACATTCAAGCATCATGATCAGATTTATCAAGTGCAGTGTTCGCAATGATAAGTAAAAATACTGGTTAGGATAAATTGGATTTGGTTTACATAGACACATTTTATGCATTAAAATATTTTCTTATTTGAATCATTTCAAAAGTGTGAGTGGTTTTAATTGAATAATAATGACTCAGGAATTTATCTATATCTATATCTATACTATATATCTTTATCTATCTATATCTATATCTATACTTATTATTATTATTATTTCTATATATAAAAAGTATGAAAAGTCTAACGTGTTTTCTCAAAAAATGTTCTACACTTTTTTGTTTTGACAAGTATATATGAAAAGCCTTAGCGTTTTCTTCAAAAATATTTTACACTTTTTTGTTTTGACAAAAATACCTTTTGTTACCCTTAAAAATATTTACTATCAAACCCATTTTGACAACAAAAAAAACCTTGAAAATACCGCCGGTTACCTTTTAAAATAATTTTTATTAAACTCAAAATCCAAATTATTATACACGATTAGGACTTTATTTTTCCCAATTGCGCAAAGGGAAGGGTTACAACTTAATTGATTCTCTCTTCTCTTCTATTCGAAAGAAAAAAAGTGATCAAAGAATCCCCCAAATCTTGTTTCTGCTCTATAAAGTTGTATAGACTTGTTTCTCTTTTAACGATAACTTCAAGTAGACATATTGTGAACCAAATTACCCCTTATGATAAATCTTATTGCTCAAATAAAATTTTCCAATTTGTTACATTATTCTGCCGTTTCGTGACCTAGTAGTAGCCCTTTTGATTTTATCTCTTTTCTCTACTACCACTCGCCAACAACAACTAGCCCTGATTCCATCTGTTTTCTCTACTACCACTTGCACTATTTCTTCTCTCTTCTCCAGTCTATTGAAAGACCTAAACACTACTATATAAAAAAGTATGAAAAGCCTCGTGTGTTTTCACCAAAAATATTTTTCACTTTTTATTTTAACAAAAATTTCCTTGAAAATACCCTCTGTTACCCTTAAAAATACTTACTATTAAATCCATTTTGACAACAAAAAAAAAACTTTAGAAATACCCTCGGTTACCTTCTAAAATACTTTTTATTAAACCCAAAATCTCGATTATTATTCATGATTAGGACTTTATTTTTTCCCAATTGCACAAAAGGATGGGTTACGACTTCATTGCTTCTCTCTTTTCTCCAATTCGAAAGCAAAAATTAAAGTGATCAAAGAATCTCCGGAATCCTGCTTCTGCTCTACAAAGTTCCGAAAACCCGCTTCTCTCTTAACAAAAACATCAACCAGTCAACATATTGTGAACCAAATTACCCCTTATGATAAATCTTATTGCTCAAATAAAATTTTCCAATTTGATTCATTGTTCTGCCATTTCGTGACCCAGCGGTAGCCCTTTCGATTTCATCTCTTCTCTCTGCTACCACTCGCCAGTAGCAACCCTTCTGATTCCATCTCTTTTCGCTACTACCACTCGCACTATTTCTTCTCTCTTCTCCGTTCTATTGCAAGACCTGAACACTACTATATACAAAAGTATGAAAAGTCTTATGTATTTTCTTTTAAAATGTTTTTCACTTTTTTGTTTTGACAGAAATATTCTTAAAAGTACCCTCTGTTACCCTTAAAAATACTTACTATTAAACCCATTTTGACAAAAAAAAAAAAAAAAAAAACCTTGGAAATACCCTCGATTACCCTTTAAAATACTTTTTGTTAAACCCAAAACCCTGATTATTATTCACAATTAGGACTTTATTTTTTCCCAGTTGCACAAAGGAAAGGTTGCTTCTCTTTTCTCTCCTATTCGAAAGCAAAAAAGTGATCAAAGAATCTCCCAAATCATGTTTCTGCTCTACAAAGTTGTGAAGACCTACTTCTCTCTTAACGAAAACATCAATCAGTCGGCAGATTGTGAATTAGGTATGAAATCTTGTGTCTTCACAATGTTTTTTGATTGAATGGTATTGTGAAATAGGTATGAAATCTTATGGCTTCACTATGTTCTTTGATTGAAAGGTAGGCTCCATCTGTGTTTGTCCCAAATAAATACATGCATATATATACATTCTTATGTACAAAGAGAGAGAGAGAGAGAGAGTTCAGGTAGTTCGAGACATGAACTTGATATTCCAACCAATTTTCATGATGTCAATATAAACTAGAAACAATGATTTTTCCCCCTTAGCAGAGTCTTGGTCCTTAAATTAATAATTGATCCTAACCTAATATTCTTAAACGTGTCCCTCGCAGTGTTAGTGATCAATTCTTGATCAATTTCTTGCAAATATTGACAGGTGAGGGTCAAGGAGATTGCTGTGAGATTCCGTATTCAATTTTGGGTTCATATTTAATATATGGCCAGCACTCATTAAATATAAATAAAATACTTGCTGCTTGTTACTATTTAACCTTTGTTTTGAATTAGATTTGCTTTTTTTGCGAGGAAGTTTGGTTAATAGTTTGACTAATTCAATCCCGTGGTGCCGTGATTTGCTGCTTTAAGGTTTAGTTGGTTTTGGGTCCAACAAGAGAGCTATGGCTGAGAATTCATCTGCCACATAGGAAAGAAGAACCAAGAACAAGACAAAGTTGTTTTATATGGCACACTTGTAGGCCAAGAAAAATATTTGATTCCAGATTTCCCAACAATAGAACATACAACAAAAGATAACAGACAAAAGGGCGAGAGTCAATACACACGGCACTTTCCTGGTCATCTACTATTAAACAAGTGATAAGTCAGGGGTTTGCAGGGACCCCATAGTCTGCTAATGACTACTTAAAACAATAATTAACTTTGCAACTATAGATATAACACACAGCCCTTTCCCGGAGGAAAGTCAACGAAATAAAATTTATAAAATAAAACGTAGAGTTGCTTTCCCAAGAGGTGTGAATTTGATTTTTTTTTTTTAAATAATAAATAAAAATTAAATAAAAGGAGATGATTTTGATAAGTAACCCATTTCCCTGTCTTTTGTGTTTGTTTCCACATTTGTTAAATCAATCATTTGAACAACTATGTTTAGACCTGACATTATTTCTTTCTGCATGCTTGTTACTTGTGACAAGTTGACAAGTCATTTATTATATAATAATTGAATGTCATTTCGAAGAAATTATATAAGTGAAAATGACATTCCATGTTAGTATTTGATGTGACGAGAGATCTGTGACAAAATTTTAATATTTTTTGAAATTTATGATAAAAAATAATTTTTTATAAATCTTAAAATGTTGTACAATTTGTAAGAGAGCGTAAAAGTATTATGTTGAACTCAAAATAAATTAGGATGATTCAAACATACTATCAAGATTTTACTGAAGTATCTACCATTCCAGTGATTAGTTTCTTGTTTACCTTTTGTCACCTGTTAGAAAAATTAATATTATTGTGTACCACGATTCTACATATTTGATGAATAAATTAGAATCTCTACCTTCATTAATGAATGGTGGGAGTCCTTTTTATAAAAAACATAGGATTCTCTCCCTTTTTTTTATTATAGGATTTTTTTTTTTCTCCTTTCATGATGATGTTATTTTTTTCTAGTCGAAAGGCTTTTCATTTTTTGCTGTCTGTCAAGAACTTGGAATTAAAGGGTCACCAGAAAGACTTTGGTAGTAGCTGCTCCGATGATAAAGTTAGTAAAGAACATGTTATAGAATGCGTTATTTGCCAATGGACGGTTCTTCTTCTTTAATTCACAAACTGCAGTGCCTCGCAACTCATTCATCTTAAAACTTTGTAGTTTCAATTCATCTTGAGATACAACAACACCTTAGGGCTTCTGAAGCCTATAAAAAATCGAGCATAACATAATCAATAATGTTGTCAGAATTTTGAACATAACAGAATCAATATGGTTGTCGGAATTAATAGCCTGAACCTGCAGTTTTCGCTTGGATGTTAAAAACAAAAACCCAACCCTAACCAATCCGAATATTTTCGTTCTATAGGCATCACAGTTCCAGTTTTGCTTCTCTTTTTTAGTATAAGGTTGCGTTGGTTCCAATTACATTCGAACCCGACCCATGTGCACCCCTAGACTTTATTTCCTTAGTTTTAGGCTCTATTTTCCAATTTGGAAGCAATGTATCCAAAAAGAAAAAATTCAGAATCTATCAGTTATGGTTGCTTTAGGGTAGAGAAAGATAATAATATTGCTATGTTGAAATCAGACTTTATCAATCGTCTTAAATGACCAAAGCCATTTTCATATATAATTTTTGCTTTTAAATTTTGAGAAGTTGTTTTTGGCCATATATTCCTTATTAATCTCTTATAATGCAATGCTCTCCCAAAACCAAAATAAAAAAAAAATCAACCTAGTGTTTGTTTGTTAAGTTGGACCACCCAAGGCTGGCTGGACTATATCTCAACTTTTTGAACCTTCAATACCACTCTGTTCTTTTGTGTTTTCTTGGGAATCTCATTCTCAAATTGGTAAGTTCTCATAATTGACTAGTTTATTTACTTGCTTATTGTTCATCTAGGTAATGAAAATATTTACTTAGTTGATCTTTGAGATTTCAAATTGCTTGAATTTTTGCCATTTGTTTGGTGGATTTTCTAGTGCAAGATGGACCATCCTTCTACCTGTAGTTTTTGGAAGAAAAAGTTCTGATTTTGGGGTCTTTAAATATAAGTGATTGAATAAAAAGGACATTGTTTATTTTTGAGTCATATAGGCATGGAGCCCTTCAACAATGGTGGTCCAACTACTTTCTTTCCCCCTTCAATTCCATCTGAACCTTGCAATTAGCATGCTTTATAAAATAATAGTACTAGGACAGACGACCCTTCGGAATTCCTGCTTTGGAATTCTTCTTCTTCTTCATCTTTTTCCTCAGTCTCTTATATACGTATAAAAAATGAAAAGAATAAGAAAAAATAAGAGAAAGGAAAAAAAAAATATATATATATATATATACATACATACATACATACATACATACATACATATATACGATGCCCTCGGCAGAGGGAGTAAGGTGATTATGAAAGAGGACATGACTGACTTTCATCTCTTATCTCTATGATGATCGCTGATGATGTAGGATAGATTTGGTATCCTAAAAATAAGAATATTAGTTTTAGAGTTATATTAAGATTGTTTAATTTTCACTTTTGATTTATTCAATAAATATTAATTACGAATTTTGGAGAATTATTTTCTTTTGTTTGAGTGAGGAGTCTCCATGTTACTTGTTTTATAAGGAATTCGATGTGTTCGATTCTCTTTTTCACATCTCTGTTCCACATCGTTTGATCGGAGAAGGAAGCCATCAATAGAAAAAGGGGTAAGCTCTTTTAAAATATGAGGATGGAGAAGATGATGAGTAATAAATATCAAATTCATGAAATAAATCCATGTCAAACTAATTATCGAGAAACCTTAAAAAAAAATAAAGAAACAAAAAAAGTAGTGTATCATACCTTGGTTCCCTTCCAAACTTGTTTCAGGATGACATCTTAGGTCAAAAGCAACTAGGCTTTCTAAAGGAAAACCACTTGGTATAAATTTTAAGGGGAATCCATGCCAATGCAACCATTTTAGCTTCTTAGGAAATTCTTTATAGCATCTAGTGAGTCGTACTTAACTAAGTTGTAGTACTTTAAATTTTTTCATCTTTGTAAACGCATCGGTTTCAAACTTTACCTCACCGTTATTATCTTCTTTGAACATTTTCATGGAACAAGACCTTCAATTGTTTTTGTGCCCTGATAAAGAAAGAAAAATAAAACAAAACAAAACAAAATGATATATTTGATACATAAAGAGCATGGATGTAAAAAACCAAACAAGTGTATGAGAAGCATGTTTCTTACAGTTTTTTCTTTCAATACTTTAAATGAATCCATGTGATGCCATAGTCGGCTACGTGTCCTAGGTTCAATAGGTGATTCTTAGCGAATGATTTCTCCACCCATTTCTCGAATCAATTGATGCGTTCTCAATTTAATATCATTATCAATTGTTAAGAGACATAAATCTATGAGATTTTGAATTCCAATTTCTGGGTAGACACAATCATATTTGTCTAATATTTTAATTGTGAAATCTTTTTCCTTTCCAATAAAGAAACAAGCAATATCGAGCACAAACGTTGATCATGGTCATCTTGTAACGAGTCATAACTTATTTTAAGTATTTTTAAGATGTCACTATCAAGAATTACTTCCAATTTCTCTATTGCACTTTCCCACACCTCTATACTTTTCCCATATAGAGAAGACCTCAAAACTTTAAGAGCTATAGGCAACCCTCCACAGTGGTAAACTAAACTTTCTAAGTGCTTTATGTAACCTTCAATGGGATGGCCTTGTCTAAAGGCATGTCAACTAAAAAGCTCTAGTGATTGAAGGTGATTCAATTCTTTGACCTTATGCACTTTGAAAAACTTCATTCGCCTTTAACGACCCTTCATGTCTAGTTTTTATGATGATTCTACTTCCCCAAGAAAGCCAATCTTGCATTCCAAGTTTTGCTTTTAATTGGTCCACATGATCCACATCATTGAAAACAATAAGAACTCTTTTACAACTAATGGAATTTTGAGTCTTAATAATTCCTCCAAAAATATTCCATAATTTTTTTTTTGTTTTCCACCATAAAATATCTGAAAGAAGTTGCTTTTGCAAACTAATTAAACCATTAGGTTGTTTTGAAGTTTCTGTAATATCTGCAGGAAACTTGCTACCTTCAAAACTGTTGAAGTGT